>JADLZK010006242.1:0-522609 GCA_015847255.1 Hyparrhenia diplandra | reverse complement strand
TTTATACTCATGTGCATTTATCACTAATAAATTCCACTTGTAGTGTCTAGTATTTTATTTTGCAGATTTATAATAAAAGCAAGTGGAAAATCGACCAAAGTACGCCATCAGGAAAGCGCATTATTGCAAAATACAAGCCTGGGAGCAAATCGACCCAAAACATCAAAATTGGGCGAGCCAAGCCCGCCCACAACTTTTCAAGGCGAGGAAGACACCCCACCGGGCCCGGCCAGGCCGAGCCCGGGGGGGTGCGGCGCTAATTGCTGCGGCCGCACCCTCCACCCCGAGGCGATTCGGCCCGGCCTCGGGAGGCGTTCGTGCCTATGCCAAATGGGGATTCCCCGCTTGGATGGTCGGTTTGCTCGGATTAGAAGGTTTACTGTGCCTGTTTTGGTGTAATTTAGCATTTAGGCCCCTCCTCCAAGTGTATAAGTAGGCCCCCTCTCCTCCTCTCTCAACACACACCACTTGGAGTCCAAAGAAAACCAAAGCAATCTCTCTCTCTACCACCTCTATCTCTCTCTCTTCTTCTACTTCTTCTTTCTTCTTCTTCTTTCTTCTTCTTCTTAGTTCTTGGTTAGCACTTGAGTAGAAGAGCTACAAGGGAGGGCTTGTCTCCTAGAAGAAAGTGCTTTGGTAATACATCTTCTCTATGGAGCATTCTTCTATTTACAAGTCTTATATCTATGTTCTTTTGCCTAACTTATGAACTAGAGTATAGTCTTGTTCATGTTCTTGTGTTGGTATATGAACTAGCATATAGTTTACATATCATAATCTTGACATGTTCATCTCGGTTCATCATCGATCATCATATGCCTAACTTGATTAGAGGTGGGATATCGGTTCGTTGTTCCTTCGGGTTTGCTCTTGTTCTAGTCCGTCCATTCGACGAGTGGGGATCCTAGGGGACAAGAGTAGTGCTTTCGATATGCGGGCATGGTGCCCGGTATTACGACACCTTGGATATGAGGGCATGCCACGGTTGAGGGGTAGGCGGCTTGGTCGTGACAAGCCTTGACCGGTCCCTTGAAATCCCCCACGTTCGTATGTTCTCGTAGGAGTTCGTAAATGCCTCGGTAGGAAGCAGACTTCCAGATGGGGTCTCCTTGGTATCCTAGACCTAACCATGATTAAATCGGTTTGCATATGATCCTAACTATTCATTTTTATGGCCATGACTAGATACATTAGAATTACTCCATTAGGTTATTTCATTTATTCTTTATCTATTTTCTTTATCCTTTTCTTTGGTGGATTCTTAAGTGTGTGTCACACTATCCATAAACCGTTATTGCTTACCCCTGTTATGAACAATTTGGTCTAAACAAACACATGTTCCTCTATTCAAATGCCACACGCTAGTTTATTAAACACATGCCTTCCTTTGGGAAAATATAAATAACGATACCAAATACTTCCCGGGTGAAATGCTACAATGATAGATCCGTCGCGCTTTGCGAATGAAATATCTAAGATGGCAAGATCTATCCCGCTTGACAATCCCTTTTCGGATCACCGACATGGTGGTTTACTTGGGAATGTCAGCGCGCATTCTGGCGCTTTTATTGGGGATGGGTTTTATACCGTTTCCTTTGATTGCGCTAAGAAATGTCAATAGTGACCATTCTTGATTTGCCTCTAGCTATTTCAAAGATGATTTCTAACTATAAATGCCGCTGACCGTGGAGGACTTCGACTTTCTCTTGTGGCTCCCAACTTTAGTAGTTCTTATATATGCATTTTAAATTCTTCTATGTCTTTAGGTGTTGCTTCTATAGGATTGGTCTTAATTATGTAGTTTGGGTTTATTATATTAATTTTACATACTATACCATTCTTATCCCAATGCTTCATTGGTATTTCTCCAATTATTTGGATATCTTCTAGTCTTTGTACAATTTTCTCTATATCTTTTTAGATTTTATATCTCTATACCAATTTGGTGCTAATAATTGTAATCCAAAACATTCTATATAAGTATTTATTATATAAAAATTCTTTTATATTTTCGCCTAACTCTTCCTCTTTATAATTATCGGGTCCTTCAATTTCTAAATTAGAACTTATATTTTTTTTATACTTACATTATATATGGGATGTTATCTTGATAAGGAACAAATGTAATTCCTAGCTCATGTATAATTGTTGTTTGTACGGAATATTGTAAAAATCTTAATCCTAACAACATGCCAACATTTATCATAGATAAATCTCTTATTGAAATCTCATCTATTATATATTTTGTATTATTTATTTGTACTTCAATATTGTAAGCTATTTCATTATGGAATCTTTTTATTCCGACATATCGATAGATATTTACGCTTTATCTTGATCTATTGTATGGACTATTTAGAACATCTTGCAAAATATTTATCATGTATTAAATTCTTTTATACAACCAAATATCTAACAATGCTATTGTTTTATAAGTGATTGTAGGAGTTAAATTTAATTTTACAGTATTCTTATACCTACTATTTCCTTGAATAGTAACTTAACTATTTATTTACTACTAAAATTTATTATGGCTTCTTTTTAATTGCATAGTCTTATCATTCTTTCTATTTACTATAGTCCGGTCTTTTAACTCAAGATTACCAATATAAATTCCTTTTAGTCTTACTTATTTCATTGAGTTCTATCTTAGTTCTTAGCTCTTCTAATTCTTCTTCTAAGTTATTTACTCTATTTTCTAAATTTCCAACTCTACTTGTTAATATTCTATCTTACGGTTTTAATTCTACCTCTTGTCTCTATTGCTTGGTTATTTATTTTTTAGGTATGAAACACATGCTTGCTTTTAGTATTTGCTTGCATGTCGCTCTATTTTCTTGACTAGGGTAGAAAATACATAAAGTATACTTTTATATTATAATCACCTTTTCCTTTTACCAATCATGTACCACGCCTATCTTGATCCATTAATTTAGTTTTTGATTCTCGTAGAACTGTCAATATTATTAGATATTATATCTAAATCTTTCATAGCATTATCCAGTTGCATAATTCTTCATCTCCTAAGGAGTTTATAAAATCATTATAACTTTCAACATTATTTTCTTCTTCTTCATAACTTTCTAATAACAAGTTGTTATTAATTTCTCATTGCTCATCTTCACTTACATTATCATCTTCAATATTTACCTTATTTAATTTAACTTCTGCTCCTTTATGATAATGGGTTTTTAAAAATATTTAACTTCAAATTCTCTTTCTTCTTTCATCTTATTGAGACTATATATTTTTTCATTTAAATAAATTTCTTTTTCTCTTATAGAATTCCATTTGCTTATACCATTTGTAAGGTATTCATTCGAATATTCTTTAACTTTTGTTCATAGCATTGAATCGGCTATCTAGTTCTTCCATTATAAAAGATATTTAACTGATCTTATCTTGATGGAGTTTGAAACTTTACTAATATTAGTAAACCCTTAAATTTCTAATTTTAACCTAGCCGATACCACACAACAAAATAATATATAAAAAAATAAATATGAGAACACTTGGGAATTATTTGAATTCAAAACTCAAATTTTAAAAATTCAAGTTACTATTCATAGTACTATTCAAATTCAATTGTTACTGTTCAAATTTGTGCCACTATTCAAATTTTGGAATATGAACAGAGCATTCACCCGTGAGTGACTCGCACAAGCTTCTTATTCTTTAATATTTAGAAGAAGAGTCTTTACTATTTAGTGCACTATGCAATGCAATATAAAATTCAAAGTTACCTACGATGATGCGGCGTGAGAGTATTAAATATTCAAGGTTCTTGTATGACGAGAGCGATGCTTGATTATTAGGTGCGTGATTATTAGTATGCGTGCGATATTTAATTCATAGGATCTTTGCGGATGGCTTAAACCGATCTTTTTCTACCTATACGTGCGACTATGCTTGTGTTGATCCTACTCGGACTCACCGTATGCATCACTAACTCGCTTTAGAACCGGGCTAACCCGCCTCCTCCCACGCTAACCACGCCCAAGCACACACAGGGACTCGCCCCCTATCGTCTCCTCGGTGCTTTCACCCAAAGGGAATACTTCTTTGCGTTCGGGGTTCTCTACAAACGCCTCCAACTAGGCTAACACGAGAACAATACACGCAGAGGTTTCTCCTATAGGGTCCCTAGTATAGAGACTTCGCCCCATATGAACCAGCTTAACGGAAAGCAGGGATTCAAACGGAAAAACTCAATCCATTTCACAGAGCAAGCTTACATACGGTTTTCCCTTTCAGGAAACCCCAAGCACTTAGCACAAACCTGATTACCTTACAAGCAGTAGAGGATCACGAGGACCTCCATCACAAACGAATTTACAAAAGGTGGGATCATACAATGGTGGTAGTGGATTCTAAAATATTAGTGGTGGATGATCTTTAGAGGTGATCTCGAGATCATGCTATGCTTAAGCGAGTATGAGTGGAGTTCGCCTGGCTGGTGATTCCTTTGATCGATTGATGTTCGATGTTGAGGCCGCCGTCGAATCTTTGAAGCTCTCCTTGTCATTTTATAGAGCGAGAGGATCATACGGACTTCGATGGATAAGTCTTAGGATGGCCTTCGTGTATATCTTCTTCGGGTGAGTGAACCTTCGGAGAGAGTCATCGTGTCTGGACAAGCCTCCTCAATTATTGGTGTTTTGCCTTCATGAATATCTTCGGGCAAACCCTCTAGATGTCGCTCTTCAATTATTGTTGTCATGCATGCATGGCTCCCTTCGAAGGATAAAGGAGCGGCGTCACGGCGTCTTCTATTATATTATTTGAACTCGTGCCTTGACAATGACACACCTTCTTTATTTCTCGTGAGAAGTCGATGAATCTTTAATCGTAACCAATCTTTATCTTATTCGGTTATGCATTGTCATCAAACATATTTTTTGAAAATTATTCACGGGGTATGGTCTTCCACGCTGAAAAGTTGATATTGCAAACATCAATTTTCGGATGTGTCTATTATATTCCCTACCAAATTGTTGATAACCCCTTATCAACATAAGGGATATAGTATTACGCATTGGACTTCAAATATATTAATTCTTCTTATTAATCAATATCTTCAAAATCGATTCATCGGGTTGGCATATTTCATAAATATTCAAAGAATTCTCTATATTCTTTCCTTAATTGACATTCTTCGCCATAGTCGGGTTTAATCAATCTTCCAACTCCTTTTTGTATTATACTATATGTATTATAGTATTCTCGTAAGAATATTTTTATTATCTTATTTTGATACATCATATGATATTTTGAGTCAAATATGATGCCTCCTTCTAATTCTTTTTGCTTCCCTGAAAATTCTCCAATTATCATGATTATTTTTTTTGGTAAATAATTCTTCATAATCTTTCTCAATTCTCCAAACCTTAATTAATCTATATTGACCCTTGGTAATATATATATCATGACTTCTTGGTCTTATTGGTCGTTTGAATTTTGGAGAATTGGAACGTAAATTGATCTTATATTTTCACGGATGCATACTAACTTCTTACATGCTTCTTTAATAGCCTTTCCAAGATCAGATTGAAGGATTTCTTCAAGGGTGCCGTAAATATCATGGATTAGTCCATGATCAATAATAGTTTGTAAAGTGATATTTTCACCAATATTTCTTTTTATATTTCTAAAATCTTTTAAGTCTATGTCGACCATGAATATTATAAATCTTTGATGAGGCTTGACAATAGCTACTTCATCAATATGGAGTAAAGGGAAAATATTTGCTTTAACAATTATTTCTAGATGCTTTTCTCCTCTTTCATAAATCTTTAAGAAGTATTCTTGTATTTCTTGAAAAGTTTTATATTGCTTTTCAAGATATTTTTCCTAAATTAAGTCTATAATATCTTGTGTAAAGTATGATAAGATATGCTCGGTCTTAAAGCTTAATCTTGGAATGAGAAACTCTTGTGGAATATATTATTCTCATATTTGCTTTTTTTTTCTTTCTTTAAATCTACTTCTTCCTATATATTTTTCTCTTTTTTTGCATTTATTATTTCATTTCTTTTATTTTTTCTGTTAATCCAAGCATAGTATGCATGCTTGTTTTGAGCATAGACGCAAGTCGCTCTTTCTTCCAATCTTGATAATATATGCAAAACACACATCTTATATCTATTCCTACAAGAATAGATAAACTTGTGTTAGGTAAAATATTGTATTCTTCTTGCATATGCTTAGAACTTATTTGATCCATCATTTCTATCTTTAATCTAGACAATTCATCAATTAAATCCAATTCTTCATCACTTGATTCTTGTTCTTCATCATATTCTATCTCATCTGTTTCTATGATTGAATATATTGATTCATCATCCATTATATCATCATCGCATACTAAGATATTTTTATTTACGCTATCTATTATTAGAACCTTCTCTTGTTCTTCTTGCTTATTGGAATACCTCTTCTTGTCTTTATTAGGACAAGTTCTACTTAAATGATCCGAGAATTACAAATAAAACATCTGCAAGTACTATCATAATTCTTTTTAGGATTATATCTTCTTACATTTCTCTTATATAAGAAAGGAGCTCTATTGTCCGATCTACGCTTTAAAATATCTCTTTTTCATTCTTATATTTTTTTTTTTTGATAATTCTTAGGATATTTTTTATACTTGGATCTCTCTTCTCGAGTATGTCAATGGTATTTGAACTATATTATTATAGAAATTGTAATCAGATTGCTTCATTGACCTTTGAGCTTGTATATTCATGCATATTTTTCTTAAGCTGTTTGAAAACAAATGTTATTACATGAGAGATATTATATTCTTTAGTACCTCCAGTTTCTTTTTTTATATTCTTCATGTATCATAGAACCCAAAGGGTCCGGTAACTTATTAAAATATTGTAACATCCTAGATTTTTGAGAAGCCAAAAATACGAACTTTTTAAAATTTTTCCCTGTAATGTTTGAATCATGTAGTTGCTAGATCGAACTAAAAACAATTTATAAACAAATTGTTGCATACATATAGTGTTGTTGGTAGAAGATTGTCTGTGGCTTCTTAGTAGACACAAACCCGTAGCAATTTATCTCCCGTTTGTCTCACTTCCAAAAATTTCTCCTAATAATTTTTGGACACATCGTGTGCCCAACTCAAATCATACCCAACTCCGTTGTTGATTCTCATATCTTCTCATGAGTTTCTCCCAACTGACTCCGTCTTCCCCGAGATCATTCCAATCCTCTACGGAATCACTCTCGTATATTATATAGAGACTGTAACCTCTCTTCGCCTCCCTGTCGACAAGAAGATGAGCCTTGCCAATACCCTCGATCTGACCAACCACCGAAGCAATGACTGGCCAACCATAGCCTTGCCCGGCTAGCCGTAGCCCTCCGTAACTGTGCCTGGCCAACCCTAGCCTGCCATAGCCATGTCCGGCCAGCCGGTAGCCATCCACGACCAACCATGGCCAGCCAGTAGAGGCCACAACTAGCCAACAGCGACTACGCTAAGCTATACCAGGCTGAACCCCCTTTCTTTAGACTTCTTTGTGAAATCCCCTTTGACTCTCTCAGGGATCCATTCCAAATAATGTCCGAACACCCGGAGGTACTCGGAGGATCTTCTAGATTAATCTCAAACTCTTTCCGAAGTCTCCCATGATCCTTCGGTTCAACTTCACATAAGTACCTTGCACCTCTATCCTTCTCAAGTAATCGTGGCGTTTTTCCTCAATGTCGCTAATCGAGAAATCTCTCCTTCTCGAATCCCTTCCAAAGCTCTTGTGAATTTCCTTGGAGAAATTATACTCACTTCCATCTGAATCACATGCCAAAAATTCCCAAGTCATGTTCACAAGTGGAAAATTCCTTTCTCCCGTCGAACTCCTATTGGAATCATCTCAAATTCCAA
Source organism: Hyparrhenia diplandra (assembly GCA_015847255.1). NCBI lineage: Eukaryota > Viridiplantae > Streptophyta > Magnoliopsida > Poales > Poaceae > Hyparrhenia > Hyparrhenia diplandra. Next base: position 514,715 of record JADLZK010006242.1, on the reverse strand, counting down.
GCCTCAACCTCTTTTGATCCCTCTCAGATTCCAATATAAACCACTCTTAAATTCATTGATTCTAACTGATAAATCTTAAAGAGGAAATCATTTTCCTTTTCTTATTCTTGCAGCCCACCATTCTTTGTCAACCATATAGAGAAGCGTTTCCTTAATCCCTTGATGAGACTCTCTCCTTTGTAATCCCCCCTTGCAAAAACAATGTGTGCATGCTCGTTACACAGCTTCATGCACGGTCGATTTATACACACACACATACACACGTATACGTCTACATATACTAACGCAGTAATGCCACCCAGCTCTTCTTCCTAGCCCAACCTGTCGATCTCTCTCGGCCCAGCTATCTTTCGTACAACACCATGCCCCTCTATATATGTATATACGTGTGAATATACGTATAGTATAGTAATGCTCAATCTCAAGTACCGGAGCCCATCTCCCTCCTGGCCCGAGCAAAGTCGTGACAGCACACGGTGGTTCCCTCTCGGCCTTTGCATGAGCCCAGCTCCACCTCGTAGCCCAGCTAGCCCCTGCCCTTGGAACTCCAGAGCGCACGCGCCGCCGCAGCGCTCGGAAGGCATAGCCGCGAACGCCTGCGCCCTCGACGTCCGAATCAACGCGAAGACCGCGAGCCACGGGCCTCCGCTCCCTGCCTGCTCGTCCGCGTGACGCGCTCCACGTACCCCAGCTGGATACGAAAGCCGAGGATCACCGTCCGTACCCTCGGATGCCTAGTCGTGCTCCCGTACACAATGGGCAGCCGCCACCTCTCTTCCTCCTGTTCCCTCAGCCACAGCGCTGCCGGTGCCTCGCCCTCGCCAGTCGATCCCTTAACCCGCAGCGCCACTAGGAGCCTCGACGCGACGTCGTGTGCGCCACGAGCATGCCAGCGCCTCGCCTAGTTCGACGCCCTGCCTCAGACCAAGCCGCCGCGCCCCCTCGACCGCGACGTCGCCCTCCGCGCGAACGCGCTCGCCGGCCTCGTCGGCGTCGTGTCATCCCGTCGGTGCCCATGAAGCCAGCGGACGCCGCGTCATCTCCTCCGACCAGCGATGCTGCTGCACCCCGGTGACACCTCGGCCTGTCCGCGCCCACAAACCGCAGTAGCGTCCGTCCTCACTGCAGTCGTCGGTGAGCTCCAAGTCCAAGCCTCCTCTTTTACTTCTTTACATACCTGACAGCCGGCCTTTGTGCATGGATTCTAACTGCCTCAGGGGGATCAATCACCCCTGCTGGCCAGGTGCGCGTCCACGATGCCGCCTCTCGTGGCCTTACTGACCGGGAATGCCATCACAGCACTCCCTGCTCAGCACCTCCTCACCAAGCCATCGTCGTCGCGCCGAGCACCTTGCCATCACAAGCGCCCTCAGGCCTGCGACCTCGCTGGAGTTCGCAGAACCACCACGGTCTGAATCTCCGGGTCGCCGCCCGTCTCCGTGCGTAGAACGACGTCGAGAGCCCCACCAAACATCTCCACGGTGAGTCTCTCCATCATCCCCTTTGCGCTCCCCTCATCGCGCACGCATGCACGACGCCTCGATCAGCAACCGCGCTCATCAAGCATCTGCATCCGATGCTTATTAGCCGGATGATGCTATCGCTAGCTAGCTTCATGACATCAGCATGACCTTTTTATGTTTTATGGACGATTTTCTTTAAGGAAATAAATCTGGAAATACCACTCAAAATACATCTTCATCTTGGCAACACATTGCAAACACGTCACTTCCATCAAAATATTCCATTGTCTCGCTGAGTCATAGCTAAATACCATGCTAGGCCCTCAAGTCTATAATTAATCCTGTTTTAGCCCCACTATAATGAGAAACAAACTTGATTGGCTTTAGAAATGTATTTAAATGTTTTCATTAAATTAATAATGGTTAATGGCGTCACCACATCAAATAACAATGTCAATAATGTACTTGAGTTCACGAAGATAGATATATAATAGTTTTATTAATAATATCATTAATGTGTTTTAACTAATAAATATGGTCTTTGAAAATTGGTACGTAGATTGCAAATTGAATTCCTAAAAACCTTTGTAAGTAATATCCGTGATCTAAATAGTTTATCTTTTGGTTCCTAAATTACAGAGTATTTATGGAAATACCATTAAATTCAAAATAATTTTTAACTCTGAATTGATCAGTGTGAATTGTGTTAGGTTCCTAATTAAGTAAACTACATATTAATGACACCGATAATCAAGTTATCAACCATTAAAATTCAATAGATTTAATTAATTGAAGTGTTATAGTTAATCCATAACGCTACGACTTAGCTCTGTTTTTAGCAGTTCTTGCGCTCACGTGATCGTAGAAGCGAGCCCTACGTATTAGTAACCTTTATGGTATGTTATTGTAATGATTGGTGTACTGTTCTTAGGACCTTTGTTATGCTTGTTCATGTGTCGCGGTCTATCGAAGAACGGTTGCACATGTTCACCCAGGAGGAGACCCTGTTTTTCGTCTACATCAACCAAAGAAGACTTGTACCACTACTACCTCGACTTCGCAGGTGTCATGGCAGCACCTTACTTTAGACAATCCTATTAGACATTGCAATTAGATATGCTAGCGCTTTACTTTTACTCATTTGCTAGTATATATGATGCATGCTATACCTGAGCCTTAAATGCCTTGATTGAAACCCTTTCACCTGATTACCCAGCTTCGCGCTCGCACTTACATATATATACCACCCTGCATGCTTGCATTTACTCCATCATATTTATTTATGAGCCATGATATATGATGGATGAGGAAATTAAATGGTAATATGTGATAATAACTGGGGAGAGTGCTGCGTGTGTCTTGGGTGTGTGGTGAGGGTTGTGTCGACCAGACAAGAATACACGACGAGTCACGAGGACAAGTCTTGCCGAGTGGGTGCATCCTGGGCACCCCTTTTTGAGAGATACCTGTGGCGGGTACATGGTGATTTCCCTGAGGAGGTTCTGGGGTGGAGTGCCTTTGTGGAAGGAAGCCCCGAAAGAGGTGGTGTCGTTGAGGCACGGGGTATTGAGTACCCCTATGATGAAGATGTCTTGTCTGGTCATACCTAAGGACTATGAGCTCTTGAGAACCGGGATCGTGGGAATATGGTACTCACCGCTCGTCCTTGGTCGGGCAGGGTGCGGATTGCCCCTTTTAGCTAGGTGATGCCATTACTACTAGGTTGATAGCAGATAGTGTAGGGAGGTATGGGCATTGAGGCTCACACCCTCCTAAGACAACGTAGTAGCCATCGGGGGCCCGGTATTACGTCTCACAGTCTCAGCATGCCGGTGGTACTCCGGGGCTTCCTAGGGCTGAGTTGTAGGGTGGCATCGTCGAGCTAGGAGGTCTCCGTTATCATCCTAGGCGGGGCACCGCCGATGATGGTGATCTTGTGGTCTTGAGTACACGCTCGCAGAGTTGTAAATCAATACGTATTGTCCTCGCCGCCGGGCATGGCCCCGACTTTAGGCTCGGACTCGCCTACGGATGTGTGTTGGCTTTCTAGTCTCGGATCGCCTACAGGTGTCTTGCCGGCCTTCCAAATTTTGACTGCCTATGGGTGTGCTTGCCGACTTTTGAGCCTGGACCGCCTTCGGTGTGCGCCGGTCTTCTAGGGTTTATCCCATTGATTTTACGCTTCACTTGACTAGAGAGAGGAATCCTTTCTATTCTCCCCCTGGTTTTCTCTTACGGTCAGCGAGCCCGTGTGGTTGTGAGCAGCAGGCAAGGACGGGAGGGAGCCGTCCTTGCCGCCGCTGAGTGAGAGTGTATGGTGAGATGTGTGTGGTGATGGTGATGGTTTGGGAAGAATGTGTGTGGATGAGGTGGAATTAAAACTTGATGAACTAATAATATTATTATATTACTATTTCTTGCTTTTTCGCATGCGCTAAGGATGCAAACCACGTAAAAGTATTAGGATCGCCAAATCCCCTTTATTTTCTATTTCCACTAAAGCTCATCAAGTGTTGACCATGGCCTCGCACATATCCGGGCGGTGTGCGGATTACCCGCCTTTGCAAAGAGATTAAAGGACTAGGTGGTCTCGTTCCTACGCTCAAGTTTGGTATAGAAGATGAAGACTACTTCCGCTGACTCTACGCCAACTCGATGAAGCCCGTGAAGGAGGAGCCTTCACCCGCCGACGTGCCATGTCTACTTTCTGAGATCCCGAAGTTACGCTTCCGCTAGTTTAACCTTGTAATAGGTGAGTCCCCAAGAGTTGTAATACCATGTTAATTAGAAATCTTACGATGTATGACCGTGATATCATCTCGTAAATGATGATGTGATGGGATGATCTTGTGGGACTATCACATTGTTAATCGATTCTCGTGTATTTTCCCTTCGTGGAAAATCGAGGTCGTTACAAATATATTTCAACTATTCTAGTATTATAACATTGTTTAGCAGGTTGTAGCATTATACAAATAATGTTGAGAAAATTCTTTTATTTTCTTCCAATTAGTCAATGATAAATTTTCTAATTCTCTTAATCTTTCATTTTGTAAAACTATAAATCCTAATTCAGGATCTTCACCTATTACTATACTTGATATAATATTTGTAAAATTATGTGGGTTATTTCTAGCTCTTTTAATTCTAAAAAAAGAATTGAGGGAAAGATTCTACCCATTGTTCCCATAAAACTTTAGTGATTCTCCTAAAAATATTTCTAAATATGTAATTATATCTTCTACTCTATTTCCTATAATATGTTGATTCTCATATATATTTTTGTGCTATTAGGCCTTTCCATATCTTTGAGTATATTTGGCCAATCTATAGGATCATGTGCTTGCTAGATTTAATATTGCACCATCATTTTTATAATTACGAAATTGAACCTTTCTTTCAAAATCTCTTCTTTTTTGAACCCATATGAGTATATTGTCCCGGTATATAATTATAAGTAAAATCTTCTTTTTCTCGTGGCCAGTTTCTGAATTTCTAGTTGGTCTTTCTCTTTCTACTTCAACCTTTATTTCTAGGCCTCTTCTTCTTTTTTTGATGAAGATGGATCTATATCCATTACTTCTATAGAATTATCTATTCTATATGATTCTTCATATTCTAAAGGGTTTGTAGTATCTACCAAGTTATTATTGCCTAACTCATTTATATCTTCATCGTCTTCTTCTTCATAGCTTTCTAGTAACAACTTATTATTAATTTCCCATTGCTCATCTTCGCTTATCTCAATATCTTCGGTGTTTACTATTTTATTCTCTAGTTCTTTTTGGGCCTTATCATTCTTATTACCGATGCCTTAGACATAATTTCATATTTCTTTGTTGAAACATTAAATCTTTTACTATTTGATTCCCTATCTTGCTTAATTTGAGTAAGTCTAAATATCCGTCTTCTAAAGTAAACTTCTTTTCTCTTATATCATTCCATTTGCTTATACCATTGGTAAAGTATTCATTAGGAATATTCTTTAACTTCGCTCATAATATTTTATTTCAATTTGTCTATATCTAATTTTTCCATAAATTCACATACACTATTTCTTCTATTTTCTAATGACTTTTCTTACGAACTAGATATTTCTAAGTCATCTAGACTTCTATCTTTATAACCTACAAATCTAATGCTAGTTGAACGTTTAGTACTTTCATAACTTATATAATCTTTAGGTTGCTTTAAAATCTTTGGCTCTATTAAAGCACTTATATTCCATTCTTCACCTACCCTTTCTTGAGAATTTATTTTTAGAGGGCTCATAAATTTTATTCCTTTTAGACTTTGCATGCTTTCAATCACATTATTTATATTTATTTTATGCTTGGTTCCACTTCTCGTTAGTTAGTCTTCCTAAAAATTCTATTCTTACTAACAGATTGGTTCCTTTAAAGTCTTCATAGCCTTTGGTCCGGAATCCAAAAGCCATCTTATCTATAAATTCTTTTATTGCCATTAATAAGTCTAGAGCTATATATGTTATTAACATATTTTCATTCATATCACCTTCTAAAAATCCTAATGTTTGCTTTATTTACTGAATCCCATCTTTTATCTAACAAAGTTATTAAAACCTTTGCTCCTAATTTCTTCCTTGTCATACCTTTAATTCCTATGATATACAATCCTTGGTGTATATATTTACATCCGAGAATGTTTTAATCCATTTTTAATTTGTTTATTAACTATATTTAGTTGAATAGGGTTATTTAAAACACTTAATTCTACTTCTCTTGATATTACAGATAGCCCATTTTTATTTTCAAACCAACTCATTTGATATATTTATTGAGGTTTTATTTTTCTTAAGGTATTTTTCCTCGATATCTTTCTAGATCTCTCTCGTCTCGTCTATCATTTCTTCTAATGTTTCAATATCATCACAACCACCTTTTATTTTGTCCATCAGTCCTAAAGGTCTTATGTCTCTATTTACTACTTGGAGTGATTTGTCTCTTCTAGATAACCCGCCGGGTATTTAATGATTTATTAACTACTTACAGGATGATAGCATAATTTCTTTTGCTATGTTCTACAATATTGGTATTCTCAAGTTTTTTATAAAGATATGTTATATCCTTTTAATATAATCGTATTTCTAGCTACTTCTTCCTAGAGAAGTTTTACATTCTTCTAAAGCTTGTAAAGCTAATTCTAACTTATAATTAATATCCAGAATATTGTTCTTTTAACTGCTTATGCTCTTTTTGTAGACTTTCAAATTTTATTTCTAGATCGCCCGGTATACCCCAAGTTATGTAGAAATTATGTACTAAGTCTACTAATAAATTTATCGGCCGGTGTGAAGTATGCCAATTATGATCTTGAGCTATTTATTCTCGCACTTAATATTTATATTTTCTTTAGTCTTTCCTGTATTAACTTATAAATTTAGGTAGTGTACTTTTTCAATCTTTACTAATATTAGTAAACCCTTAAATTTTTGATTTTAACCTAGCCGATACCACACAAACAATATTATATAAAACAATACTTTAGAGAGCACTTGGGAATAATTTAAATTCAAAACTTAAATTTTAAAAATTCAAGTTACTATTCATAGCACTATTCAAATTCAATTGTTATTATTCAAATTCATGGCACTATTTAAATTCTAAAATATGAGCAGAGCACTCACGAGTGAGTGACTCGGGGAACCTTCTTTTATTATATTTAGGTACTATTTAGAGCACTATGCGGGTCACTTTAAATATTTAAGACTACTATTTGGGACACTATGGAAAATAATATAAAAATTCAAGGTTACTATATGGCGAGGCGACACTTGATTATTAGATGCGTGATTATTAGTGAAAGTGCGTGATTATGGTATCGCGTGCGATATTTAATTCACGGGATCTTTGTAAGATTGGCGAGACCCGATCTTTTCGATCTATACATGCGACTATGCTTGTGTTGATCCTACTCGGTACTCACCGTATGTATCACTAACTTCAAACGAGAACCGGGCTAACCGGTCTCCTCCCATGCTAACCCCAGCCAAGCACACACAGGACTCTGGCCCTATCGTCTCCCCAGGCAGTTCCACCCGAAGGGAACACTTCTCGCGTTCAAGGTTCTCCACAAACATGTCCAAAAGCGGGCTAACATGAGAACAATACCGCGAGGGTTTCTCCTATAGGGTCCCTAGCATAGAGACTTTTGCCCCATATGAACCCGGCTTAAAGGAAGCGGGGATTCAAGCGAGAAAAACTCAATCCATTTCCGCGAGCAAGCTTACATCGTCTTTCTCTTTGGAAACCCCAAGCACTTAGCACAAACCTGATTACCTTACAAGCAGTAGAGGATCACGAGGACCTCCATCACAAACTAATTTCTACGGTAGTGGTGGATTAATACAATGGTAGTGGATTCTAACTTATTCGTGGTGTTTGCTTGATCTTCAGAGTGCTTCTGAGATCACGCTTTACATGGTGGAAGTGGAGTCTTTGATTCTTCGTCGATGTTCCGATGTTGAGGCCGTTGTCGAATGCTAAAGCTCTCCTTCTCGTTTTATAGAATGAGAGGATCATACGGACTTCGATTGGATAAGTCTTAGGGCGGCCTTCGTGTATATCTTACGAAGGGTGAGTGAACCTTGGGAGAGTCATCGTGTCGGACAAGCCTCCTCAATAATTGATGTTGTGCCTTCATGAATATCTTCCAGGCAAACCTTCTAGATGTCGTCTTCAATTATTGTTTATCATCCATGGCTCCCTTAGAAGGATAAAGGAGCGGTGTGTAGCGTCTTCTATTATATTACTTGAAGCGTGCCTTGATAGCGACACACCTTCTTTACTTCGTGAGAAGTCGATGAATCTTTAAGCGTAACCAATCTTTATCTTATTCGGTTATGCATTGTCATCAAACATATTTTTTGAAAATTATTCACGGGGTATGGGGGTATGGTCTTCCACGCCCGAAAATATCAATTTTTGCAATATCAATTTTTGGCGTGGAAGACCATACCCGTGAATAATTTTCAAAAAATATGTTTGATGACAATGCATAACTAAATAAGACAAAGATTGGTTACGGTTAAAATTCATCGACTTCTCCTTAAAGTAAAGAAGGTGTGTCATTGAAAGGCACGCTCAAGTAATGTAATAGAAGACACCGCACGCCGCCTTTTATCCTTCTCTTCGTAAGGGAGCCATGCATGCATGACAATAATAATTGAAGACAACATCTAGAAGGTTTGCCCTAAGATATTCATGAAGGCACAACACCAATTATTGAGGAGGCTTGTCCGCATTACGATGACTCTCCCCGATGGTTCACTCACCCTTCGAAAGATATACATGAATGCCGCCCCAAGACTTATCCATCAAAGTCCGTATGATCCTCTCGCTCTATAAAACGAGAAGGAGAGCTTCAACATTCGACAAAGGGCCTCAACATCGAACATCGACGAAGAATCAAAGACTCCACTTCCACCATGCAAAGCCCGATCTCGTATAAGCACCAAGATCAAGCAAACACCACGAATAAGTTAGAATCCACTCATCGCTGTATTAATCCACCACTACCGTCAGAAATTAGTTTGTGACGGAGGTCCTCCCCGATCCTCTAACGCTTGTCGTAATCGTGTTTGTGCTAAGTGCTTGAGGTTTCCCCAAAGGGAAAGCCGATGTAAGCTTGCTCGCAAAATGGATTGAGTTTTTTTCGCTTGAATCCCCTCGATTTGCTTTAAGCCGGTTCATATGGGGTGAAGTCTCTATGCTAGAGACCCTATAGGAGAAACCTTTATGCAGTATTGTTCTCGTGTTAGCCCGCTTGGAGGCGCTTGTAGAGAACCCCGAACACGAATTATTCCTTTCGGTGGAACCGCCTTTTTTTGATAGCGCCAAGTCCCGTGTGTGCTTGGTCAAGGCGCGTGAGGAGACCGGGTTAGCCCGGTTCTCGCTTTAGTTAGTGATGTATACCGTGAGTACCGAGTAGGATCAACACAAGCATAGTCGCACGTATAGGCTGAAAAGATCGGTCTCCCCAACCTTACAAAGATCCTGTGAATTAAATATCGCACACATACTCATAATCACGCACTTTCACTAATAATCACGCATCTAATAATCAAGTGTCGCCTCGGCCATATAGTAACCTTTGAATTTTTATATTGTTTTGCATAGTGTCCCAAATAGTAGTCTTAAATATTTAAAAAGTGACCCGCGCGCATAGTGCCTCTAAATAGTACCCGAATATAATAAAAGGAGGTTCCCCGAGTCACCACTCGGTGAGTGCCGCGTCATATTCCGTAATTTGAATAGTGCCACAAATTTGAATAATAACAATTGAATTTGAATAGTACTATGAATAGTAACTCAAATTTTTAAAATTTGAGTTTGAATTCAAATTATTCCCAAGTGCTCTCTCTAAAGTATTGTCATATATATATATATATACACACACACACTAATTAGCCCCTGGGGACTGATTAATAATCAGTCCCCGAGCCCCTCGCGTGAGACCACCCCCGTGGCAGTCCAAGCGCCCGCTGACACCACGCGCTCGGCCCAGAAGCGGTGCTCGTCATTTTTTTTGTCCTTGCCGTGGCTGTTTCCGGCCTTTTTTTCTCTAGCCGATTTCTTTTTCCTTACGTGCCTATGCCTTTCCGGCAATTTTATTTGTTTTTCGATCGATTTTTTGTTTTTTAGCCGATTTCTTTCTATTGCCGTTTTTTTTTTTTTACGCTAGGCAACTAACCGTGATTTCTGGGAACTTTTGCCATATCCTTTTTCTGGATTTTTTTTTTCTTCGTTCACCAGACATTAGGAAATGACTAAACATTTGATAGTGCAGGAAATTGTGAAAGATTTGATATTGAAAACGACTTAGCATCCACTAGAATTTGTTTTCATTTGAAACAAATAATGGCACCCGTAATTGTAAACAACTCATCTTTTTCTACCTTGATAAACTGAAAAAGGTCAAATTAACAACTAAAAATACAGACATTTGTGATCACTCCATAACATCATATATGAAACTAATACATGAATCTGGCCTAAAGAAGCACACTTCTTTTTTTTTTACAACAAAAGAAGCAACAATTTAACCTCCTGGTGGAGCATGACAGGTGCTAGCGTAACACTACTGATCCAACGTCCATCCCAGAGCTCCATGGCCAGCTTGGGTGCAGTAAAATCCGACAGATACATTTTGCGCTCTCTGGGTAGCAGTAGCAGTAGCATCAGGTAGCGTGACACTAATGATGGATTCACCAATTCTTGATCCTGCTTCATGTGAATAGATGAGAAAGAAATCATCAACAAATTCTATGTGTAGAAAATATGTTCATCTCATTAAAACAGGTGGTATTGTGGTTCAAAATATTAAGTTTGCAAAAAGGACAAAGCTCGCATGTGTTGCTGTGATATTCATCCAGATGAAATGCATGCATGCTGATGGCCACTATATACTCTTTTTGGAAAAATAATTTTAACATGTTTTCAATTAACCAAGAGAAGGAAAATAATTGTCAGCTACATCATAAATCAATTAAGCCTATGGTAACCTACATTCAGCTGCCTATTTTCCCACAAAATTTGTATGAGTGACCTGCAAGAGGAAAGGCTAGCTTACAGCATATATGTTCGTCAAAATAAATTGAAACTAAAAAGTACTTTCAGAATCACTAATGAACCTGCATGGAGGGGTGCTCAATTGATGGATCCACATAACTCACAGATAACATGTTGGAGTGTTTGTTGTAGTATATGAAATAGACTCGAATGCTTAGTATAGGTAGCTACCAAACAAAAAAGCCAATCGCAAATAAGCAGATGTATGGAAAATGGACAGCTGCTACCAGCAAAAAAATACTTTGGGCCCTAAAAGTATAATTTAAAAGCTGATAGGAACTAGGAGGGACTACAGAGTCATACAGCTCACACGTAAGAAGTTTGAACAGCGAGGCAGCATGAAGGATAAAATAATCATCTATAAGCTGGAAGGTGGCGGGCTCGAGCTCATGAACCAAAAACACAGTGCAGTTGCTTTCATAGAAGAATTACATGAGTGCAGATTTAACTAATGAGTACAAATGTATTTAAAACCATAAAAACATGTATTTTTTAACACTCAGTATGAAATTAGACAGATGATTAAGCCCAGTATAGCATTAATGATCAAATTGAACAGATTCAATGATTAACACTGCTACAGTTCTATAAACTTTCAAACCACAAATGCTTTCATCAATTTTAACACAAATCCTTATGGTTTGAGTTTGGGTTGCTTGGCATAAAAACTTAATAATAGCATAGTATAAGTTCAGGCCAAACACAGAATAACTAATTTGATTAAAGTGACAAAATCCACCTCCCTTAAACCTGGTTGATGGACAATGATCGTCCACAACATGGCAATGCAGAGACATGAGCCTTGCTGCAATCCCATTAGGTCCTAGTGTCCTCAGGCTGCACAAGTGATATAGAGGAAAACAGAACAGATAGCGGAGGAAACAGTCCGTCCCACCCCCACCCCCCCCCCAAAAAAAAAAAAGTGTTGAATGCATGCAACAAAGCATGAACTATTAGATTTGTGCTGTGTTTACCTTTTGTGGCTATAACCAACTGCACAGATATGTTGAGCTCCAAGACCAGACGAAATTAGCATGTCGGTTTGGAAGCAAATCACTGTTGTGAGTATCTACAGCTCTTTATTCAGAAGGCATAAAAACAAAAGAGAACAGTATATCAGGACTGGTGTTCCTAGTGAACGTATTTCATATTTGTACTAAAGCATGCTCAAGTGGGCAATAGGTAGAAGATAAAACAACAATATGGTTAACAGTTCATTAGATTAAACAAGAAAAAAAATATTAGAGAAACAGGACAGAAGAGCAGGTCTCACAAATGTTGATAGATTTTTTAAAAAAAAAAAAAAGGTAATAAGAGAACTAAACTGAAAAAGAAACAAAAAGGTCCGGCTCCTTGTCAATCCTCTACACAACCTATAGTACACTGAAAAGACAGAACAAAAGTACCAGGGAAGCATTGAAATTTGCAGATGGTACTAAAAGACTAAACATTAGCTTCATTCAAATTAAGGGAATATAATAGGACCAAACTAAAATTGTCCAACAACGAGAGCACCACAAAGTACACCTTGTTCATGAATCTTTAAAATAACAAGTTCTCCACAACAAGTAGTGAAGATCTGTTTAAACGCCCAAACTTGTTCACAGCCAAAAATATAGTTCACGGTGGGGCTAGAGTTGAAGCAAATTAAAATAGTGTGTACTAAATCCGACTTACTAGTGACCACTGGAGACACTGGAGATGAAAAAATCTATACTCAACACCAAACCTGCTGAAAGTGTCGATTAGCCTTGCATATAGATACTAGGAGACATCCAGCTTCATGGGTTGAAAAGGAGTTACAAGTTTACACTGCAGTGGAAGAACAATAAGGAAACTTATCACAATTTTGTGTTTTGAAATTGGTCCGACTAATGATGCCTACTTCAACTTGCTCTAAACAGAAATAAGGCTGCTGCTTCTGCTTTTGTTACAAGATTAAAGGCGAAATAACTACATCCTCCAATAGTCATCGGCCAAATAACATCATTATCAAGAGCACTACCAACCATAAGGTCAGGCTACGACAATACTGGTCGGATAACCTACACGATATTATTATACAAAGTATTGACATACAAGTTAGAATGATGCCAGTGATCCAAAGTCTCAGATATAGCAAATTTAATTAATTTAATTTAATAAACATAATGATTGTCCCATTGCAATGGTTGAGATGAACAGAGACAGAGAGAGGGTGAGTAACAATTAAGGCAAGACAAAGATTCGATCATGCAATTTGCAAAAAGGAATTTTGTGTGGAAATCATTCAAGGTTCCTCTTCCTTGGAGCTGAGAAAACATCGAGCAGGAGGAAAGGGTTGAACTGAACTACTTGAACAAAATTAATTGGCCATCTAGCAGGGGACTTTTGATATATTTGCATTAAGCATGATGAGAACTTGGTGCAAGATTATTTGAAATTATTATATAATGAAAAATGGAACTAGGACACATGATCAATGATCAATGTTTATCTGACACATGAGGATTGAGGAACATGTGTTCTTCAGATAATCAATTTTAATGGCAAAATATACATAACGCCATGCTCTTACTAATGTGATTATAAGCCAACCAAAATAGCAGTTTGAATCTCCTTTTTTAAGCCTGTGACCTGAAAAGCCTAGTCTAGAATTGGAAGGGAAAGTACACAAATTATTTACCTAAACAATGTAGGAGAGACATGGAAAGGTAAATGTCATATCTCGATAGATAAGTGAAAACAGAAGCCTTTAGATCAACCTTGCACCAAATTGATTCATCAAAACATAGAGAAAATCAGAAATGGAAACATGATGTGATCTCATAAGAATCCTGCTGGGCTGGATAAAGAAACACTAGACTACTTGCAAACCAGCCCTGAAATTCACAAAATACAAGATAAGCCTGAAATTAGCCTAATCTAAATCCAAAAATAAGATTAGAAAAATTGTGTGTGCTTCATCAGGATCTTGCTAGGTCAAGCCTGCTGGTGAGGGAAGCACCACGCAGCAGCTTAGTGAGCAAAAGAATTACTGAAGCTAATTTTTGGACTGGAATAATCAATTTTCTTAACTCAGAAATCCTATGCGCAGTATGCTTCGCAAGGTGGAGCAGCTAGGTGAAGTTGAAATTTCCTACAATATCTTCAAAGTGAATTTGAAAGGTAAATCCAATTTGGTCAAGGGCAGCCTCTGGGTCAGAATTGGAAGCGCGAAATTCACCTAGTTAGTTTTAGTCACACAAATATCATGGACTTGTGGCTGCAATTTTGGAAGAAAACAGAGGCAGAAGAAAACTACCTGCAGGGAACACCTGCATTCTGGTTCTTGCTATGACTACAGGCATGACTAGCGTGGGCAGGTTGACGTGGAGCGGGCCAGCATCCAAGCTTTGCGAACACCCAGCACCTGCTGACACAGACCGCGTCGGCGACAAGGCAAGATACCACCATCATCTTCATTGAGGAGGCTGCAAAGTAGGGCAGAGCTCAGCCAAAAATTTAATTGGGGCAGAACTTGAACACATAACTAATATTGTAAAAAAAAAAAAATCACATACGCATATCACATTCTCATTGATATCCCACATGAACGGATAATATATGAAAATTTTAATCTCTTGTTGAATGAAGATGGTAACTAGTATTAAAAAGCAGTCGACCAAAAGCAAGCTAGCAGCGCCTTCATGTAATTCATTAATTCAACATACACAAAATGACTAAGATTCAACTATCCAAGAGCTAATAAACCTATCAATTTAAAGAACCAATCAATAACTGTATGATATGTGATATAATACATTTACACAGCTATGAAAAACGTAGCACGACATAGCACTAGTGCATTTTGATAACGAGCTGTAACAATCAACTGGTAAATCATAAAATCAATTGCCATTAGGTATTTCTATTCTAATGGGGGAATCCCCTACGCAGAGGGAAACAAAAATTCTCTGATAAATATATCAAATCTAGTCGCAATGTTGCCTATGTGTGTTAGTGTGTAACATTTCGTTATTGCAATGTGTTATATCAAATATGCCATATGAACTATGTAGCCAACCTTTCGAGCTGGATATGAAGTAGCAAATTATATACAGGCATACAGAACCTTTCAATGCAAAGCTGCAATATGCAGAATCTAGCAATGTTTAGCCCAACACGAACAAACCAAAACAATTGTTTTTTTCTCAATTTCTTCGGTAGAATTGGCAGAACTTGTACTCTTTCAGAAAGATTGGCAGCCTATTTCTACATCACTCTGGTATTCAGATAGCCTATTTCTACTCAACTTCTGTCAACGGTTTTTAATACAGATACGAATTGGGTAACCATAGAAATTTAGTACAGGCGATAGAAAATTGGGGGCAGGCATCAATCAAGATAGGTTGGTTCCCATGATTACCGTGGATTTGTGCGGTGGCCCTAACGAGGAACCAGGAGGCGGCGATGGATTTGAGTCGAAGCTGCATCCATCTGCACGCTGCCCTCCATCTCTCTCGCTGGAGATCGATCAAAGAAACTGACCAGAGATACACTCGACCTCCTGCCGCCGGCCGCTGTGGAGTGGAGATTGCCTGGCCGCGGGCGCCGGCACCTAGCTGAGGGCGGGCCACCCACGCTCTTTGAGGCCGCGGACGCCTCGGCTTCCGTCACAGGGGCCGTTGATGCGGAAGATCATCACCGGCAGAAGGGGTCGTCGCCGCTGCGCGCTGCTGGGGAGGACCCGGCCGCGAGCACGCCGGCCGCAACGATGGATCCGCACGCACGCGTGGATTCGCCACAAGCCGCAGCTGGCAGCAAAGATGGGAGGAGAGGGGCGACTTGGCTACATCTAGCAGTAACCGGTGTCTCCCCAACTCCTCCCGCGATCTAGTCGGAGACCACGCGGCAGAGGAGGCTGTGTGACAGCATCGCCGGAGGACGGGAGGGGAGGGGCGACTGGGCCGATCTGATTTGGAGGGGCTCGCCGGCGCCGGCGCCGGCGCCGCCACCAGTGATATGGAGAGGGGTAGAACGGGCGGTGCAGGCAGAGAGAGGGAAAGAGGAGACCGAACGAACAGGGGAGGAACCGAAAAGACACGGAGCGTGGGTCGGTGGGGGAGCTTTGCAGCAGCGGCTCGAGCTCGTGGGTGAACTGGCGGCGCGCAGAGCGCCACGTGGTAATTCGAGAATATGAACAGTACACGAGTCTTCACGCACGCTCAGATACTCAACTTTGGTTATTATATTTAAAAGTAATAGTCTTTACTATTCGACTACTATGCGAGGTACTTTAAATGTTCAAGGCTACTATTGACACACTATGCAAAGCAATATAAAACTCAAAAAGAAACTCACGACGATGCGGGTGAGAGTATTAAAATATTCAAAGTTCTTTGTATCATGAGAGCGACTTCTTAATTATTAGATGCGTGATTAGTGGAAAATCATGATTATGCGTGCGTTATTTCATAGGATCTTTGCAAGGTTGGCGAGATCGAAACTTTGTGCCTACGCGTGTGACTATGCTTGTGTTGATCCTACTCGGTACTCACCGTATGCATCACTAACTAGCTTCAGAACCAGGCTAACCCGGTCTCCTCCCGAACTAACCCTAGCCAAGCTCACACAGGACTCTAGCCCTATCGTCTCCCCAGGCAGTTCCACCCGAAGGGAACATTTCTTGCTTTTAGAGTTCTCTACAAACGCCTCCAACTGGGTTAACATGAGAACAATACAAGCAGAGGTTTCTCCTATAGGGTCCCTAGCATAGAGACTTCGCCCCATATGAACCAGCTTAAGGGAAAGCAGAGATTACAAACGGAAAAACTCAGTCCATTTCACAGAGCAAGCTTACATACGGTTTTTCCTTTCGGAAAACCCCAAACACTTAGCACAAACCTGATTACCTTACAAGCAGGAGAGGATCACGAGGACCTCCGTCACAAACTAATTTACAAGGTGGTATGGTACAGTGGTAGTGGAGTACTACTACTACTATTATGGTGGTGGATGATCTTCAGAGGGACTCTGAGATCGGGGTCTTCATGAGAGTGTGGATGATGGTGTGGCCTATGGTTGGTGATTGTCTGCCCATGCTCTTAAATGCTGGTGTCTCTCTTCTCGTTTTATAGGACGACAAGAGTCTTCTAGGCTTTTAGCAGATAAGCCTTCAGCCACCTGGAGCGTCCTTCGATCGGACCTTCAATTATCTTCGTCATGGTTATCTTACGGTCTTATGGCGAGCCTTACGGAGAGGCGGCGTGGCAACATCTTCATCTTTTCAACGGATTTAAGGCGATGGTCTTCAATTATTGACGTCGTGCTTGCATGGTCGTTTTGAAGGATGAGGAGCGGCATGCACCGTCTTGTATTATATTGCTTGAACGTGCCTTGACAACGACACTCCATCTTCAATTCTTGTAAACCCTCTAATGAGGCTTCAATAATCTTCCACATTAACCAATCTATATCTTATTCGGTTATGCATTTTCTTCAAGCATATTTTTTCGAAAAAATTATTCAGGGGGTATGGGTATGGTCTTACACGCCCGATTGATTGATGTTGCAAACATCAAATCAAAACTTCGGCATGTGAGTATAGATATTCCCACCCAAATTGTTGATAACACTTTATCAACATATGGAAATATTCATTGATATTGAACTGCAAATATATTGATTACGCTTATTTAATCAATATCTTCAATATCCTGATCATCGAGGTTGGCATATTTGATAGATAGCCAACAATTCTCTGTATTCCTTTCTTAGTTGACTTTCTTCACCATAGTTGGGTTTAATCAATCTTTCAACTCCTTTTTGTATTATACTATATGTATTATAGTATTCTTGTCGAGAATATTTTTATTATCTTATTTTGATACATCATATGATATTTTTAGTCAAATATGATGCCACCTTCTAATTCTTTTGCTTCACAAAATATTCTCGCTTATCATGACACTAACACCAAATAAATATATAAATTAATAGTTATTCAATGAATATGATATTTTTGAGTATTCTTGAGTTATTACTGACACTATTCAAATTCGAGAATATGAACGATTGCACGAGCCTTCACGCTCGGATACTCAACTTTGGTTATTATATTCAAAGTAATAGTCTTTACTATTCGACTACTATGCGAGATACTTTAAATATTCAAGGCTACTATTTGACACACTATGCAAAACAATATAAAACTCAAAAGAAACTCACGGCGATGCGGGTGAGAGTATTAAAATATTCAAAGTTCTTGTATGATGAGAGTTTAACTTCTTGATTATTAGATGCATGATTAGTGGAAAATCGTGATTATCGTGCGTTATTTCCGGGGATCTTTGCAAGGTTGGCGAGACCGAAACTTTACGCCTACGCGTGCGACTATGCTTGTGTTGATCCTACTCGGTACTCACCGTATGCATCACTAACTCGCTTGAGAACCAGGCTAACCCGGTCTCCTCCCAAACTAACCCCAGCCAAGCTCACACGGGACTCGCCCTATCGTCTCCCCGTGCGCTTCCACCCGAAGGAAACACTTCGCTTTCGAGTTCTCTACAAACGCCTCCAACCGGGCTAACACGAGAACAATACAAGCGAGAGGTTTCTCCTATAGGGTCCCTAGCATAGAGACTTCGCCCCATATGAACCAAATTAAAGGAAAGCGAGAGATTACAAACGGAAAAACTTCGGTCCATTTCACGAGCAAGCTTACATACGGTTTTCCCTTTCGGGAAACCCCAAGCACTTAAGCGTAAACCTGATTACCTTACAAGCACGAGAGGATCACGAGGACCTCCGCCACAAGCTAATTTACAAGGGTGGTATGGTACGGTGATAGTGGAGTCTTGCTACTAGTGGTATTGGCTTGATCTTCAAGGTGCTTCGAGATCGGGCTATGCATGAGTGGTGTCTTCGATCTTTGAGGGCTACTTACGGTGATGGTGCGTATGCACCTACTGAATGCAAAGAGCTTCCTTTTCGTTTTATAGAGCGAGGGCATTCCCTCGAGAATATGTCTTCGTCCGTCGGACTTATCGCCTGAAGTGGCGTTGTCTTCATGGTTATCTTCTAGAGTGGCAACGTGGATTTGGCTTCAACTATGTATGCCACGTCTTCGACCTTTTCTTCTAGCGGATAAGAAAGAGGCGTTCAATTATCGAGTCTTGAATCTGTTGCGATGGCGACCTCATCTTCGCTTCATCACAATATTTCTTTCATGCAATGTCTTGCCGACATGCATGCATTGGTTATCAGATGCATGGCCTTGATAATTGGCATGCATGCTGGCTGTTTGGCGACATTCTCTTCAATGGGGCGATCTTCTTATTTTTATCTTATTCGATGATATGCATTATCATCAATCGTTATTTTTGGGAAATATACACGGGGTATAGGGTATGGCCTTCCACGCCCGATTGATTGATGTTGCAAACATCTAATCAAAACTCGGTATGTGTATATTATTTATTTCCTCCTACCAATTTGTTGATAATACCTTATCAATATAAGGAATATATTCATTGATATTGATCTGCAAATATATTGATTCTTTTTATTAATCAAGATCTTCAATGTCCAAATCATCGTATTCATTAATATTACGGTGGTTGCCCATGACCGCGAATATCTATCATATTATCATCTATCATTTCATTGCTATTATTTTCTTCATCATTATTATCATAATCGGATATATTTATATTCATCTTTGAATCATAATCTTTCTTTATGTATTCCTCATAATCTTTCTTTATATATTTCTCATAATCTTTCTTTATATTTTCTTCATATTCTTGGCATGCAGATTGAACTTTTCATTTATTTCTTGCCTTACTTCTTGCGAAACTTCTTCTTTTATATTCTTTTTTTATCCGAGGAATTATTAAATTAAGTCTTTTTTTTATCTTTTTCTCAATAATATCTTCATTGAGTATATCTTTTTTTGCTATATCTTTATATAGAACTCTTGATGAATTAGCTTCTGGGGTATTTGCTCGGTCATATTGATCTTATTCTCATTTATTTTTTTATGCTTTTGAATATAGTCTTTTGCTTACGGCTCTATGAAGTAGTTTATTCCTATTAATCTTCTTGCCCATGATAAAGCTTGATCAACTTCTCGAATATTTTTTTCATTGTATACCCCCTTCATTCTTTCTTTCTATTTTTTGAGCTATAACTTCTTCATATCTTTGTATAAATTCACGGCCTTACTTCTTCATATATAACATACAAAGGTTTCTCTTCTTTATATTCAGGTGATATTTTTGATTGCATTTTCCCATTAATCATATGAAAATATTCTGCCAGGCTGTTTAATATTGCCAACATATAACCTTTATCATCCCTTCTATTATTATATTGATACCAAAAATTATCTAATATGCATTCTTGAACATTATCTAGGATAACGAGGGTTTTTGGCTTAAAATTAAAAGTATTTGGTGGAAAAATTCTTAACTTATTATCATTTCCAAAGTGGTAAAATTCATTTTCATATGTACTAGGGCTTGATCCCTCTTCATTCACCAAAAACGGATGATCGTGAAAATATGTCGGGCAAAATATTATCCTTCCCTTTTATATGCTCAAATATAACTTTATAACCATTTCCAATAATAATATCTTCAAACAAAACCCATCTTCTTGTTGAGCTTTTCTTGCTATTAACTTTATTATAATATTTACATATAGCTTCACAATGCTGTCCTTCTTTGTAAATTCTTTGAATCCTAAATATAATCTAAAAGCATTTATAGCATTGATAAGCTGCTAGAATTTCTCTATCGGTATTATTTATTGCTTTTAACTTATATTTACCTGAAGCATATCTACATATTTTTTCTTCTAACTTTGATGAATATTTGCTAGGCCTTTGCTTAAGTATAGCGCCCCATCCTAACTTTCGATGCATCTGTTTCTATAATAAAATAATTATCTTCTAAAGGTAATTCTAGGGGTTTCAAATCTTTAACCTTTTCTTTTATGATTCTTACTAGCTTTATATCTTGAGTTAAAATATTTTTTGTCCATTTTTCCTTAGTTTAGCATACAAGGGTCCAGCTAACTTTGCTAAATTCTCAATATGATTTCTAGCATAATTTACTATACCTAAAATTTATTGCAAAGTCTTCTTATCATTCATGACATCGAAAAATTGTAAAATTTTCTTAGCAATATGATCTTACAAATGAATTTTTCCATCTCCTATTTCATGTCCTAGAAAATTTATCTTTTCTTTGCATATTTCATTTTTTTCTATTAGAAAGTATTAATCCATGTTGTTCTACCTTTCTAAAAAAGGTTTCGAGATGAGCTATATGCTCTTTGTAAGATCTTGAAAAGATTAAAATATCATCAATATAAACTATTATGAATTCTTGATTTTCATTAAATATGTTTTGCATTTTCCTTTGAAATAATGCAGGGGGCATTCTTTAATCCTAAAGGCATTACTATCCATTCAAAATGACCTTGAGGACATGTGAAAGCAATCCACTCTATTGATTCTTACGCCATTTTTACTTGCCAAAATCCAACTTTTTAAATCAAATTTTGAGAAATATTTACTGACCTTGTATTCTATTTATCCATTCTTGTTTATTTGGGATATTATAACCATCATCTATAGTGTTATCATTTAGTCTTTTATAATTAATAACCATTCTTGATTTTCCTCTAGCTATTTCAAAGATGATTTCTAACTATAAAAACTGGCGATCTATGAGGACTTTGACTTTCTCTTATTGCTCTTAGCTTTAGTAGTTCTTCTATATGCATTTTAAATTCAGCTATATCTTTAGGTGTTGCTTCTATAGGACTAGTCTTAATTATGTAATTTGGGTTTATTATGTTAATTTTGCATATTATACCATTCTTATCCCAATGCTTCATTGGTATTTCTCTAATTATTTGGATATCTTCTAATCTTTAAACTATTTTATCTATATCTTTTTTAGATTTTATATCTCAATACCAATTTGACGCTAAAGATTGTAAACCAAAGCATTCTATACATGTATTTGTTATATAAAAATCTTCTATATTTTCACCTAACTCTTCATTTGTATTCTTATTAGTTCTTTCAATTTCTAAATTGGAATTTATATTTTTCTCACATACATTATGTCCGGAATAACAAGATTCCATAATCAAATAGCTTATAATATTGAAGTACAAATAAATAATACAAAGTATATAATAGATGAGATCACAATAAGAGATCTATCCAGGGATAAATGTTGATTTGTTGTTAGGTTTAAGATTTTTATAATTTTTACGTGCAAACAACAATAATACATGAGCAACATTCTCTTTAATATTATTATCTTTGCACCACATTTTTAACTTTATGATTATCATTATTATTCAACACATCATCTTGTTTATTTATTAACACCGGTATTTTAGAATATTTAGTCTGTAATTCTCTTTCCTTCTTAATTTGATTGAGTTTATATATTTCTCTTCTAAAGTAAACCTCTTTTTCACTTATATCATTCCATTTGCTTATACCATTCGTAAAGTATTCGTTAGGAATATTCTTTATCTTCTGTTCATAGCATCTAATTTGGCTATCTATTTCTTCCATTATGAACAAGGTGTTTAAGCATCTTGTCAAATTTTATTAACCTTGAATCCGATACCACACTAACACAATTAAAATAATAAATAAATTGTTATTAGAAAGTTACGAAGAAGATGAAAATAATGCTGAAAATGATAATAATTTTATAAACTCCTTAGGTGATGAAGAATTATGCAATTTAAATAATGCTATGGAAGGTTTAGATATAATATCTAATAATATTAATAGTTAGAACTAATGGATCAAGATAGTTGTATACATGATTGGGTAAAAGAAAGAGGTGACTATAATATAAAGTGTACTTTTGCATATTCTATCTTAGTCAAGACAATAGAGCTACATGCATAGAAATGCTTAAAGCAAGCATGTGTTTCATGCCTAAAAATAAATAATCGACAATGGAGACACGAAGTAGAAATAGAACTAGAAGATAGAATATTAACAAAGCGAGTTAGAAATTTAAAAAATAGAATAAATAATTTAGAAGCGAGAATTAGAAGAGTTAAGAACTAAGATAAAATTTAATGAAGTAAGTAAAATTGAAGAAAAAGCTATTGGTAACAACGAATTAAAAGATCAAAAAAGTGTTAACTACAAAAAATGATAAAACTATGCAATTAAAGGAAGCCATAATAAATTTTGATAGTAAATACATAGTTAAGTTACCATTTAAAGAAATAGTAGGTATAAGAATACCTGTAAAATTAAATTTAACACCTACAATCGCTTATAAAACAATAGCATTGCTAGATACCGGTTGCACAAAAAATTTAATACATGATAAATATTTTGCATGATGCCCAAAATAGTCCATACAATAGATCAAGATAAAGCGAAAATGTCTATCGATATATGCGGAATAACAAGATTCCATAATCAAATAGCTTATAATGTTGAAGTACAAATAAATAATACAAAGTATATAATAGATGAGATCACAATAAGAGATCTATCCAGGATAAATGTTGATATGTTGTTAGGTTTAAAATTTTTATAATTTTACGTGCAAACAACAATAATACATGAGCAAGGAATTTTCTGTGCAAACAACAATAATAAAAGTTAATAGCAAGAAAAGCTCAACAAGAAGATGGGTTTTGTTTGAAGATATTATTACGAAAATGGTTATAAAGTTATATTTGAGCATATAAAAGGGAAGGATAATATTTTGCCTTCGACATATTTTCACGATCATCCGTTTTGCGGAATGAAGAGGGGATCAAGCCCTAGTACATATGAAAATAAATTTTACCACTTTGAAAATGATAATAAGTTAAGAATTTTTCCACCAAATACTTTTAATTTTAAGCCAAAAAACCTGTTATCCTAGATAATGTTCAAGAATGCATATTAGATAATTTTTGGTATCAATATAATAATAGAAGGGAAGATAAAGGTTATATGTTGGCAATATTAAACAGCCTGGCAGAATATTTTTATATGATTAATGGGAAAAATGCAATCAAAAATATCACCCGAATATAAAGAAGAGAAACCTTTGTATGTTATATATGAAGGAGTAAGGCCGGAATTTATACAAACATATGAAGAAGTTATAGCTCAAAAATAGAAAGAAAGAATAAAGGGGGTATACAATGGAAAAAATATTCGAAGTTGATCAAGCTTTATCATGGGCAAGAAGATTAATAGGAATAAATTACTTCATAGAGCCGAAGCAAAAGACTATATTCAAAAGCATAAAAAAATAAATAAGAATAAGATCAATATGACCGGAGCAAATACCCCAGAAGCTAATTCATCAAGAGTTCTATATAAAGATATAGCAAAAAAAGATATACTCAATGAAGATATTATTGAGAAAAAGATAAAGGAAAGACTTAATTTAATAATTCCTCGATATAAAAAGAATATAAAAGAAGAAGGTCTCGCAAGAAGTAAGGCAAGAAATAAATGAAAAAAGTTCAATCTGCATGCCAAGAATATGAAGAAAATATAAAGAAAGATTATGAGGAATATATAAAGAAAGATTATGAGGAATACATAAAGAAAGATTATGATTCAAAGATGAATATAAATATATCGATTATGATAATAATGATGAAGAAAATAATAGCCATGAAATGATAGATGATAACATGATACATATTAGCGGTCATGGGCAACCACCGAGAATATTAATGAATACGATGATTTTGACATTGAAGATCTTGATTAATAAAAAGAATCAATATATTTGCGTATCAATATCAATGAATATATTCCTTATATTGATAAGGTATTATCAACAAATTGGCCGGGGAAAAAGAAATAATATACACATGCGAGTTTTGATTAGATGTTTGCAACATCAATCAATCGGGCGTGGAAGGCCATACCCTATACCCCGTGTATATTTTCCAAAAATAACGATTGATGATAATGCATATCATTGAATAAGATAAAAATAAGAAGATCGTCCCATTGAAGAGAATGTCGCCATCAAACGGCCAGTGCATGCCAATTATCAAGGCCATGCATCGATAACCAATGCATGCATGTCGGAAGCAAGACATTGCATGAAAGAAATATTTTGATGAAGCGAAGTTGAGGTCGCCATCGTGCAACAGTTCAAGGCGATAATTGAACGCCTCTTTCTTATCTCTAGAAGAAAGGTCAAAAGGCGTGGCATACATAGCCGAAGCCAAATCCATGTTGCCACTCTAGAAGATAACCATGAAGACAACGCCAGCTCAGACGATAAGTCTGACGGACGAAGACATATCCTCAAGGAATGCCCTCTCGTTCTATAAAACGAAAAGGAAGCTATTTGCATTCAGCAGGTGCACACAGACCATCACCAGAAGTAGCCCTTAGCATCGAAGACACCACTCATGCATAGCCTGATCTTAGAAGCACCTTGAAGATCAAGCCAATACCACTAGTAGCGATACTCCACTACCACTTTGTACCATACCACCCATGTAAATTAGCTTGTGACGGAGGTCCTCGTGATCCTCTCCCCGCTTGTAAGGTAATCAGGGTTTGCGCTAAGTGCTTGGGGTTTCCCGAAAGGGAAAACCGTATGTAAGCTTGCTCTGTGAAATGGACCGAGTTTTTCCGTTTGTAATCCCCTCGCTTTCCTTTAAGCTGGTTCATATGGGGCGAAGTCTCTATGCTAGAGACCCTATAGGAGAAACCTCTGCTTGTATTGTTCTTGTGTTAGCCCGGTTGGGCGTTTGTAGAGAACTCTGAAAGCGAGAAGTGTTCCCTTCGGGTGGAACCGCACGGGAGACGATAGGGCCGAGTCCCGTGTGAGCTTGGGTCGGGTTAGTTTGGGAGGAGACCGGGTTAGCTTTGGTTACGAGCGAGTTAGTGATGCATACGGTGAGTACCGAGTAGGATCAACACAAGCATAGTCGCACGCGTAGGCGTAAAGTTTCGGTCTCGCCAACCTTGCAAAGATCTGTGAAATAACGCGACGCATAATCACGATTTTCCACTAATCACGCATCTAATAATCAAGAAGTCGCTCTCATCATACGGTAACTTTGAATATTTTAATACTCTCACCCGCATCGTCGTGAGTTTCTTTGAGTTTTATATTGCTTTGCATAGTGTGTCAAATAGTAGCCTTGAATATTTAAAGCACCTCGCATAGTAGTCAAATAGTAAAGACTATTACTTTGAATATAATAACCAAAGTTGAGTATCCGGCGTGAAGGCTCGTGCCTTTGTTCATATTCTCGAATTTGAATAGTGCCGTAATTACTCAAGAATACTAAAAAATATCTCGGTATTTAGGGAAATATTCGGATTCAAAAATCAAATTTTTAAAATTCACGAGTTACTATTAACAACACTATTTAAATTTAAGTGTTACTATTCAAATTCTAAATATGAGCGATTACACGGGCACTTCACACGGGAGTGGCACAGGCACTTCAAAAATCTTTCGACTATTTGATGACTATGCAGTGCACTTCGTATGATTATGGTGAGTGGATGGAAATTATATGGTGCCTGATTATGATGAATGGATGCAGCATGGGTGGTGCTACTATTTAGCGATGGTGACGCGTGCGTGAATATTCGTGAGTACGTGATTATTAGTGAATATTCTTGAGTACGCGTATGCGGGATATGTATGCGTGTAAAAAATAATTCTCAGGATCTTTGCAGGCTGGTGAGACCAATCTTTTCAGCCAGTGCGTGTGACTATGCTTGTGTTGATCCTACTCGGTACTCACCGTACTTGTCTAAATCTGCTCCATAAGCGGCGGCTAATCCTATCCCTCTAACGCTAACCCCCTAGTTCGCTTCTCTTCGTGACGTAGAACGCTAAGAGTTTCTGTCGTCTCCCCAAGCAGTTCCACCAAAGGGAACACTTCTCTACGGCAACAGGGTTCTCTACAACGCCTCCAACTGGGCTAATATGAGAACAACACACGCGAGTTTTCTCCTCTAGGGTCCCTAGAACCCGGATGCTTTCGAACTTACATGAGCGGCTACAAGGCGGGGGATTCTCAAAGCTAGAACTGCTCTATTTAAGCAAACAAGCTTACATACGGCTTTCTCTTTCAAGAAACCCCAAGCACTTAGCACAAACACAGTTACCTTACAAGCGGGGAGAGGATCACAAGGACCTCTGTCACAAACTAATTTACAAAGGTGGAATTATATAGTGGTGGTAGTGGATTACTACTACTACTATTATGGTGGATGATCTTCGAAGAAGAACTCTGAGATCAGGGTCTTCATGTGAGTATGGATCTTTGTAGGCGTGGTGGTGCGAGGCGCATTTCTTCGATGTTGAAGCCTCTATCGAATACAGGCATTGTCCGTCTCGTTTTATAGAACGAGAGGAGTCTTCTGGAGTCCTTCGAGAAAAGTCTTCGGGGCTTCGAAGTGTCCTTGGTGAGCTGTCCTTCGTCTTCAATTATCGTCATCATGGTTATCTTCTAGCGAGTCTTCGAGGTGAAAGCGACATCTCGCCGGCCCCGGCTTCAACATTATCAGATGCATGGTCTTCGATAATTGACTTGTACTGTTGGTTGATGGTGACACTCCGTCTTCACTTCTCGTGAGGATTCTAAGATTCTTTAATAATTGTCCACAGTAGCAGATCTTTATCTTATTCAGTCATATGCAATGTGTTCGAACGTATTTTTTGAAAATTATTCACTAGGGTATGGGTCTTCCACGCCCGATTGATTAATGTTGCAAACATCTAATCAAACTCTGGCATGTGTGTATATATATATATATCTCTCTCTTCCCCCACAATTTGGCCGGGGGAAACATATATATATATACACATGCCAGAGTTTGATTAGATGTTTGCAACATCAATCAATTGGGCGTGGAAGACCCATACCCCAGTGAATAATTTCCAAAAAATATGTTCGAAGACATTGCATATGAATGAATAGGATAAAGATCTGCTGTGGACAATTATTAAAGATTCTCAGAATCCTCACGAGAAGTGAAGATGGAGTGTCACCATCAAGCAACAGTACAAGTCAATTATCGAAGACCATGCATCCGATAACGATGAAGCCAGTCGGCAAGATGTCGCTTTCACCTCGAAGACTCGCCAAAAGATAACCATGATGACGATAATTGTAGACGAAGGACAGCTCAGCTCAAGGACACTTCACAAGCCTGAAGACTTATCCTCAAAGGACTCCAGAAGACTCCTCTCATTCTATAAAACGAGACGGACAACGCCTGCATTCGACAGAGGCTTTAACATCGAAGAAATGTGCTCTCAGACCACCACTGCCTACAGCATCCATACTCTCACATGAAGACCCTGATCTCAGAGTTCTTCTGAAGATCATCCACCATAATAGTAGTAGTAGTACTCCACTACCACCATTGTATAATTCCACCTTTGTAAATTAGTTTGTGACGGAGGTCTTTTTGTGATCCCTCTCCCTTCTTGTAAGGTAATCCCGGTTTGTGCTAAGTGCTTGGGGTTTCCCCGAAAGGGAAAGCCGTATGTAAGCATGTTTGTTTTAATGGAGCGGTTCTAGCTTTGAGAATCCCTCGCTTCCCCCTCAGAACCGCTCATGTAAGTTCGAGCATCTGGTTCTAGGGACCCTAGAGGAGAAAACTCTGCGTGTGTTGTTCTCGTGTTAGCCCGGTTGGAGCGTTGTAGAGAACCCTGTTGCCGTAGAGAAGTGTTCCCTTCGGGTAGAACTAGCTGGGGAGACGACAGAAACTCTTAGCGTTCTATGTCCCGAAGAGAAGCGAGCTAGGGGGTTAGCGTTAGAGGGATAGGATTAGCTACTGCTTATGGAGTAGACCTGTGACAAGTACGGTGAGTACTGAGTAGGATCAACACAAGCATAGTCACACGTACCGGCTGCAAAGATTGGTCTCACCAGCCTGCAAAGATCCTGAGAATTATTTTTTACACGCATACATATCCCGCATACGCGCACTCGAAAATATTCACTAATCGAAGTTCACTAATAATCACGCACTCACGAATATTCACGCCTGACGCGTCACCATAGCTGAATAGTAGCACCACCCATACTGCATCCATTCATTATAATCAGGCACCATATAATTTCCATCCACTCACCGTAATCATACGAAGTGCACTGCATAGTCATCAAATGGTTGAAAGATTTTTGAAGTGCCTGAGCCACTCCCGCGTGAAGTGCTCGTGCACTGTTCATACTCAGAATTTGAATAGTTCCCAATATTTTGAATAGTGCCATGAATTTAAATAGTAACACTTAAATTTGAATATTGTTATGAATAGTAACTCATGAATTTTAAAATTTTGATTTTTGAATCCGAATATTTCCCTAAATACCTGAGATATATACTATATATTGTTTTGTTTATGTGTCATATATGCCAGAGTTTTTGATTTAATGTTTGCAACATTAGTCATTCAGGCATGGAAGACCATACCCAGGAAATTTTTAAAAATATATAGTACTTGAAAAACTAACTACTTACACGTATCGGACCAACTCAACTCATCATACCTGCTGTATGGAGCCCCTCTGTGAGAAAGACACGCGAGTCGGCAATGATGGAGCCTCATGGCAATAGCTTACCGGTGCTCAATGATTGTGACCAAAAGCCTGCAAACAAAGAAGGCGGAAAGAATACCGACTTAGACCGAATTACTACATCACAAGGAAGAACAAACCCCCTCCCTCCCTTCCATGGTAGTGTGTAGTGTCACAAGGAGATCATTGAAATTCAGCAAAAAATGTACTAGTCGGCTGTTTTTTTTTTTTTTTTTTGCGATCTTGCAGAGGCACGTTTTTTCATTAAGAAGAATTAGTGTTTAACAATACAAAGATTGGACAGTAAATGGTGATTACCGAGCCCTTAGTTGTGATTACAAATAAACTACTTGGTGACAGTGCTGAGCTACTAGCACGGCAGCGAACAACAAAGTAGGCCCACCAATTAGCGGGCTAAAGAGCATCATTCTCCAATGCAGGTGTGCAGTTTGCTGCTGTTTACCGGAGGATTGAGAAAAGTATAGCTATGTAAAAGATCTTGTTTACTCACTGCCTGGATCGTTGAAACAAGTGAGCAGAAGAATTTGATTGCTCCCAAGTAGTTTTGGCAACCACTAGCCAAGAGATCCCATGTTGCCTTCTGTATCCGCGATTATGTATGATGCGTCTGCGTAGAGGGAGAGAAAACCACAAGCGCCATTAGCCGATGCTGCTGCTAGTGCTACAGCCTACAGGAGGTAACTATATATATCCG
This sequence comes from Hyparrhenia diplandra, assembly GCA_015847255.1. Lineage (NCBI taxonomy): Eukaryota > Viridiplantae > Streptophyta > Magnoliopsida > Poales > Poaceae > Hyparrhenia > Hyparrhenia diplandra. The sequence continues at coordinate 484,413 of JADLZK010006242.1, read as the reverse complement.
TAATATATATAGTAGTACATGCTTACTCACCAACAAGCTGGATGAATTGAACGAGCAGGCCTTGTCGATCCGCAAGCTAAGCAAGATAGGAACAGCACCGGCGCGGACGAAGGATGGCGAGGGGAAGTTGAGATTTCGGTGGAGGCGAGGTGTTTTTGTGGACGGATCAGTGTAACTACTGCAGCATGCCGTGGAAGAATGGCGAGGTTCAACAGTGCGGATTGAAGAATGCGGATGCAGGGCACAGATCTAAACTCTTACATTATACATCTGCCGTGTGGAGATTTTTTAAACGAATCGACACACGACCCAAGAAAGGATAAAGACGACGTAAATTGAACTCTACTACCGAGAGTACATCATGCCAGCACATGCTCACCGCGCACCTAACACGAACCTCGTAATGCAAAGTATCCATGTCAGCGTATTGTCCGGCAGCCGCCTGTTTCCTATTAGCGGTTGCATTCTATTGGCCAAAATTATATTTTAAAATTTTGAGCTTTGATATACGTGGCCGCCTTATAATATACCACCACCTACACTAAGGCCACTCTCAGTGGAGGTTTCAATTTATTGTTTGCAAAGACTGCCATGTCATATTGAATGAAATTAAACTTGAATGAAACACCCTCTCTCAATGCAAAGTTTCATTCTAGAGTTTTATCGGCATTTAATTCCATGACTCAACGATAGTTGGTAATCGTCTTAGGAGAGTGTCATCCCAGATGACACTCATTTCTTCTCTCTCCTCTTTAATACACCGCCATGTCATCAAAAATGCCTACATGAAAATCTATTTAATGCAAATGAAACTCAGTTGACACTCCCAATCGGGGAGGCGGCCTAAATAATACAACTATGATATCCATGCATGTTAAAAAGTAGTTCAAGTTTGGCAAGTAACCTCCAATAGCTTGTATCTTAGGATAGAGGGAGTAGAAGGAATGGTCTACTTAACTCCATTAACTCTGGTGGGGTTTGTCTTGTTCACCCTTCTCCTAAAAAACCATATACTTTACCTATTGAAGTATTGAAAATCATCTAAATAATCTCTATTATTGTGGTTGTGAAAGTAGTAGTTTTGATAACGTGGCATATTACATATAGATGATGACATGATTGTGTGGAAAAGTAATAAACAATAGAAAAAAAAGTCTAGATAATCCCAAATACATTGCGGGCTGACATAATCCCTCAACTATAATCCCTGCTGCCAAAGGAGAAAACACTGTCTACAATATATATATGTTACTCACCAAGTAGAGAAACGAGCAGGATCTGATCTGATGTGACCACCCAAGTTGTTTCAATGTCTGCTTGATGCTTTCTCTTGAGTTTGATGCTTCTGCGTGCAGTACGGCACCAGTGGATCCGAAGATCTCTTAAGATTATTCGATGCTTCTGCATGCAGGGAGAGATGAAACCACCATTAGCGAGTGCTACTCTACTAATATAAGCAATACTGATGTTGCTTCTGCTGCCAGAGCCAGAGGAGAAAAACTATCTAGAACAAGTTTACTCACCAAGGAGAGGCCAGAGGAAGGAGCAGCCGAGCAGGATCGGATCTGATCTGATGCCCCGAGTTGCTTTGAGGACACAATCGGCGAGAGAGTTCCGGCGCAAACCAGGGGAACTCTCAGAGAGCGATGTTGTCAAGGTATACGGGGGTGGGTGCATCGGAGGAGCTGAGATGATTGAGGAAAGTGAGGAGGGGGGGGCAATAATGCATCATCCACTGCGCGTCAACTAGTATACAGGACGGTTCCGGCAGACACCTAGCCTTTATAAAAAAGAAGAAGCGAAATTCTGTTCGCAATAGAAAAAAAAATCAGACTATATAAGTTCAGTCTGGCCCGATGCCTGTACTGTACATGGAGACTTGATGCAAGATTCTCCATGGGCCTGGCTCCGCAATTGAAATCCGTTTGTTGTGCGTGGCTGGCTTGGTGGGCTCGTAGTGCAGCTGCATCATCCTGTTGTCTTTAAACTGGGCAAAAAAAATCATTTCAACCAATCAAAGGATCAACCACAAACCAAACGCATGCCTGTAGGCAAGGATGCTGGCCACAGTGAGCAGAACCGAGCAGCTGGGTTGCCTGCCTCTCGCAAAGTCCAAAGCAAGCAGCAGAAGCTCGCAGGAGCACGACGCGCGTGTCTTCCTTCGTAGCCCCACCTCGCTGAGCTAGACCAGAAGCTCGAACTACTGCCTGCCGTGCAGCGATCGTTCAAAAGTAATGGTGTCACACCCGTACTGTCCCCATTCGTTTGTTCAACCTTGATTATTTTCTGTTGTCATCGTTTATTTGGCGCCGGCCGGCCTGCTCTATTTCTTTGTTTTCCATTACTCTACTATTTTAATCAAGGTGGTACTTTCAATTTCATTGCTGTCAACTATCATTGATGCTTAGATCACACGGCATGAAGAGTTAGAACCTAGGTTTTTTCTACCGGTAAGGAAAAAATTTCAGTCCCTGGCGATAAATGCGAAATTTCAGAAATTTCCGAAATATCGGGTCAAATTTAAATTGATTTTTAAAAAGTTTGGCATCATTTCATTAGAAAAAAACTCTATAATCAATCATCCATCGCAAATTTATATAACGTCGGTGAAATAACATAGTATCTCATAGAAGTACAACCTCGTTAATACATCGAGCTGCGGCTGATATAAAAAAATCGGCCCTCACCGAAAGAGTGATATTTCGAAATTTCGGCTAAATTTTGCCGAAAAAATTTCCTGAGGTTAGAACGCTCGGGTCGTAATAACGGATCAAAGCTGTGCCAAAAGTCGGAATCGCCCAAAGGGAGATTTATGCTTGTCACCGGGGGTTCATGAACCCGGATGGATTTTGACAGTTCCAATAAAAAATAGTGCATATAGCACTAAAAGTTCCTAATAACTCCACCTATTCATAGACAAGACCCCGCTAATCATCTAGTCTAGATTCGCCACTATAATCGCCTAGAAGCATGTTCGCATACGAGCACTGAATGCCTCTAGCAGTGAGTGCAATTGCGCAAGACACATCCCGACGAGTCTCATCGGGACGTGCAGCATGGGTCATCTTGTGAAGATTGAAGCCTGATGATGAGGTGTTGATGATTTTGTTCGATACCGAAACGGTAATGCTAACTATAATACGTCCGATCGGCCGCACAGATATAGGACAAAACCCACCGTAGGCCCACTCTCCCACAGGCCCACCTTTCTTTTTTTTTCCCTGCTCATCCGTTCGTTATCCATTCAGGCGTCCTCGTCCGCTCCGCCCATCCGTCGCCATCCGCATCGCTCGGCGCTCACCCATCCGATGCCGCTCCCCAGCGAATCTTCCTTCATCTCCGCCCCGGCCAGCTAATTTCTCCCTCGTCCCTTCCTTTGGCTGCCGCTTTTTCCTCACCGCGATGCCCAACGCCATCACTATGCTGCGCTCTCGCGAGGAGCTCGGGGATGCCCTGCCCAGCGCCGTCCGCACGGACACGGGATACAGGTGGATGCAGCCACAACGACTGGGCGAGCGAGAGGGAGGGAGAGGTCGGACACTCAGGAGATGCGCGCGCGGCCATCAGCGCCGAGCTCACGCGGCGGCGGTGCTTCAGGCGGCCATCAGCGCTGGCGGCTCGACATGTGCCGCACCGCGCACGGATGATGTATGGTGGCCACTCCCCAGCAGATGACACACAGTACCTATCTGCTGTGTTGCCGTTCATCTCCCCTGCCGGCATGCTTTGCAGTGCGTCTAAAGACGACTCAATTTTGTTTCTCTTGTTGTGTGGTGGAGTTTGTACATTTTTAATGAGATTTCTGCCCCTCTCAAAAGTATTTTGTGATGTTTCGATGGTTCATTTTGCATGTTGCAATGGTTGATTTTAGATGTTGGGGGCGGGAATTGGTGCTGCCACGGGGGGTACGGGGGGTATCCTTCTTCCTTGCCAACTGACTCCATTAAGGCTTTGTTCTAATGAGTTTGATGTTGCAGCTGAATGAATTTGATGTTGCAGTAGCCTTTGTTCAAAAAAAAAGTACTAATGATTTTGTTGCATTACTATTTTGTTGTTGTTGCATGAGTTATTATTTGGTGTTTCAATAACTAAATTGCATAGTCTCCTTTTGTAAGAAAAAGACGTTGCAACAAGTAATACTGCTGTTGTTGCATTAGTACTTTTGTTGTTGTTGCATGAGGTATTATTGGGTGTTTCAATAGCTAAATTGCATAGTCTCCTTTTGCAAGAAAAAGACGTTGCAACAAGTAATACTGCTGTTGTTGCATTAGTACTTTGGTTGTTGTTGCATGAGGTATTATTGGGTGTTTCAATAGCTAATTTGCAAACGATAATTTGTGATGTTGCATCTGCATTGATTTCGTGTTGCAATGTCACTTTCTGATGTCGATTCCGCCTTGCTTCTGCAATCGTTTCCTGCATGGTCGCCACACCCACACAACGCTGCATCTTGCGTGCCTTCCATCCAGTCCATATCAGCGCGGTGCGAGTCGGATGTGGTGGCGAACTAGCGATGTCGCGCGCGGCCATGGACAACTTTGCGGCCGACAGAGAAGGACGGGACTTGGTGCGACGTTGGCTTTTTCCGGGACGCTCGGTGAGGAGGAGCCGTGTTGGACGGGGGGGCCGCAGTGAGTCACGTGGGCATGTGGTGCGGGGGATCGTTCGTGTGTGGGCCTGTGGGCCTGTGTGCAGGGCGTCCGATGGAATTAAACCCCATCGGACGTCCGAGCGCCAGCGTCGCCCAGAAAGAAAGGGTCACGGACTACAGGACTAGGGCTGCCTGGCCGCTTGGCATATCTCTTACCATACGAATTCAGCAACAAAAGCTGGCCGACCAGCATGGCCACGTCGCTGGCAATTCCGGCCGTCCGATCGGCCGAACGGACGGGCCAGATCGGTCGGGCCGTCTCGGCCATTTTGTAAAAAGTCCTCAAACTCTAGCAAAATATGACCCGCGGTCCGGCCTCCTCTCTCGCTTTTTTTTGCATAAAAGATCCCAAACTTTCCAGGGAATACAACACAGCGGCCCAGGCCTTCTTGGGCTGCTTTTGCCACTAAGCTCCGTGGGCCTCGCTTGGGCCGTATTTGGCCTGAACCTGGTTTGCCTTACCTATTATTCTTTTCCAATTACGAATAAATTTTCTCAAAATTCAAAATTGCGTAGCAAATCACTGAAAAATCAAAAAAAAAAATCAAATTCTTTTCGAAATCCTCATGAATAGGTCTTTGCGTCGGATCCATAATAGAGTATATTTTACTACAATTTTTTAATTTGTACACTTTTGGCTATGTTTTTTTAATGGGCAAATATGAAAGCTTAAAACTAACTCCTCTTTCCCACCTTAACACACCCTCCGCCCACAAATAAGTGCATCTTTTGACTTTTATAGTTTTTATTTGACCATTCATTTTATTTAAAATTTTTGCGCACATAATAAATTCTTCAACCACAACAAGCATAGCCAACAAACATAATATATCACAATGCTACAAAAAAGGTCATCCCTCAAAATATATAAACAACAAAAAATAAAAAAAACCACGGTTCGCATATATAACCACCAAGTAAATGATAATTTCTAATTAACACAAAAAAACCACTAATATGCTACGTCAACAATAATTCGAGATAATATTAGACCTATTCATATAACTAACTACAAAGGGGGAAAAAAAAAAAACACTTCTATGATACACAAAGCAATAGCTCAAACAACGATTTGGAGTACACAAAATTTATCTTTGCCTGGAACTAATCATCAACTTCAGTAATACAACGGCCACATCCACTGGCCATAAGCGGCAACGCCGCGATTTTTTCTAGTTAATCACTATAATAATTAGCCGGTGACGAGCAAGCATGTCTTCATGATTTATACGTGCTTGCTAGTATATTATTTGCGTGGAGATGGTATACGTGCTTGCTAGAAGTCCAGGAGCTGCACGTGTTGCTATCCTACGTTTGTTTCCGTCAGCAAAAGCAAATAGGAAAGAGGAAAGGAGCCAGCTAGAGTCCAGGTGTAGCACGAGCGTTCATGCGTGGACAAGGCAGAGCTCAGTATGGAAGGCCGGGAACCTGCGCGTACATGGAAAGGATTATTTGCTTGATTAGGCTTGTATTGCGTAATCCAAGATTGGCATCAGCATAGGAGCCCATTATGTACTCGACAATGTAGCACAACATGTGTTAGACAAAGGGAAGACCAGCCGCCCTATATATATATATAAAGGGTGACGGCCGATTGAGAACCCATCATCCACTCTGAACAAAAAACGCTTCGTGCCCAGGCCCCCCGCGTCGCCTCCGCTCGGCGACTCGGGCGACGGCGGGCCGCCCGCGCCCACCTCGCCCCTCCCTCCTTCCCTCCTTCCCCCGCCGCAGGCCCTGCCGGATTCCAAGATGGGCCTCTAGGACGGCGGTGGTGGGGCCTTCCTCATCCCAACGGCGCCGTTTCGGGCGGCGGAGCTGTGCGACCCGCCGGCCATGGTGACGGGCGGGGCAGGGTGGAGATCCGCACCCCCATACCGGATCCGGGTCCTCTCGACCGGATCTGCGGCGTGCGGCGGTGGGGATGCGGGGTTCGTGGCAGCGACGCTGGCGACAGGCGCGTGGTCCCGGCGTGGGCGACGGCGACGCGCGATGGTGCGGAGTGGTTCGGCCGTGGTCACGGCTTTGGTGGATGGTGTCGCGCCCACGAGCGGCCGCAGCGCCAAAGCGCGGGCCGGGTCCGCGTCGCTTTGGTCGCCGGTGGTGGTGCGGTTCCTCCTTTGGTGGCGCTGCGGTGGGCGTGGCCGGCCCGGGCTGGGGCTCGTTTGCGGTGCCGTGTGGTGGTACGCGTTCCGGCCCGGTGGAGGTTTCGTATTTTCGCCGAGGCTCGCCGGTGGACATAGGGGAAAGCGAAGGGACCCCCCTCCCCCGCCCCTCCTCCTTCTGTTGGTGGCCACTCGGTGGCGGTAGGGGGGTGCGCATCGGGCGCGGGGGGGGGGCGGTCCTCGTCTATGCCGGCCCCTCCCTATGGCCTTGACCGTCGGTGGGCGGTTGTTGTGAGCACAGAGGCCTAGGCGTCTTTTGGGGGCACGGTCGGGGCCCCGCCCTAGACCCGGTGCCTTCGGGTGGTCGGCGACGCCTTCTCGGTGATCGTGCACGGCGGGATGTGGTGCGGCCGGTGGACGTGCATGGCGGCGGGAGGCCGGTCTTCGTGATATCGCCCGATTGGCGGGTCTTCGGTGCGACTTGCGGCTACTTGCGTGGTCGGCGCGTCGATCTCTCCCGTGGAGGCTTGGCCGGGTATGGCAATGATGGCTCTAGTGTAATGCGGGGACCCGACATCTTGACCGATGTCCGTGCCGCGGGTAATTTGGGCTTAAAGCCTAGCGAAGATGACACCTACGGGTGCCGTTCTCCCTATTGAGGGCGTCGCAACCCCCGCACTCTCCACGAGTGAAAACCGTGTCCTCCTTGGACGAGCGATGGCGGCGGACGGACGTCATAACCTTCTTGAAGGCGTCGTTGTGAAGTTGGACTTGGTCGGGATGTCTTGTGGTAGGGCCCGGCTCGTCGTTTCCGTTCTTTGTGTCATGTGGGTTGTGCTAGTGGTGGAGTAAGAGTAGGCCGTTTTTTCCTTTTCAAGGTCCCATGAAGTGGTGTTGTGCCGTGTTGATGCCCCAATCCAACCGGTAGTTGTTAGTTGAGTTGTTTAAAGTGGATCCTAGTTGTGGTGTGAGTTGTAGTTTGAGGCTTATGTCGATGTCCCAATCCGACCAAACAAGGAGTTGAGTGGGCACTAGTTGAGGCGCCCGGTTCAGTTGACTTGGTACCTAGGTGTGCGGGGTGGAGTAGGGTACCCTCCACATTTGTATGGTTTTTCCGGCCCGGTTTCTAGTCAAAAACTGGCCGGCACTTGCCTTTTCTTTTATTCGCCTAATAGAAATCGCGGCAAAGCTTTTGCCGTCCTTTTCAAAAAAAAGAACCCATCATCCAATCAACAAACAAACCAATCTACTACCTCTCTTTACCCTATTTTCTCCCTTCAACCTTCTACATGCTTTTTTCATCGCTGATCCGACGACCAAGGATGGCGCCCTAGGCTTGCCGGCCGAACTAGGGCAACCCGACGACGTCCCTTGCGACGGGGTCCCTCCCGGCGAGAGCCGGCGGCTTCTTTGCTAATTTGCTCGAAACTAGCCGCTCTTCGTCGAGTAAGCATGATTGGTTATCCCTTGCTGGTTTGCTTGTAAATTTGCCGCTCTTCACCGCGAAAAGCGTGTTGGTTATCTCGTTGTATTCTTCGGTCCGTTGGGACTCGGGCGTCCTAAGACCCTCCGGTGTGTTGGTGCGATCACATATTTGCGTCAACATACTTTTTGGCGACTCCGTTGGAGAACGATCGTTTCGGCTCTATTTTGCACCCGAATCTATCTGCCTAGCCATATCCATAACCCGATTGTGTTTGTCGTGATTGCCTGGTTGTTGCAAATAAACATCAAATCGATCAGAGTTTGCATTAAAGCAACGTTCGGCTAAATTGGTAAAGTCGCATCTTGCTTTTGGCTGCTGTGGTGCGGTGCATTAATATTATTATATTCTATATATACATACGCATACACATTAGTTCAACCAGCTTGTCATCACGTGGACAATTGAAGCTGCCGTGTGCTAGTACTGGAAATCAGAGTTGCATCTTGCTGCTCCGCGTGAATTGCTGTGTTTCTGAACTTCAAGAACACTGAAAGTATCTGCTGATAAATGGAGAGCACTGCACCACAATATTATTACGACACGCCTAAGGTACGTCACGCAAATATTTTACGTGATTCTAATAATTATTTTGCAAGTACCATAAATTCTCATGTTGGTGTTGCTAGTCATAATGATAATAGATATATTGCATCGGCTGATACTTTTATTAATGCTCCTCATTATACACATCATGGTTGTGAATATTATGATAAAGAGGCGATGCTTGCAGAAAATTCGTTGAGTTTTAATTCTTCTAGCAACATACAGCATGTAAATCCATATTCATCGGCTGTAAGAGTAAAATATGTGGTTCCACCACAAGACAAAAGCCGATGAATGAGAGAATTGGCTATGACAGTGTTAACTATTTAGCCAATTACTCTCAAAATTCAGCACCATATGCTAATGCTTCTTTTCATGATTCGGCTTCATATGTTACTTCTAACTCGAGCCGAATTAATGACAATTCAGCAAAGTACAAAAGGGACATTGCTTGTGATCCGGCTTCATCTACTGCTAGCAGAATTCAAGAAGATTTAGCACATGCTAGAAATCCACCTGGTTCTTTTGATTGGAAGGTGCCCACCTATCATAGACCACATCCATGGTATTTTGATGACGCAAAAAACTCCTGATGGATGGAGGGTACCTGATTTTCATAAATTTAGTGGTGAAGGTAGTACATCTGCTGTAGAACACATTAATATATATCTCTCATAGTTGGGCTTCTATTATAATGCGGACTATGTGAAGGTACGATATTTTCCTTTATCCTTAATTGGTATTGCTTTTGCATGGTTTACATCTCTACCGAATGTACTATTCAATTATGATCTCGATTTAGAGGAGCAATTACGTAAATATTTTGAAAAGATCAATGAAAAAAGGCCGATCACAATTGGGTCATCGGCCAAAAGTGGATTGCTAGTGAGTCCTCAAAAGGCAAGTCTTGCTATAGAAAAACATGAAGAGCGTCGAAACATGCTAGACTTGACTTTTCGGGGCTAAAGGGGTCACAATTGGGTTATCTAGCTCGCACCTGACTGCGCGGGGAGAAGGCGCGCCGCCCTCGGCGCCCTCGCCGCGGCTCGCGCCGCCCCTTCTTTCCCCCCACCTTATGCCGTGAGGAGGGCGCACCGGTGCCCTACGGGCCCCTCGCTCTACTTCCCTCGGGCGTGGCGAGGAGGTCACGCCGGTGCCGGCGGAGGCCGGCCTGGCCCGTTGGGGAAGAGGTAAATGGAGGAGCGAGCCGGCCGGCGGCGAGGTGGGCGGTGGCCCGGCGAAGGAGAGGGGCAGCCGGAGGGAGGGGAGCGGAGGAGAGGGCAGCCGGGCGTGGATTGGGATCGGGAGCCGGCGGGGTGAGATTCGGTGGTCGAGCGGGGGAGTTCGCGGGGAGAGAGAGGTCGCGAGGCAGAAAAAGAAAGAAGCGAGGAGTTATTTTTTGTATAACGAGTGGCATTGGTGGGTAATTACCCATCAACTCCACGGATAGGTTTATATTAGCCTGTTTTGGAGCGACAAGAGGTGCTTCCAAAACTCCAACCTCCATTTCACTCTGACCAGGAGTTTTGGAGATCCATAGAGTTTTGGAGCTGGGGTGTTTGGCTAGCTCCACCCGAGTTGGGCTCCGGAGCCATGCCAAACACCCCCTATAAATTGGGATTTCCACAGGGCCTGCCTGCTTCCTCGGGTCCCACGCCACCACCGCTGCTGCTATAGTTGTCCTCGGCCTCGCTCGTCCGCTGCCGTTGGTAGAGGCACTGGGCATCCGCATCCACAGTGATCTGCCCTCGCGTGCCGCCAGGATCGATCCGCACGCCACCTGGATTCGCTCGCGCGCTCAGCGTGGAGGCTGTTTAAGTGTGACTGCCGGAGGGAGGCTCGGCCCGTGCATGGCCGCCGAACGATCAAGCCCCAGCATCGCCGCGGCCGACGTGCCATCGACCAGATGTGTTTCTAGGAAGAGAGGAGTGCGTGTGGCGAGAGAGGGATGCATGAGGGATCGAGGGCGGCTATGAAGACGAACAGAGTTGTACGGGAGAGGAGTTGCAAGCCCGAAGTCGGTCGATCAGTGAATGCAGGGGACGAAACAGAGCCCGTCGGAGTCCCCTGCTTGCTGCTCGGTACAGCGAATCCCGCATCCGCATCCCTGGCCAGAGACAGGGTCAATGATGCATGGAGCTTCACACGAAGCTGATGGATGTGCCCGCTTGCACTTGGGATAAAACATGCTGCCATGTTCACATGTATGCATCAATTCAGTTCACTTGGCACGCAGGCCGCTATGGCATAAGCGCAAGGTAACCAGGACGCGACGATCCACACAGCAAAGCTACATACACACCGGCTGCTCAACAGCCCCTGCAAAGCTACATAAGCGCAAGTGTTCAACCCGTGTGGTTTATGGCAACTCGCTGTTAGGCCAACCGGGTAGTGTGTTTTATTCCCATCTCTCTTAATGAAACACGCACGATTTCGAAAAAAAGAAGAAGACATACGTCAGGAGGAGGGGCAGAGGCAAAGCTCATCAGCCCGTGCCGCTTGTTGTGAATTCCCCAGGCAGAGTTTTGGTCGGCCTGAGAGCAAGCAGTGCCTGCACTTGGGCCCCGGCGAGCCAATGGAGGTGCTCCAAGTCCAAGATGGCGTATTCAGCTCAAAAAAAAAAAAAGTCCAAGGTGGCGTCGACCACTGTTCAGGGGACGGAGCAGAGCCTAGCCGCGAGTCCCCAGCTAGCTGCTCGGTCCAGTGGATCTCGAATCCGCAGCCAGTCCCAGGGACAGGGTCGATGATCCATGGAGCTTCACACGAAGCTGATGTGCAGCTTGGGATACAACCTGCTGCCATGTTGATGTATCGTCGCAATTCAGTTTCACTTGGCACGCATCAATCAGTGAAAAAAAAGAAATATAGAAAACAGGTAGAGGCACAATACAATGGGAAAATACAAGACTTACGTCATCGGGAGGGACAGAGGCAGAGCTCATGTCATGCCATTCACTTGCAGAGAACTAACAGCTCTGTGACGATGATTCAGTGATTGATGATCGATGGATGTGCATGAGCTGTTGTTGCGTTAATATCAAGATTTCAACTTACAAGGTAATTTGGCTCCAAGCATCACTCCTGTATGGGTATGGCAACCAGCATCACTCTTCACTCCTGTATGCTGTATGGCAATCACCATTGCATTTGCACCTGGACAGTGGACGATACAGATCCGGCCTCCTTTCAGTTGAGTCAATCCATACTACGGATGCATCTGGACACGAATGAGATTGAGGCCTCATTTCAGCTGACAAACTGTTGAGTTCATCTAGCACAGGAATGCTCCATACCTGTGGAAGAAACAAAATTGGCAGAAACGCATTAAAAGTGATCACTGTAAATTTATCTCAGCTGCATAAAAAACATATTTCAACCTCTCGTGTAGGCATAACAATGCTAGTTTCTTACAAACTGTTCCACGCCAAAGCAATTCACAGAAGCCCAAGGAAGCTGCCCAGCCATCTTTGTCGCCGCCGACCAACACCTCCAGGAGAAAGGATCATGCATCAACCCAAGCCTGACAATGGCAGAGCAGCAGCATGCGGGGAACTATTTCCACCTCTTTCAGCAATCTTTTTCACAATATACCTTCACAATAAAATGGCACCATGTGATTTTTTTTACAGGTACAAAGTTTCACAAGTGTTTAGTCAGTGATTCTTCTTTTTTTACGTTCTTTTTTGTGTGATATTTGAGAAAAAATTATGGTTTCAGAATTGTGTCTGCAATTTGAAAACTCAGTGATCAAAACTGAGATTGTTGACTGCCTACCTCTCACTAGTCACTAGTCACAACCACAACCACCGACGCCGGCAACTTGCTGGGCACCGCGGTCCTCATGAACGACCCTGGGCTTGAAGCACCACCATCCTCTTCGTGCTTTAAGCACCAACGAATCCAGTGGCACAACCGCGCAAGCTCCCAAGAGAAACTGGAGTGATGGCGAATCTGGCCCGACCACCCAAGCCCCCAAGGCTAAGGGTGTGGGTGTCCCTGCACTGCACAGGGGCTCGGCCGGCAGATGGAGGTGCTCCAGGATGGCAGGATAGCGTCAGCCACTGGATGCAGGGGACGGAGCAGAGGCCCGCGGAGTCCCCTGCTCGGTCCAGCATCCACAGCTCCAGGGTCAGGGTCGACGATGCATAGACAACCTTCACACCAAGCTGATTTGCCGCATGGGAGACAAACATGCTGACATGTTAATATATCGTTCCAATTCTTTTTTCACTTGGCTGGCATGAATGATGAATGAAAACGTAAAGAACAAAGGTAGAGGCACAAGAAAAGGAGAGGCAAGGGTATTGGGCTTGAATGAACCTAAGTACCTGCAAGGCTACTGGGATTGTCGCCTAACCACTGAGTAACCACACAGCTGCATGAAAACCGAAATCTGCATAAAAACAGATGTATATCAATCTGACAAGTTGGTGTCATGTGTAAACAATGGTCAAAAATTCACTATTGCTCATTCAGATTATCCAGGCTTTCATGATGTGAACAGAAACACTACACCACACACAAAGAAGAAAAGAAAGAACGATATTCAGCTGCATTTACCTCTGAACAAAATAAGGAGAGCTATCTTTCCATCCACAGCATGTATGTGCTAGTGCTACTTTCCCAATCTGCTCTTCTAAATTTGGATCCACAGCGGCACAGCCTACATACAGAATTGAAATGCAAAAATGTTGAACTGAACTTAATTCTTCTCCCAGCTGATTGAGCTCAATTGCAGGATGTGCCACTTCCATCTAGTCATTTTACAATTGCAGTCTGCAGTGGCGAACACGATTGCAGGTCTCAACTCTGAAACTCTGAATCAGTGAAGGGAATCATGAACATTTTGTATATGTAGAGGCAAACAACCAGAGAGAGAGAACCTGAAGAGAGCGTCCTGGCCCACAGAGTTGAAAATGTAATAATGTTGAAGTGTGCTGAATTCTTCTATCAGCTGATTGAGCTCAGTTGTAGGATGTGCCACTTCCATGTTTTGAGTCATCTTACAATCGCAATCTAACTGAAGACACACGTGAGGGAGGGAAGCACACTCCTGTACTGTACACAAATCAGCACTGCAAATGCATCTGGGCACAAATCCCACCTCCTTCCAGTGGATACAGTCAGCACTGCAGATACGTCTGGACAGTGGACAGAGATCAGGCCTCTTTTTCAGTTGACAAGTTGTTGAATGCATATAGCATTGTACCGCATGAAAGCTCGGTAGCTGTGGAAGAAACCAAATTGACAGAAATCCATTAAAAGAGATTCTATTTTTTTTCTGATCTTTAGCGTTACGCCGATTGCTGGATGCAGGAGACGGAGCAGAGGCTGGCGGAGTCCTTGCTCTTCTCGGTCCAGTGGCCGGCCACCAATCCCGCATTACATGAAGCTGATGTAAAACGGGATGAAAAACGGAATAAATATGGGTCAATTTCGGGTGAAAACAGTATTCCTCGAAACGGACGGAAAAACCCTATTTCTACTTCCGTAAATACGGAAACGGGATCCCACAAATACGGAAATGGACGGATAAAAATAGAAAACGGAACGGAAGATTTTCCGTCCGTTTTCAACGCTACTGTTGAATGCATCCGCACGACGAGCAGATGTCGGTAGGTGATTCGAAGAGAGGGAGCGAGTGAGCCCGTGCCCGGTGATCGAAAGTGACCACCGCGGCGGTCGCCCGCCCGCCCGCCGCGGCTACCCCCCCGGGCTCGACTATCCACTTGCCCCCAAGCCGCACCCCTCTCCCACCGATGGCTCGCCTCCCCTTCCGCCTGTTCACCCGCTCTCGGGCTCTCTTCTCCACCTCCGGCCCGATCTGTGAGCTCGGGCCCTTCCCACCGCCGCCCGGCCACCCCGAGGCCCCTGGATCCGCCTCCCAGGTGCCGAATCTGGTCCCCATTGCGTGGGATGCAATGGAGCTCGGGTCATCCCGCCCCTCATGGGCGGACCAAGTGGAAGAGGAAGAGGCGGCACTTTCGGAAGCGGCGCCATTACGGCGGAAGAGGATGCCCCGGCTGCCGCCGAGGGGCCTCCCCTACGGTGAGCGCCTCTCCTTCTCCGACTCGGAGGACGACGTGTCCGTGGGCGCCGCTGCGGGCTCGGCGGCCGGTGACGACCTCGCCTATGCCTCCGCCGTGTCCTTGGGGAAGGGCAAGGCCGTGGCCACCTCCGCACCGAGGACGCGGCCCCGGCAAGCGGACTCACCGCCGCCATCGCCGCCCGCCATCGCCACCATCGTGGAGGCCGCTTTGCGATCGCTCCCCGGATGCAGCCCAACGCTCCCACCCTGCGCCGATTCCCTCGGCACTGGGCCGCCGTTGATGCCCCGGTGGGCGCCCGGTCCGACCGGGCGATTCGAGTGGCTCCGGTGACCGCGCGGGTGGAACCCTCCCGGCGCCGGAAGCCGTGGATGCCCTACCGGGCGCCGGGTCCGACCGGCACCCGGGTGGCTCCAGCCGACCGCCGAGTCCACAATGTTCGCCGCCCGCGAGCCCACCGCCGGAGCGCCGCCGCCTGCGCGTTCTGTGGTGGTCCGACCCGCCACGAGGAGTCCAGCCCGCCATCGCGACTGGGGATGTACGGGCGAGGCGGCGCCGCCACTCACGTTCCCCGGCGCACCCGGGCGAGGGCCACTCGCCAGCCGATGCTGACGGCTTCCACCGCGTGAGAGCCAGCGCCGATGGCGATCGGCTAACCCCGCCCCGCCGGCCCAAGTCGCCCCTCCTGCCTACCACCACGGGCCGCGCTCAATTGCGGTGTCGACGACCACCTCCGCGCCAACCGCACCTCCAGCCGAAGATGCTCAACTACGGCGCCGAGGGCACCACTCGCGCGACGCCCCTCCCACCGCGCCCTCGAGGCGGGCAAACGCCGGCGTTTTTCGGAGGGGGCGTCGCTGCGGCCACCCACCACGCGTCCATGGATCACCCCGCTCCACGGCAACCGCCGACGACTCCACTTTGTTGGCGGTGGGGCGGCTACGCCGCAAGGGAGCGCCGAGGCGCCTGCGGGGCACCGACCAGCCCGTCCACTAGGGCGCAACGCACCTCTCCGGGTGTAGGCCGAGGATGCGTTGGAGCCCGACGACGACGAGCTCATTGTCGTGCCTCTCGCTCGGCGGAGCTTGAGGCGGCAGGGCGGGATCTCGGGTACTCTTGTTGCCATTGTCGCCGGCACTAGACCCGCAGTGTCCTCGCCATGATGCGCCCACCACCTGCGCCCAGCTCCTTTCCGCATCACCAATGCCACGGTGTCTCGGCATGAGCCGAGGGGACTTCCTTGTTCGTTTCTCCCGCCCGGAGGATCGGGAGACTGTGCTGACCACACGTGTACTGCCGGCTCCCCTTCCACATCATTTGGAAGCCATGGCGGCGCATCGGAGAGGCCACTTCGAGACGTTCCGCTACAGGGTGTTGGTCGCCATTTGATACCGCCACACCACGCCCGCTCCATCCAGGTTGCCCGTGCCATTCTTGGCAAAGCTTGCGCGTGTGTCCAGCTAGCGCCACCGGAGTCGGTCCCGGTGGACGACGGCCGTGAGCTCTTCATCGTAGCCCCGGTGTCGCCACCCACATGTCATACCGTCACACAGACCATCTTCATCCCCGGAACCCGCATGCGCGTGCCAGGCGATGCACCGGACCTTCGCGCCCATGAGACCATCGTATGGCCTCCTTGCCTTCACCACCCCGTCCGGGGGACTTTGGGGGTGGCCTGACACCGACGACGACTTCGGATGACAGCAAGGACGCCATCCTGGCGCCGACAGGGGATCTTGGGTAGCCGCGCCGTCCTCGCCTGCTCACTGCAGGCTCGGAGGGCGACCCCCCCTCGGTGGCGCCCGTGGGCCCATCCTTCATGCCTCGTCACCCACCGGTGCCCCATGAACCTGCGGACGCCCGACCCGCACGCCCTCGCTCCCGTGGTTGGGCACAGGTCCAGCCGCGCCCCTCTCCTGCGACTGCGTCGCCGCGCGGGCTCCCCTCCACCGGCCGCGCTGGACGGGTCCGGCTCCTCGGCCGGCATGGACGCCGGGCGACACAGAGGCGCCCCCCGCTACTGGACGGGCTCTGCGCGGGACGCGGCCCGGCACGCTCGGTCGACCGGGGTCGTGAACGCGCTAGTCTCCTAGGCCGAGGCCTAACCCTCGGAGCGTAGGGTGACCGCCGACGCCGGCTTATCTTCAACGCCAACGGGACTAAGGATGATGTCCTCCGCAACCTCCCCGTCCCTCCCGACCCCGCACCCTCCCCATGGTCTTGTGGGGCCTTCGAGCATCGCTCCGCTCCTCCTACACGACGGCCGCCGCAGCAGGTGCCGATGCACCCCACTCAGCGGATGGTGGGGGACTTGGTCGACGCCGAGTTCCGGGTCGCCGCCGCCCGCATGTCCGCCGAACCCGCACGCTACACCTCCGCGGCCTTCTAGGAACAAGCCTGGTCCGACCCAATGGCACTAGAGTCTGCACTCATGCCGGCCGCCCCACCGTCGGCCGTCGGCCACCGTCGGCCATTTGACGGGCCCGAGGCCCCGTCCTCCACGCCGCCGGCCTCCCGTATCCCGACATGGAGGAGGCAAACCTCCACGCTGGGCCGCGGGTGGCCCGAGGGCGTCTTCGCCTCGTGACTGGCACCCCGCTGCGGCGGACTCCCCCGCCCGCGCTTCCTAGGGCCGGGCGCTGGAGCGCTGTTCATTGACGCCATCACTCCACCGCTCGACGACTACCTGTTACCGGCGCTGCCATGCCGTCACGCCAGACGATAGGAGCTGGACTCCGTGGTGCTCGCCACGCGTGATCGGCTTGCGGCCAAGGCGTTTCGCGACCAACCCGAGATGCGAGGCCAAATACGCCCTCGTCAACAAATGGGAAGGACGCCCCGTCCATGCAGTCACAGGCACCCCTGACGCAGGGATTGCGGTCACCCACGGCCTCGGGACCGGTGTCCTCCGGAAAGCGGGAGTTTATGTGCGAGCCAGCCCTGGCGGCACGCGGCGGCCTCCTAGCGGTGGAGTCGCCCTGCTGAACGCCCCCTATTGCATCGTTGCCAACCTGTTCCCCAATGAGTAGCAATCATATTCTAGTCTGGAATGCTCGCGGCCTTAATAGCCGGGCGAAGCGTAGCATGGTCCGTGATGTTGTTGAGCAGCACCGCATCTCTGTTGTGTCTCCAGGAGACCAAGGTCGAGGACCTCTCTGTAACCATGAACATTGATTTAACGAGCAACGACTTCGACTACGCCTTCCTTCCTGGCGTGGGGCCGGCTGGGGGCATCTATTGCTTGGCGTCCACGACCTCTGGACCGCGGTCTCTGTGACGGTCCGCCAGCACTCTATGACTCGCCGCCTTACCCCTCTCGCCGGCCCGGGCGAACCCTGGTGGATCACCAATGTATATGGCCCTGCCGTGCGCTCTGAACAAGGCGCCTTCCTACAGGGAACTCACGCGACACGGTCCCGTGCGGGGGACTTCAACATGATCTACCAGGCTTGCGACAAGAACAATGATAGGCTAGACCGTGCCTCCATGCGGTGCTTCGTGGTCGTCTTTGGATGACCTACACTCGACGAAGCTCCACCTCTCAAAGCCGCCGCTTCACTTGGTCTAGCCACCGGGACTCACCGACCTTGGAGCGTCTCGACCGCGCCTTCGCCTCCATTGACCGGCTCGAGCTCCACCCTTCCCACCACCTTTGGTGCCTCTCCTCCGATGCCTCCGACCACGCCCCCCCTACTGCTCTTGCTGAGCACGGAGCCTTGGGCAAGGCCACACTTCCGGTTTCATAACTACTGGACCTCCCTCCCCTGGTTCAAGGAGGTCGTCGCCCAGGCATGGAATGGCCACATCGTCGCATCCGATCCATGCTCGGGTCCTGACCGGAAAGCTGTCTTGCGACCGCCGAAAGCGCCGGAAGTTGGCGGGCCTCTTATGTGGGCAATGTGCGCTTCCAGCTAGCTGCCGCCAAGGCGATCATCTCACGAGTTCGACACGGCTCAGGAGACTCTCAAGCGGCTGACCTAGGAGGAGCTACTCTTGCGTGGCAAGATGAAGCATGCCGTACTTGGGCTGTCCTCCCTCTGTCGGACCATGGCGAGACAGCGGGCGTGCACGCGGCATCTGCGGGATGGCGATGCGTGCACGCGCTACTTCCATCTCCAAGCCTGCCACCGAAGACGGAAGAATTACCTGTTCGCCATCACCCACAATGGTCAGACCTTCAGTGAAGATGAGGCCAAGGCGGGCATCGTGTTCTCGCTACTACAACGACCTCATTGGGGGACCGATTTAGCCCCGCCGCCTCCGTATCGACCATTACCAGCTTGCCCTCCCCCGGCTACACCTGGAGGACCAGGTCGCCCCCCTTCACCGCCGCGGAGGTCACCATGATCGTCTCCGCCCACGCCGTCCAACCGCGCCCGGCCGCACAGCTTCTCGGGTGCCTTCTTCAAGGCCTGTTGGGATCGTCATGGGTCCGGATGTTGTCCACGCGTTCGGGCCCTCTGGGACCTTGACTTTAGAAGCTTCCACCATCTCGATGAGGCGGTCATGGTTCTCATCCAGAAAAACCCCAATGCCGGAAGGTCTTCGTGACTACCGCCCACGGCCTTGTCCATTCGGTGGGCAAATCGTTTCTCCAAAGGCCTCGCCTTGCGACCGCTCCACGCATGCAAGAGCTCGTAAGGCCAAACCAAACGGCCTTCATCCAGGGACGGAGGATTCATGAAAACTTCAAGGTGGTGCAACTCTCGTGTCATTGGTCGCACACGACTAACCGCCCTACCTTCCCGCTCAAGATCGACCTCGCCAAAGCCTTTCGATTCCGTCGCGTGGCCCTTCCTCCTAGAGCTCCTCCAGCACGCCGGCTTCCCGACCCGATGGCGCTATTGGGTCACCGCCTTGTCTGTCGACCGCGAGCACCAAGGTCCGAAGTCAATGGCCACCCGGGCGACCGCATCCTCCATGCGCGCCGCCTACGGCAGGCGATCCGCTGTCGCCGCTCTTCGTCATCGCCATGGAGGTCCTCAACGCGATCATCTTCGGGCGACCGCAGAGGAGACTTTGCGCCACTACCGGACAGGATTAAGGAGCGCGCCTCCATCTACACCGACGACCGGGGTCATCTTCTTATCCCCGAATGTGTAGGACTTCATCATCTTACGGCACATCCTTGAGACGTTCGTGGGAGCGTCCCGGCCTCATCACCAACGTCGACAAGTGCACCCTCACCCCATCCACCGCTCGCAGCCTGGTGGATGCGGTGCACGAGGTATTCCGTGCAGGCTGCAGGCGTTCCCCATCAAGTACCTCGGGGCCCCCCTCTTCCTCTCCAGGTTGCCGCGCTGGGAGGAGCAACGCGTTGTGGATGCGGTCGCGGTGCACATCCCCACTGGAAGGGGTAGCCTCCTCAACGAAGCGGGCAAGACCACCCTGGTCAAGACGACGCTTTCGCCATCCCCGTGCACTCCATCCATTCGTTGCCCCATCTCCTGGGCCATCGACCGCATCGACCGACGCAGAGGGCGTTCCTGTGGGTCCGGTGGGAACGCCGTCGCAGTGGGCGTTGCAAGGTCACCCGGCCTCTCATGCGCACCGGAAGGACCTCGGTGGCCTCGGCATTCCCGACCACCGGACTTTCGGCCATGCCTTGCGACTAGCTGTGGAATGGCCGAGGAGAACGCAGCCGACTTCTGCCTCGGGCAGCGCGTGCTGTCCCACCCCAGAGCATCGGATCGCCGCCATGTTGGACTGCTCCTTCACGTGGGAAGTCGGGGATGGCAACTCCGCCCGCTCGACTGACTCGTGGCTACCAAATCGACCCATCTGCATCTTCGCTCCGCACATGTTCTAGGCCGTCGGTCGAAGAAGACGAGGGCACACCGTGTGTGAGGCGCTCTCCAACAACCGATGGGTCCATGACATCACCGGGTGCGAATTCCGGTGATCCCGGAGGGCGCGTTTCCTGGGAGTTGCCGGAGGACGTGCAGCTTCGACCGACGGTGCTAACCGCTTCATCGGCGATGGACGCCCAACAGCCAATACACGGTCCGCTCGGGCGCATGAGGCCTTCTTCGCCGGTTGGGCGCCCATGGCGGGCCAAAGAACTTTGGCGCGCAGCCGTCCCCGCCGAAGGTAAAATTCTTCTTCTTCGTTGTGTGCACGGCAGGCGGTGGATTCAGCAGAGCGACGCATGCGACACGGCCTTCAGCAGAGTACCGCCGCGTCCTCTCGCGACCAGCACGACGAGACCACGGACCACCCGCTTTGCTTCGTCTACACGCGCGCGGTGGTCGCGCATCCCGGGCGGACATGGCTTCCTTCGCAGCGCCTCCCGCGGCGGATGACCGGCTCCGCGACCGGGTGGCTTGCGGCACGTGCCTCCCTCCCTAAGCCTTCCGAGGAGCTTCGACTCCTTTGGTCCTCCTAGTCACCCGGGCGCCTATGGAAGGAGCGTAACCGGTGGACCTTCGACCGGATCTCCTCCTCCCCCGCTCAGCTCATGTCAGCCATCTTGGAGGAGGCCAACTCTCGATCGGGAGCGGCTACGGGTGCCTCGCCCTGCTCACCGGGCTGGTTGCTTGAGGCCCGGTCGCCCCCTCTTTGTAGCACAATCGTTTTTTCCTTTAGTACAACTCTACTAGTCCGCCACTAGTTGGCGATTTGTGTCGTGTGCTTTTTCCAGTTGGCCGATGGCCTCGCCACAACGCCAACCGAACGCTGTAAAAAACTCTATTCTTCCACTTAATGAAGCACGTGCTAATGCTAAGGCACGCCAAAAAAAGAATGCATCTGGCATTAGAATGCATCAAAGCTGTGGAAGAAACCAAATTGGCATAAATGAATTCATTAAAAAGTGACTGTAGATTTATCTGATTTTTGGCCTTACACCCAAAGCATCATGCCAGCAAACAAACCTGATTTTGATCTCTCCAGTAAGCAGCAGCAATGCTATTTTCTTGCGTCTGTTCGACACCACAGCAACACCATGACATGTCCCAGGGAGACCATGGAAGCTTCACATCCATCTTTGCCTATGCCGAGCAACACCAGATCAAAGAATCCTCCAACATCCCAGGCCTGACAACAGCAGAGCAGCAGCATCTATCGAGGAAAACATTTCGTCCCCTTTCAGCCATCTTTTTTTAAGAATATACTTTCATAATAATAATATAATATTATGTCATTTTTGCATGAACAAAGTTTCACAATTGTCCAGTTGTTGCTTGACACGTTTAGAAAAATATTATGGTTTCAGGATTGTGTCAGCCATCAAAAGATTTTTTCCACTGCCCACCTTTTGAGGCTTCAATAGCCATTGAGATGTGGAAAAAGCAACGAGCACAAAATTTGCATTGTAGCATGACACTGGTACTGTCTTGTGCTTTATTTTCAATGATGATACTGGTACTTTCTTGTTCTGTTCCATTTAAAAGAACAGAGATGGCACATTATTATTTTGGTTAATGAGTGCCTCCAACGGAGATTCTCTGCAAGACAGTTAGTAGCATGACAATGTCAGTGCAAGTTCCTGTTTCTATCTAATCAAATTAGAATGCTCAGAAAGTAGTGAACAACACATATATCGACATAAGGTCCATTACAATCAATCCGGGTAAGCAATTTGACAAGTTAAACTGTTCAAGTAAGAAGAATAGAAATCACGAGGGGCAACAGATTGGTCCTTGTTCAGAAAAGAAATGGGAATAACGGAGTCTATGATTAATAGAGATTAGAGCAAAGAATTAATAGTAAGTTTCAGAATTCAGAGTCGAAAGCAAAGTATTGCATTTTTTTTTTTTTTTTTTTGGCAGCAGCAGCACCTAAAGCAATTTAGAAATAGTTGAAGCAGGTTTTACAAACCAAGAGCATTCATCTGCTAGATCACTTGAGAATCAAGGCAAATCTCTGCCTACAAATTTTACTGAGAAAGACACCAAGCTTGTCGAGGAAGGGTGAAGAGATACAACCATCAGGAGTAGGATAGCGTCCACCCGGCGGCGGCTAAGCTGGGTCTGCCGGGCGGTTCACTTCCTGAAATATTACCAATCTGAAAGATGGTGAGTCTCGCTCCCTGCGAGCGCCCCCGTCGCCGGGCCAACCTCCCCCCCCCCGCCCGATCCCTCCGCCAACACCTCCTCCGCCCGCCGCCGCCCCAGCCTTCCCTACCGCTCCCGCCTCCTCTGCCGCCTCCACCACCCAAAGCCCGGGGCGCCCTCCTCCACCACCACCGTCGCAGCTCCCACCCCCTGCTCCCTCTGCCGCTTGGTTCTCTGGCCGGCGGCGGCCCGTCTCCTTCCAGCGCCGCCGATTTCCGGGTTGATGCCCCGGCCGGACTGCTCGTCCGCCCAGCCCCCGCCGCTCACCGCTTGCTGCCGTGCTGGCTCTTTGCCTGCCGTGGAACTACAAAACAGGCTGCTCCTCGACTACCACGACACGATCGTCCCCAACCTCCGCCTCGCCTCCGTCCGGCCGCCCCCCGGTAACTCCCTCCCGATCCTCGCTTCAATGGCTATTTCATTCCAATCGTTGCACCGTTCGTTTGTTCCTTGTCCGTCGCCTGAAAGTCACCCGCGTTCGGGAGTGCGTGTTCAAAGTCATGGTGTCTAGCCAAAACGCTTGCCAACGTTCTCGCGATCCATGGTGTCGTTCGCCTTGGCGCCGTCGAGCTCTCCCCTCCACCATTCTCTCGCGGCGGCGATGGCGGCCGCCGGCAAAAACCTACGTTCTGCTCCACCTTGCCTACCGCTTGCTCCTTCCACGTTTCAAACTGGCGCTTCATTGCGCCCCGCCGCTCACCTAACGCCATTAAGGCGGTTGACATTGCACCCGGCCAACTCCTCCACGCGCAGCCTCGAGACGGGTTTGCCGGGGCGGTGCCCGGCCAAATCTTGGTTGTACCACCGATGTCGCCCGCCCATGCCCCCGTTTTTGCGGTCCGTCTGCAGGGAGTGGCCTCCGGTCTTGTCTCCCCGACCGAAACAGCTTTGCCATTGAAGTCCAGGGCGAGCGCCTTCAATGGCCAACAACCGGCGCTCCTATCTTGAAGTCGCGCTCTCCCCCCGCTCTCCTCCTCGCCCGGTTTCTAAAACCCTAAAACCCCTTTCAAACCAAGACGCGTGCTTCGTTGCCTCTCTCTTGACCACAAGGTACGCCGACCGCCGCGATCCCATTCGGGCGCAACGCCGCCACTGTTCCGGCCACCGTAGCGCCGGGCCGCACGATGCTCCGCCGTCTCCTCGGCGCTCCCCGCCGCCGGCGCCCGCGACGTGCCGTCGCTGGGCACCGCCCCCCGGCTCCTACCACCGTCCCCCAACGTCACCCCCGCTCCACCTGCTACGCCCACGCCACCTTCCTCACCCACCCTCCCCCCGACGCAGCCCACCCTCGCCGGCTGCCTATGCCCCGGGGCGAACATGGTGGCCTCCCCTCCCCGTCGGCCACCCTCCGGCGGTGGTCGAGGTCATCAGCACCCGTGACTCGACCCCCACGGTTTCGGACCGCTTGTTCCGGGGCGGAAGCACCGCTCACGGCGCCCTCGGTTCGCCCCTGAGTCCTCCGACGACGGCATCGTCCGGGAGCCGCCGTCCCCGGCACTCGCGTCGCCGGGCGCTCCCTCGCGCCGGCCGCCGCCTGCCCCTCCCCGAGGGGCGGCCGCACGCCATCCGGGCCCGCCACGCCCCGGGACGAGTATGAGAGCGGCGAGTATGAAAGCGAGGACTTCAACAACTCCGACTCCAGCCGACAGCTAAGCTATTCAGCGCCGCCGGCGCTACGTTGATGTCCACGTCTCCCGGGTCGCGACGAGCTCACGGAGCGGCCCTTTCGCCTACATCGACCCACCCGCTCGCGCGCGGTGGAGGTGAGTGCTTTCCTTGTGCTGCCCTTGGCTCGTGGGAGCCGCCCCCCCGGCGGACCCGCCTCCTCCTCGCTGGGGGGCAATGCTGCTCCGGTGAGTCTCCCGGCCGCTAGAGACTCACCGCGCGCCCCGAGCCCCTATCGAGTGGGATGGCCACGTGCTGTCCATGGAGCGACCGGACGAAACCAACAACCGGTTCTTCCGTGTCCCGACTTGGCTCGCCTTTTTGTCTCCGCTGCGACTTCCCCAACTAGCACCGGTACGAGTCCAAGGTCAAGGAGTGCTTCTCCGGCTTTGCGGAGGTGGCGGAGATCGACCCTGCATGCCTCACCGGCAACAACTTCGAGCACCTCCGCCTGCTGCTCGAGGTGAATGACCGCCTGGAGATCCCGCGCGAGCTTCGGATCTCCCTCCAAGCAGGGCCCCGGTGAGGACGGGGGCTCGTGGCCATGGTCTACCCTATCCGGGTGTGGCCTAGGCAGTACCACCGGATGGCCGTATCTTGCCCCCGCTCTTCGGGCCCGCCCCGCCGCCCTCGCCGGGTTATCTCTCGGGCCCGAACGGGCCTTTCGATTGGAGCAGCAGGGCGCCCGGCGCCGTATGGCCGCATGGTGGCGCACATCAACCCCGGAGCCGCACCGCATGCCCCCGCCGACGACAACATCAACCTCCCCGCCGCCGGGTATGGCTCGCCGTGGTTTTGCAGGTCGCCGCGACAGACGCTTCCGCAGCGCAGCGCCGGGCTCGCGATGAGCCTTGCTCGCGCCCTGCCGCGCCGCCGCCGGCCGGGGGGCGAGCCCGGACGCCCGGCCGGTGTCCACCTACACCACGGCCCCGGGATCCCCGCCATGACCGGCCCCGTGTCCCTGCACGCTTTGGCACCAACCCCCTCCGCCGCCAGGCTCCCCGGTGTCGCCGGCTTCTGCCGGCCGCAGCAGCCGGCAGCGAAGCCGCCATCACCTACCATCGCAAGCTGCTCGTGCACGTTCCGCGGGCCTGGTCCCAATGAGCCGCTGCTGCTGATGCGCTCAACGCCGCCGTCCCCGCAACGCCGCAGCCTCCGGGTGGTCGCTAAGGCGACGGCGGTCCCTACGCCGACTCCACCACCATAGCGGTCCAGCGCAAGGCCCTCCTCAACTCCCTTTCGGGCTGCTCGGCTGGACTCAAGAAGCAGGTGAAGAAGTCGAACATCCTCTCTTGCAACCACCGCCTTGTGGGTGTTGGAGACCTGCGCAAGCTCATGAGTGCCGCTGGTCTCGGTTGCAAGTCCTCCGATGTGGTTGGTCCGGTGCCCGCCATTGCTCCATGAGTGGCTTCACGCCTCTCCTCTTCAGCGGTTACTCGCGCCAAACCCCCAGCGGCCGGCCGGGGTTTACTTCACGGTTGGCGCTGCTATCGTAGTTGAACGCTTCGTTTAAGCCATTCGCTCCTCGTTGTTGATCGGTTTACTTATTTGTGGTGCCCGGGCGCTCGTTCCGCCCCTGTTGGTCCGGAGTCTGTTAGGTGTGTTGGCTGTATCCCATGACTTTAAGCAATCGCACTCTTTTATTTGTTTCGTGGAACGTGCGTGGTTTGGGTGACTCGGACAAGTGCAAACTCGTGCGCGATGCGTTTTTGAATGTCATGCCGTCGATCGTATGCATCCAGGAAACAAAGCTCTCCGACATCTCCCCCTTCAAAGCTAAAACCTTCCTCCCTCCGAATCTCGCATCCTCCTTTACGCTCACGCCGGCGGATGGTACAAGGGGAGGAATGCTCACGGCTTGGGACCCCGCGATCTTCTCCCTTCAAAACTGCTTCACCAAACCATTCTCCCCTCACAACAGCTTTTGGCTGCAACGCCTCTCTGCTTGATCTAACCGTAACCAACACCTATGGTCCTTCGGATCATGCCGGATCACTCCCGTATCTTCAAAACCTCCTTGAGCTTCGCCCTCTAGTCGCCTCTCCTTGGCTTCGCTGGGAGACTTTAACTTGGTCCGTGTCCTGAGGACAAAAACAATGGTCAGATTAATCACTCCCCGGCAACCGCTTTCAATGACGCAATTCAGTCTCTTTGCCTGTCCGAGATTGAGCTCTCTGATCGCCGTTTCACTTGGTCGAACCAGCAGCCAAACCCCATTCTAGCTAGGCTGGACCGGGCTTTCACCGACAATGCCTTCAACCTCCGCTTCCCGCTTTGCACTCTTTCCTCCTTGCCTCGCCCAACGCCTGACCACACCCCTCTTCTTCTCACAACCTCCTCCGACATACCAAAAAACAACTGCTTCCGCTTTGAAAACCACTGGCTACGCAACGCAGAGTTCCTTGCCACCATTCTTCCGGCTTGGCAGCAGGCACCGAGCAGGGACGACGCGGTTCAGCAGCTGGCCGCGTGCATCAAGTCGACGCGTCGGGCGGCTAAGGTTTGGAAACGGTGTTCCAGGGCACCACAACAGATCATCCGAAACTGCATGTTTATTATTCAGTTATTTGACTTCTTCGAGGAGGCAAGGTCTTTGTCTCTGGCTGAGTTGCAGGCAAGGGCTGTTGCAAGAGACAGCTTACATGAGGCGGTCAAGGCCAAAGCGGCTTATTGGAAGCAAAGAAGCAAGCACAAGGCGATCGTCGAGGGCGATGCAAATACGGCTTTCCACCACGCCAACGCAACGCATAGGATGCCAATGCCGCCTTGAGACAAATGAACAGAAACAGTGCCCCGGGCCCGGATGGAATTGGACCGGCATTCTACAGAGCCGCTTGGCAGACAGTCAAAGTGCAGGTCATGGACTTCTTGCATGCTTTCCATCGCGGGGATGCATCGCTGGACCCTATCAACCGATCTCATATGGTTCTCATTCCAAAAAAGCCGATGGCAGTGGAGGTGAACGCTTTCAGACCCATCTGCCTCCAGAACTGCAGCTTGAAGATCCTGACATCAAGGCTGCAGGATGAGATTCCAAAACTTGTTGATGATCTTCAGACAGGTTTCATCCGAGGCAGATCAATCTCAGAGACTTTTGTACATGCAGCTGAGCTGGTGCAGGTGTGCCAGAAAAGGAAGACGCCGGCTTTGGTTCTCAAGCTAGATTTTGCAAAAGCATTTGACACCATTAACTGGGAAGGACTCTATGCAGTCCTGAGGGCACGGCACTTCCCGGAGAAGTGGATACTATGGATGCACGAGCTGCTGTCCTCATCCAAGTCAGCCGTGTTAGTCAATGGGTGCCCGGGTCCATGGATTAGCTGCAAGCGGGGGCTTCGCCAGGGAGACCCAATCTCCCCCTACCTCTTCCTAATTGTGGCTGAAACTCTGCAATGCCTGATCAAGAAGTGTGGAAACATAAGGCACCCCATTGAAGACGGCCTCCCTTGTGCAGCGCTCCAGTATGCGGACGACACACTGATTGTCCTGCGAGGCAATCCGGCTGATGCCGCAAGCCTCAAATCAGTGCTCATTCAGTTTGCTGCTTTCTCCGGGCTGAAAATCAACTATGACAAGAGCACTATGGTGCCAATTCATATGGACGAGTCCAGCATCCAAGAGTGTGTGGACATCCTCGAGTGCAGGAGGGAGGGCTTCCCGCAGCCGTATCTGGGACTGCCTCTTTCAATTCACAAGCTGTCGCTCTCGGCATACATGCCCTACATTCAAAAGGCCGACCGCCACCTCAGCTCTTGGCAGGCTCAGTTCCTCAATCCGATGGGCAGAGCGGTCCTGGTAAATTTCGTCCTGGATTCACAGCTAGTATACTTCATGTGCTCACTACAGCTTCCGCCTACGATCATTCAAATCTTGGATAAGTTGAGGAGAGGCTTTCTCTGGTCGGGTAACATCAATGGGAAATCTTCTCCGGCGAGCTGTCTCGTTGCTTGGCTCTCGGTCTGCAAACCAAAGGAATTTGGTGGACTTGGTATTAGAGACCTGGGCACCCACAACATCTGCCTGCTCCTAAAACTTCTCCACAGATTGTTCTGCCCTCAATCCTCGGCCTGGGCGCAGTGGGTGCAGGGGCGCTGCTCAATGGCCTCTCTGCGCGGCGACGTCCACGGTCAGCACTGGGAGGTGCTGCGGTCACTCCTGCCTCTTTACCAGGCCATCACCTCGGTCGTGGTCGGCAACGGAAAAAGCTGCTCCTTCTGGCTGGATGTGTGGCTTGTCGATGAGGCACTTGCAGACTCCTTCCCGGCGCTGTTCTCCCATTGCAAGACAAAGGAGGCTTCAGTCTTTGAGATTTTACAAACAGGGGTTCAACACTCTATGGTGCCCAGACTGTCGCGTAGAGCTGCTGAGGAACTAATGCAACTTCAGAGCCTGCTACTCAACGTCTCTCTCAATGAGGATCAGGACACCCGAGTATCTCCATTCATCACTAAAAGGAACACCCTCGATAGTTCGGCTATCTACTCCTTGCTCAAATCCAGGGGGCAGCACAAGGATGAACGCGCGGACTTCATCTGGAAAACGTCGGCACCACCAAGAGTGAAGATGTTCATGTGGCTGTTGCTGAAAAGACGGATCCAATGCCGAACGGTGCTGCTAAGGAAGCACGTGGTGTCCTCCCCAACTTGCGAGGTTTGCAATCTCCATGATAAAACGGTGGAGCATATCATACATGGTTGCCCTCTTGCAAGATCGTTCTGGGGGAAACTGAACTTGCCACAATCATCGGGTTGAACATGGACTCGCTGCACCTAGCACAACCGGGCGTGATAGTACCTAAAGAAGAGTTCCCTGCTTTCCTCGCTCTTGCTTGCTGGCAGCTTTGGAAGGCTAGGAATGCAGCTGTGTTCAGAAATGAGCAACAAACTGTGCAGCAGATTTTGATCCAGTGTAAGCAGACGGCACAAGACTGGCGGGCAAGATTCAAAAAGAAGAAAAAACCGATTGGGACAAATGGTGTGACATATTTGAGATGGCTACGCAGAGCTAGACAATCACTAATACCTCCTAACTCTTCTTTGGAGCCCTGTCTCCCTTGTACAAATCCTGTTGTAAATGCTTTACCATGATACGGCCGTTTGGGGCCAGCTAATACAAATTCAGGTGGGGAGCGCCTCCCCCCCGGTGACACTTCAAAAAAAAAAAAAAATTTACTGCATTATTGGGGAATGAGTTACAGTCAAGAAAACAGTTGTGCATATCATGAGAGAAGTGTAAAAACTGAAGAGTCATACAGACCATTAAGCCAAACATAAATGGGTATATACAATCATGTTCAGCATAAACATAGGATACTTTTTAAAATGTGGTTGTTACCTTTTCTAGAAGTAGAGCCAGTCACTTTTTTTCTTAGATCCAGGAGACACGGGAAGAACCATTCGAACTGTGGACTAGAAAAATCATACACAACATCCATATTTCATAAATGTTCTGAGATTGTGAACAACAAGGCAGGAGTATATTGTTACACAAGAAATAGAAGGCATTAATAAGGTATAAGTGCATAAATAATCGAACAAGCATCAAATAAGCAAGTAAGCAAACATTCTGAGTATGTAAATAGTTGTATGAGACTACAGTCGTGATTTTACAGGCCCCTACCAGGTCATGTACAGGGTGAAAGGCATGCGCAGAGGCATTCATTCTTTAGAATTCAGAATTGTAAATATATAAAGAGAGGATCCAAAGGATAGAATAATGCACAATATGAAGAAGTGCCCTGCACAGTAGGTGAAAACAAGCGAGTTGCACTATTATGCATTATTGGATTGCAGGGGATTACAATTATGTTCACCATAAACAGAGCATACCTAGAAGACTAGAAGTAGAACCAATCATTTTTTCTCAGATCCAAGGGACATGCATGGGAAGGATGAAACCATTTATTGTTGAACTGGCTTTCGTCAGAGTGCAGACCATTGATTAGAAAAAAAAAAAACTTACAGCAGCATCCATATTTCAGTAAATCTTCTGAGATTCAGGACAGCAAAGCAGGAGTACATTAAACATATTCACCTGATCAAAAACATATTTCGGTTATTGTTACACACGAAACAAGAGGCATTAATAAGTGCATAAATAACCAGAACGAGCATCAAATAAGCAACATTCTGTACATGTAAATCGTTGTATGAGACTATAGAGGTGATTTTACAGGAACTTACCAGTTTTATGTATAGAGTGGAGAGTATGTGCATAGATACATACTTTATTATAATTCAAAATTATGAATAGATAGAGAGAGATTCCAGAGGACAGAATAATACATAATATGAAGAAATGCCCTGCACAGCAGATAGAAACAAGCGGGTTACCCAGAAGAAAACATCAATTGTGGCCAAATAAACGAAACAAGAATGTCTGAGGTTTATGGGGTCAGGGAGAAGCAATGGAACTTGGTGGGTGGGAAGTTCCACCTCTTTCTTACCTTGGGTTTGTCAAACTCTGACTATTGGAATGATATTTATCAGCTTGCGGCACTGCCTCATGAGCTCCTTGCTATCGCTTCTACTGACATATAGTTCTCGTAGTGAACTTGAAGGTCATCCACCTCCGGCAGTGCTCGGATGGTCTGGGCAGTCAATGATCGCTAATTCTTGCAAAGTGAATCGGGAGGCAACCCTTGGGCAAGGATCGGATTTTTGGACAACTGTTGATTTCTAATTCTTCCAAAGGAACTTGGGAGGACATCCTTGGGCAGCATCTGGATTGCTTTGGACCCCCGGATGCATAACCTCTTGAGGTTGGGAAGTCCATGTAGCCGTTTAGGGAGAGATCGCAGGTTGGGGCAGCCCCAAAACTGATCTTCTCGAGAGAATTGACGAACAATGTAGGGCCTCTTGCTGGTCTCGTGAAGCACTCCACCTTATTATCCTTATAAATTACCAATTTGGTGAGTGAGGAAAGAGCAGGCTACGATGATTGGACGCAGCAGTGAATCCAGCCACATCATCTATTTTGAAGTCCTCGCAGTTTGGAGGAACAGATGGAATCGCTTGTTCACGCACTGTGGGGCTCGTAATCAACAAAGAAATTGGGTGTTTCTTGGACAGATAATTTGGTGAGATGGCCTTGGGAGAGGAGAGACAACAATCCCACGCCTCTTGAATAATCTGCACATCCGCTTATGGATAAACTTGTGAGAGAGGTGAGGTTTGATAGATGCACCGGTGTTCCCATGCCCACCTCGCCCTCAATCTCAAGGTGTTCCGAGAGTTGGGGAAGGGGAAAGAAGAAGAGAAGGATGAAGACGCAGTAGGCGGACAGGGAGCTTGGGGCAACGATTGATTCGCGGCCGTCGGAGGGAGTTAAGATCTTGGAGCCCTCCTCTTTTCGTAGCTGTGGTCGATGTTCGAACTCTGCAGTTGCCGTATTTGATGTGGACTGGAGCGGAGGAGGCTCAGCTCTTGGCAGTCGTAGATGTTCGCACTCTGCTTGGGGAGGAAAAAGCAATAGGCCATTTCTCTCTGTTCTTGCATCCTGCTGCTGCTTCACTCCGGTGTTTCCATTGCCCGCTGCCCCCTCACATTCACACCCAGCCCTGTTACCTTCCTACAATAAGACAAACGTAGATCTGAGAGCTTTGGGAAATAGGTGAGTAGCTGCGTTAACTCCTTTCCACTAGCATTCCACTCTAAGATGG
The DNA here is from genome assembly GCA_015847255.1 of Hyparrhenia diplandra. Classification (NCBI taxonomy): domain Eukaryota; kingdom Viridiplantae; phylum Streptophyta; class Magnoliopsida; order Poales; family Poaceae; genus Hyparrhenia; species Hyparrhenia diplandra. Next base: position 452,202 of record JADLZK010006242.1, on the reverse strand, counting down.
ACAATAATTCAACTGAAACTCGTATTTGACATGTCTCAGTCGGCTTTGACAAAAACGGAAAAACATTACTTGACCAAGACATCGATAGGGTCGTTAGGGATGATAGCATTTGTAAGTAGTGCGGTGGCAAGAAGAGACCACCGAATAGCGACAACTCTTTTCAAATCCGGTCGGTTTATGAAAATCCAGCACATTCCAAAACTTGCCATCGGTTGTATTCTTATCTCGCCTCAATGGTCAAACTATATTCATGACGATCTAAAAACAATTCATCAACACATGAACTTCCGATTTCGTATATGTCAATGTTGCAGGAATCTTTATTCCAAGGAACAGAGGAAATGAAGATAGATGTAGACACTTAGTAATCTCGAGTTCCCCGAGTCTAGGAAATAAATTTTCATTTACCTCTTTGTGTTGTCGACAACAAGTAATATGTTGAAATGACAACTCCACAAGTTGAGGGCAATCCTTAATGATAAGCACTTCCAAGAAAGGAAACAACCGACAAGGGGCATGCACAATCCATTTTTCAACCATTTTAAGTTTCCAAAGTTGTAGCCTTCTCAAATTTCCAAACCTTTCTTTAGATATGTTGCTCGCAAATTGCCCACGAGGTACATTAACTAGAAGTAACTCCCCTATAGGCGGAAATGTTTCCCAAGATACACCATCTAGACAAAGAGATTCCAAACTTTTGATGGATAGATTTGTACCAAGCCATGAAGGGCAAGTGCTTCCTTTGTGCCCTTTAACGATAACTTTAGAAGATTGCTATTTGGCATGAGTCTTTCAATAACATGTTCTTCTAGTTTGGCATCATTGGCCGATCGGTCAATATTATCCCAATGTAATATCAACTCATGTAGATGACTTTTTAGCAATAGTTTTGCTTCATCCGCTTGTTCCTTCACCGAATATTTTGAAGATTATCAATTCTTAACAATCCGAAAGGTCAATCAAATGTCCTATCTCCTTTAACTCAAAACCCCGAGCTTCTTGTCCGACAACAAATCTTCTTAACTCTTGTAGTGATTTTAATTTCCCAACCTCAACGATCTTTGGAGTGAATTGCATCGTCTCCAACAAGAAAATGACGTAGTTTTACAAGATTGCTCATATCTCTTGGTAGTTCATTGACATTATCACAATATTCTGCATCTAGTACCATCATATGATAGAATCTAGAAATATTGTTTGAAATCTTACTTTGTATTGAAATGTAACTTTCAATACGAAGGTAACGAAGATGGATAAGATAATAAAAGTTGGGCAGCAAGTCTTCCACATCATAGGATGCTCCAGATAAAAAGATAAGACGGAGGGCTTTTGCTTCCCTAAATAAATCACAAAAACCTTCAAAAGCAACCATGTTGTTCCCCGAATATCATCAAAGTCCTTAGTTTTTCAACTTTTAATTTTTGTATCTAGTGTATTGAAGACCTCTCGCACAATTTTTGCGAGTCAATCTATCCTTGACACTAGCATAATCTATGTTGATAGACAAGTGGCGGATTGATGGAAGGGCATTCAAGGATCTCGGAGAATTGTCTATACTAAGGCACTCAAGTGTTGAAACTTTTCGTGCTAATTCATGTAAGAGATCATGGATAATGTAACAAGTTCTTCCATTTTTCTCCATTTTCTTTTCAAAAAATCCATAATTAACCAATTCAGGTCAAATGACTTAGCCCGATATCTTCAACTCTTTTATTTTCACCATGTGATGAATGTAAAACTTCTTGTCCTATCCAGAAGTTTATTAGCTCTTCTCTTTTCGAATTTGTAATCTTGAGGAAACAAAGCACAATAGGAGAAACACCTGCTGTAGGTGACAAGGCAGGTTATCAAAGCTCACCTTTAGTGCGTGCATAATGTCATTCTTGCCATTGCTTTGCTCCCATTCCTTACTTTCTAACACTCTAGTCCAATGAACCAAGTCAAGTCGGGGTTTCAACAATCTACCAACAGTTTTTGCCGCAAGAGGGGGAGCCTTTTAGTAAACTAGCTATCATGCGCCCCGTTTCAAGTAAGAATGTATGATCCTTTCTACATTGATCATCATCACCAAAGATAATTTCTAGGAATAATTCATCAAATTCTTTTACTTTCAAGACCTTGCAAATATATTGAATGATCCTTTTTTCGAGCCATTACTTGTGCTTGTGCTGGAATCCGTGTTGTGACTATAATTATATTACCATGTACTTGTAATTTTGGAATGGCACCAATAGTCGTTTCCATTCATCCTCATCACTTTGCAGTCCCATATATCATCTAATACAAGCAAAAGCCTCTTATTTTTTTCAATCTTTGCCCAATCAACTCATCACTAGAGTACCATTACTACTTTCACAATCAGCTTGAAGGATATATCTTTGAATCTCTTCTAACAGCTTATTCACGTGAAAGTTGAGTGAGACACATGTCCAAACTCGACATCAAAATGTTTTTGCACTTCTCCACTGTTATATATATATACTGTGCAAGAGTTGTCTTTCCTATTCCTCCTGGACCAACAATTGGAATAACTGTGAGGATGTCATGAGAGTGTTTACCCTTTGTGATATCATCTATGATGCTCTTCATCATAAGCTCCCTCCCATATAGTTTCGGCTCTATACTTTTAGAGATGGTGATGGGACGACTTTGTGCAATATTTGGGGCAGTGCTCCAGTCAGAACCTAATAGTGTAATAGTACTAGAAACCTCTTGTCGCAAGAGCTGCATCTGCTTTACAATATATTTTATTCTTCCAGAGGCATTGTTCCTATCAAATCTCAACTTTGGTGGTTCATCATGAACAGATGGCAACACATTAAGGTCCAGGTTGTGGGCACAACCTTCGGCATGCTCGTCACCCTGGATGCGAAAGTACTCCATCTCGTCCAACACGTCCTCGGCATCATACACGAGCTCTCGAAGCACCATCAGAATTTCCTCGAGTGCTAAGTTATGTATTACCTTGCCTCGGTTTAACTCAAGAATCACCTTCACGGACTTCAACTCTTGCTCGAGGGACTCCACGCTCGGGCCAAGATTGATGGTGTCTGCCCAGTCCTTGAGCATGTTGTCTTCCAAGGAAGCCAACGCCTTGTGCGCCACCCAAAATGACACATTTCGTGCCCCCTGATAACAAAGTGCAGCAAGAGAACCATCCACACTTTCCACTGGCTCGTGTTGTGGTTGGAGCGGTGCAACTGCTGATTTCATCATGCCTTCTGTGATCCACGCCTGTGCATGATCCTTCAATGCAATTTTATTTAGAGCCACCAAGCCGTCCTCACGCAGAAGTCCTGATGGCAGAATCCCTTCTTTGGTTCCCATCTATGAATACAAGTATGCACGAAACACAGTTAGACTAACTGCACCTTGTTAGGTTGTTCACAGAGATTAAAAGCTATAGAAATATACTTCCTTCGTTTCTTTTTTCTAAGAAATAATATATGTATGGAGATTTTGAAAGTCTGATTCCCACCTCTGTAGTAGCTAAATTTAAAACAAAAAACCTTAAACTTGTTCAATGTTGGACAAAAATACATAGCTCAACTTTTTAAAATCGGGACAAAATAACCCCTTGACAAATTTAAAATGTTTTTTGTGGTTTTGCTGACATGACAGTGAGGCCTACCACTAAGTTCACCTCTCTCTTTCTCTTCTAGAAAGAAATCATAACTTTTACATATGAAATCGTTTGAATATAAACTTTATATCAAAATTATAGAGATCTCGGCACAGTCAACAACTTCATACTTCATTTTTTTAATTTATTTTAGATGCTCAAATATTTATTATTTATTTTAAGTTATTAGATTTTAAAATTTGATTTTTTTATTTTTTCCTATAGACCTAGGATGTTGACATGGTAAGTTCCCCAACTTTTTAGTTGACTAATTATTATCTGAGACCGTTTACAGGCCCAAATAATATTCATATTAAGTTGTCTAATTTATCAATCGACCTCCCATGTTAACATAGTCTACACCAAAGTTGTAGCTCTCAATATATTGTACAACTTAAGAGGTTGGCAATCTTTTTATCACCAGTTGCTTAGAGGCCAAAAGATTCGTTTAAGTTGTAGTCTTGTAGATCTCAACGTGCTCTACAACTTTGTACTAGACAAATTTTTTTTATTTGATGAGATCGTTTATAGGTCCAAAGTTTTATTTTAATTCTCTAATTATGGAATACATTTTTTACTTTTTCAAACAATCTTAGATGGAAACATGCTCTATATCAAATTTGGAGTGCTTAATGAGATCTTAAGTTTTCTAACTTTAAACTGATTCAATTTGAGATCATTCAAGAGTTCAAATATTCAATAAAAGATGACATGGCTCAAAAACTAAAGACATGTGAAGCCGGCATGTCACATATGGGAAAACATCAGCCAAAACCAACATTGAAACCGCTTTGAACTTATTTTAGAGGTTATGATATGTCCGGTTTTTAAAAATTAAGGGATATGTTGTCCATTATTTAGTTTGTGTGTGTTTTTAAATTCGGTGATAATTTTAAGGGGGTTATAAGAGTTTACCCTTTTTTATTACTGTCGGGGAAAATATTTTCTGGCCCACTAAGAAGTGGCCTATCGGGATCTTGGTTGGCAGATACAGGCCTTGCGGCCTAGTAGCCGGCCGGCCCAGGGACGGAAAGCCCAGGACTGCAAACGGCTGGCCGGGGAAGGCGCAAACCTTGCCCTATGGTCAGAGTGAACGGAGCCTGATACGATGGAACCACCACGGTTCCTTGAAGAAACGCCACCGCCAAGTGCTGACACCGCCAAGTCGCTTTATTATCTAGAGACATTAAACAATAATAACTATACTTATATCTCATATAAGATTCTATCCCGTGCGTGAGCACGGGTTGTAGTATCTATATAGTTCATACCCACTACCAACCCACCACCTCTAAATCTCCCCTCTCAGCATATCCACGTCATCCACTATTTTCAGTTTCTAATCATCATTAATTCTGCAACGATGGCAGCACTGCCCTGTTTTCTCAAACCAACAACTCTGCTTCCAGATCCCATCCCGAAGGCTTCACACCCTAGCAACATATCTTCTGCTCTGCCCAAAATCTATTGTTTGCTTCAGGAATCCATACGTTGGGGAGCCGAGCGGTCATTGATATGTTTTATATACTCCTCCATCTGCAATTCGCAGCAGCCGATATTGGTGCGATTATCATGGCTCTTGCTGGCCACAAATATCACAGCTGCCGGCCATGCAGGACACAACCCCTTCCACAGTTCCACCATTGTACTCCTATTGTTTTACCATGCTTGTGCATCCATTCAGCGGTGAGACAGTTTTGTGTATCTGTTAACGATGAAGGCTCTAGATCATCTTTGGTAACTACATTGATTCACAATCCTTCTAATCTTCATCGTTTTCTTATTATTCATTTCTTGATTTCTACATGCATATATATACTACATGACTCTTACCAATGTTACTCTGTTAGTATTTCTAATTTTTCAGATCGTGGTGTAACTACTGTACAACAGAACTCAATTTTTCAGAGAGGTTTTTTAGATACTAATAAGAAAAATAGACTTCCAAATGTAGGGTGCCAAATCAATTTTTCAGAGAGGTTTTTTTCAGAGAACTCGAATAATGCAATAAAGATTAGAAAGGGTTGCGCACTCAACGTGGATATAAGGTATCACACCTGGTGACCTACTGGTAAATATTCGCCATTTTGATCATAGCAACTTTCTTCTGCTGCATTAAAATTTCAATTATATTTGATATGTTTGGCCTTTTCTCCTTGTCAGGGTGCACACATTCCAAGGCTATGTCGATGCATTGTTTTACTAGCTGTATCACGTAGTTCGGTGCTGTATACTTCGACGGTGATTCGAATCTTTTCCTCCAATTACTGAGCACCTACACAATATATAACAAGTGAGCTAGAGCAACGGTACACATGCAGAAGATCCATTAGTTCATCTTATTACTTTCTCTGTAAATTCATGGAAAACTTCGGTGCTTTGGTGATAGTAATGCGGATAGTCGTCCCTTGCTGCCTGTGAGTATCTCTATAATTACGACACCCAAACTGAATATATCCGCTTTCTTTGAGATTATGCCCCTATTTATGTATTCTGGTGCCATGTATCCCCTGCAGTAGACATCAAGAGTTTGAGATGGTGCAAGAATAATAGGGACCATTAATATATTACTAAGAAATCAAATGGTACTTGTTGTGGGGTGTAGCTTACGGTGTTCCCGGCGATTTGAAGCTACAGCGACAGTGTGTCGATTTTTGTTCACCCAACAACCTTGACAAACCAAAATCCGCAATTTTGGGAACCATAGCAGTATCCATTAATATATTTTTGGGGTTTAAGGTCCCGATGAATAATATTACACCCATGAAGGAAATTCAAACCGTGGCATATTCCCTTAATTATCTTGTATCTCATGTTCCACTCAAGACCTGAAGATTCATATGTAGAAACACTTTTTCTAGACATAATTAATCTTGTCATACCATGCTTAATAATAAAAGCAACGAAACACATTTTGTGTGATTGAGTGCAGTAATAGTAATATCTAGTTTCTAGCTCGCCCAAAAACAAAACTATTCTAGTTAGGCAGTCAGTTTAAGTTTGGCCAAATTTATACAGAAGACTCATGTTTATAGCACCAAATAGAAATTATATCAAGATATTTTTCATGATGGATCTTATCAAACTTATTTGGTACTTGTTATAAATATTGGGGTAATATATATATAATATTTTTTGTATATACTTGTTCAAGTTTAAGATGTTTTAACTCAATCTAGAATAACCTTTTTGGATACAGGAAACATATTCCAGTGTTCTGCTGATTGTGGTATGTAAACTACAGAAATGAAAACAAAGGGAGCTGACAGATTATGTCCCTTATGCATCTCTGAAACGTACCTGAAAGGTGCTTATCAAGGCCTCCATTAAACATATACTCGAAGCAGAGCATTCTTGTCCCTTCTTCAGCAACAAAAACTTTCCCGTTCAGTTGCTTCATCATCATTGCCCCCCGTGATGCGGTACAGAAACCTAGAAGCTGTACTATGTTTTGGTGTTCGATATCCATAAGAGAAGAGGCCTCGTCATCGAAGGAATCACTCGCGCGAATTGTTTTATGAAACTTTTTGATGGCAATAACTGAACCGCCTGGGAGAATGCCCTTCACAGAATTGATGTTTGATAAGTTCGTTAATTACTGCTGCCAACATTTGAAGAATAATTAATTGGAGTGAGAAAGAATCAGTCATACCTTGTAAACTACTCCGTACCCACCACGGCCGATTTCTTGCTCTTTGCTAAAATTACTTGTGATGGATTCCAAAAAGCCAAGAGGCAGAGATACTGGTTCTGCTGCTGGATCCTTGTTCTCCAACTCCATTATCTCACATTCAGTAGCCCTGCTGTCCATCTCCTATTTACATGGAGCTTGCTTTATGTGGGAAATTGTTTACTTGTGTCAAACATAGATTGTTATGGTGTTTTAATTATTACTGTTATGAGTTGCTCCAACATGTAAATTACTTCATCGAATGTACAGCAGAACGAAGTACTGTAATACAACATGCAAAGACACGGGAGGCGGCAATAATGACCACGCGTACTCTTGTGTATATCCAACTCTCTCAAGACCGTGGAAAAAACAACGTCACAAGGTGATCATTGAAATTCCGAAAACATGTTCCAGTCAGCTGTAGTTCCAGTACTATTAATATACAATACTGAAATAGAGCGAAAGCAACTAAGAGGATTGAATCCGCATTAACTTGTCCCAAATCAAATAAAAAAGGTGCATTTCTCTCTAGTAATTTACATTGGAATGGGCCGGGTTGATCTAATGGATGGTTGGCTCGACCCACCAAAGTAAAGTTAATGGGTTGCAATGACAACTTTAAAATTGAAAATAGGCCGACAGAACACAAATATGTTGATCCAATGGGTAAGACGATGGTTTGACTCAACCATTTTATAACAACATTTCTTTAGTATTTATTGGTATCCACCTTTTTTTTTTATGAGCAAGCACGATTGATGATAACTTGTTAAGGACATCCATGCTTAGAAATAAATCGAGGAATACTGTTTTTTGGAGGTGCAAATAGATAAAGTTTGATTGTGGTTCACTTCTTAACTTATTTTATTTGATGCAGTCTAAAACAATATTAATGTGTTATCATGATATTTTGAATCTTGTATCTTACCTTTCCAAAAGTGTTAATAGCGTTCCTATTCCACAGTAGCAAAAAGATATATTTAGAACAATCCATACTACCTATTAAGATAATAATAAGGTCATATATAGCCTTTAGTTGAAATAATAGATCAATCCGGCCATAGCCCTTGAGACCATGGGGCTAGTTCCAAGGCTAGGTCCGAGCCACCGATCCATTCTCATCCCAAGATATGCTTGGTCGAAAGATTGCACGACCTTCCAGATCGAGCAAGATGCACGAACCACTGAGAATGCGCAAGGACAAAGCAAGGGGCACTAGAATCACCTCAGAGACGGCGACGAAGATGAGCTCTCAACGATTTTTGGAGACGTACCACTTTCACTACAGAGGTGGCTCTTTATTGAACCGTCTCGATAGTGCCCACCTTCGGAGGCGGTTGGTAAATCTAGCAGCCTCTACAGATCTGTGTAGAGGCGGCTGCATAGCCCCGTGAGGAGAGCCAATTTGTTTTCCAGCCCAGCGAGGAGGAGCCAATTTAGCTCTTCCGATCCGTGATGGAAATAACAGGGCAAGAAAAGGAGTGATTTCTTAAAATAAATCACTCCTTTTCGTTTGATTCATTGGGGATACCTTTGAGCTGAAACATTTTTGTTTGATTCCTATGCTTAATATGTGCTATGACCATGCACATGGGAACATATGCAGTTTTGCCCTTGCACTGAGTTCCCACGAGTACCCTCAATTCCCTCTATTGACTTGTTTGGCATGGTTAGACGTACTCACCGACAAGAGAAGCGAGCAGGATCGAAGCTGATTTTGCCTAAATTGTTTCCAGCTGAAGACACACACGATCGGCCGTCCTAACTTCGCTGATCCAGTAACCCACGAAGGGCGACGAGAGCCGAGAGAGATCGAGTGCTGGCGCAGAAGCCCGGGGATGGCAAGAGCGAGGTGGTCGACTAATGAAAGCTGATGAGCATCGCAGACCATACATGCGAATGGGAAGCAAGCAGGCAAGTTCTCCATATAATATATGAGTGGTTCACGACGTCAAAAACGTGTTACAGCCGTGAAGACCCATTCATTGAAGCAAGCAAGCAATCAATCGGGCACACTGGTGCATCGCAGGACCAGGACGGTCACCAACCATGTGGCGTCGGCAAAATAGTCAGTCTTCTCGGGACCCACTCATTGAAGGCCGCTGAAAATGGTTATGAAATTTCCAGGAGACCCACTCATGAAAATGCGTGGGGACGGCCGCATGGTACTTCCGCTCTTAGGCGGCCGTGCAGAGGTCGCCGCGGCTGGTGGCGCGACGCGGCTGCCGGCCTCCACCCGGCCTATATTAAAGCAGCCAAATTAAAGCTAAAGTGACAGATTACAGGAAAGGCTCTTGGTCGCCGCGGTTGTTGTCAAAAAAAAAAAAAAAAAAAAACTTGTACGCATGAAAATGATTGTTCGGCCCGGGTTTCATTTCAATCTTAAATACGCACCCTGTTCATCCAGCGCAGCAGCATGTACTTTTCTCCGTTTGTATTGAATCAATCATGTGTCTGTTCACAACCAAAATTGTGAGAAGCCGATCCTGAATTGATTTCTATGAATATAGGCTAGTAGTTCAGGTTGCAAAACCGGCTTAGCGGGTTTTTTTTTTTTTTGTAAAATTGTAAAAGAAGCATATATATAATGGGCATAACCATTGTGTTCCTCTCATCGAGAAGATGGTAGCATGAATTCAGAAAAAGGTTTTAACAACTAATGGCTCAAGGGACGGTAGCATGAATTCAGAAAAAGGTTTTAACAACTAATGGCTCAAGGGACGGTAGCATGAATTCAGAAAAAGGTTTTAACAACTAATGGCTCAAGGGACGCACGGGTACACACTTTGTCAGCTATCATAATTGCAAGCTGAGGATCATGACTCGACATATATCAAAAGCTAGGCCTTTCCTTACAAGCTAAGTAAGTGGCCGTGAGAAGTCCGTGACTGACGCTTCGATAAGCATGCAAGATGGTTAATAGAAACTCCAGGAGATATGGTATTGTTGTTGTGTATGCTATATTTGGTATTTTCAGCAAAATTAAGCTCCAACAGGTATTCTATCTAGTTTGCTAAAATACCAAGTTAGTTATCCCTGAAATTTCGCTTGTCATATAAAGCATGTCTGCGCCGCTCGCCATCTCCCGAAATAGCTCGCCACGTCTGCTTGCCCGCGCGCAGAGCCTTCGCATGTAAGCCGCCAGGACATTGTTGCTTGCGGGAGTCCGAAGGAACAGGCAATTTTCTAAAATGGAAGATAAGAAATAGCAAGTCTGTTGGATAACTCTTCCTTTTGGTAGAGTTCTATAATTTACAAAATAGCTAAAGTGACAAATTTACCTATTTGTTTTACCACATCTCTTGGAGATGCTCTAAGGAACTTAAAAAAATGACCCTACGATGGTTTGTGCTAACTTGATGCAATTTTGAAATTCGTTTTAAGTCCTTGAGTTTTTAAATTCTTTTTTTTTTTTACTTTCTAAACAACCTCGTCCGTTGATATGGTCTATCCAAAATTGTAGGTCTTGTATCTGAGATCGTTTAGGATCAAATAACTTTGGGTTACAAAATTCAATGATTTTTTTATTTTTCAAATCTCAGATGGAAACACGTTCTATTCTAAATTACTAGTGCTTGATGAGACCCAAAACTTTCTACTTAAAATTGTTTTCATTTGAGAACATTTAGGACTCTAAATATTTAATAAAAGATGATATGTATAAAAACACAAAGGCTTGTGGAAACCCAAATGCCACATATGTCATATGTGCCACATCATCCAAACCACCATTTTTTTTTTTTTTTTTTTTTTTTTTTTTTTTGCGAAAGGATGAGGATTTCATTAGATTTGGATAACAGTACATCCCTCCCCAAATACATCAACACCCTGGAAACAAAAAGAGAAAAGCAAAAAGTACATGAAGGGCTTCTTTGCAAATTTCCGTAGCTTCGGGTCCTTCTCGAGCCACCGCGAGTCGCACTTAGAACCGCCGCTCGCTACCACCGAACTGCCGCTCGCCGCCCGACCTCCGCTTACTCCTGCCGCCACCGCCCGAAGAGGACCAACACATCTAGAGCCACAATGGCCAACGACACAGATCCACGAGCCGCATCTATCCCGCTGAAAGACCATCGGCATCCACTCCGGTGAGAGCCGCAGGAACATCGATCAGCCACGCCCGTAAAGCCAAACAGGCCGGAATCCAGTCCCATAGGCGAGGGAGTACTGGAAGCTCCCACCCCTTTTGCAGATGAAGCACAAGCCGGCGCCCGGCGGCAAGGCACCCGCCCGTAGAAACGAAAGCGGATCGACTCGTTGCCGCCACCGAAGACCTTCTCCATGGGCTTGCCGGTCGGTGCCGGATTGGAGCAACGACGGGGCGAAGAAGAACCCAGGAGACCTTATTCCATCGCAGCGCCGTCGCCACCGCCCGCCGGCGCTGCTCGGATAGACGAGCCGCAGAGGTCCGGCGCCCTCCCGGCAAATCCTAGCATCGCCGTTAACCGACGGCACGCAACCCCTAGACCTAGGACTCGATCCTAATCTATAGACGTCCGCACGGCGATTTCGCACCCATCCCCCCTCTCCAGCACCGAGACGGTGGCCAGAGTAGAAGGATGGCGGCGAAATTGCCGCCCGAAACGGCACCGCCTCCTTTTTCGCCCTTATAGCACTGTAGCAGGGGAAGGGGAGAAGGAAGTATCTGACATTTCTTTTACCCTGCATCCAAACCACCATTAGAACCAATGTAAACTATTTTTTGAGTTAATTTGTCCGGCTATTAAAGTGAGGAGGAGGAGTATATTGTCTGGTATTCAAGTTCGAGGATGTTTTCCTAAATTCAGTGGCAAGTTTAGGGTAAATCGAACTTTGCCCGGTGAAAAAATTGGATCAGTCTGGTCGACAATGTGTAAGATGTTGTCTGCAGTTTGTAGCTTTCTGTTGTAACGTCAGCCAAGTGAAGCTACATCTGAGCTTCACCTTTGACCTCCGTTCTCAGTGCCAATATGATTGTTGAGTACAGATGTACCGAAACAGCAGGTACAGTTGATCCTCGTCATTCTGCTTTAGCTGAATATATATACTCTGTAGCGCAGTCCATAATTCCACAAACTGCGCGTGGGAGTCGATTGCTGTATGCAGGGGACGGAGCAGAGGCGGGGCGGAGAACCCCTCCATGCAGCAGCAACCAGCAAGGAAGAGAAAGAAAAGGTCGTCTTCATGGAACAGCTTGTACACATGGCAAATCGCCTGCTTTCTCCGACATGTTTGGCCTGGCTATCGCAGATTGGCAGCTAGGGTGCTACCGCGGCTCTGATCCCTGAGGTGCAGGGGAGGAAAGGCACTCCACCGGGCATACACAGCATAGCCCCGGTGACAGGAGCCGTTCCCGCTCACATCAAGCACAGCGAACTGTGGAACCATCTGCTGCTCCCGCTGTAAGTGGTAACATTCTGTGTCAAAAGGAGCAGCAGCATTGCCTCAACCATAGAACAGAACAAGACACGACGCGAGATCCCAAAAAAAAAAAAAGGCACGACGCATATCATATATTGGTCATTTCATCTACACAAGCGTGAAGAGCTTAAACATTGATTTCTACTGAAACTTATCATTAACTCAAAGCACCCTACTCTCGGTACAATAGGTGTGTGAAACATTATCCCACGAGCCCCCGATCGTGCCAGGAAGGACGTCCCCAGAGCCGACGACGCCGGTGGCCAGCGCAGATTCGCAGCCTTTGCCTGCCTCCTGGGGCGTGATCCTTGAGGGGCCGCTGCCAGCCCTCGAGGCCACCTTGGAAGGGGCATCTTTGGGACCTTCCACGACCACCTATGAAGCTGGAGAAGCACCAGTGCTGGGGCGGCTGGGCCTGCACTAGCGGAGGTGCCGGCCGGTCTCACGGAGGACGCGGCAACAGCGGGCGAAGTGGCACCCTCCAAGGGGCCTACACAGTTCCTCACCCTGGAGGCCCCAGCCGCAGACACGCAGTATCCTGCCGCGGCCGCAATCGGCGAGGGGTGGGGAGGACCGCGACAAGGCCCACGACTTCACGGCGGGTGGACGTTGGCTCCGCAGGCACGCCGGCGCCGTCAGCGGCGGACAAGCGGCCACTAGCGTCGGGGCTGCCGGGCGCGAGGGAAGGTCACGCCCGCGGGTGCAGGTTTCCCCATGGCAAGTGGTCGAAATCCCGTGTTCGCCCGCGATCCGCCACCCGGGAGCACACGTCTTGGACGATGACGACGGATGCTGCACGCCGCCACCGGGCTTCCCGTGCCAGCATACAAGGACGTTGATACGGCTAACCCGGGCCGCAACGCTGGTCGCCACGCAGCTCGCCGCCGCCACGCCGGGGCGTGACCGAGGCCCAGCCACACCCGCCCCTACCGCCGAGATGGACCGACGCACCGCGGCGACGACGACGATGATGCAGCCGGGCGCGCTTCATTCTTCATCGCCGCGGGCGATCAAGCTGGTTCGCCAGCGGTGCTGAAGAAGGCCGCCACACCCGCCGCTACAGAGCCCGCAACACCCCCTCGCATGACCAAGGTCTTCGACCCCCTCGCCCAGGCTTCTCTCGGAGCGCAAGGATAGCGGCGCAGCCGCTCGCCAACATCCCGGTCGCCAGGCGAGGGGAAGCCCTCGTCATACAACGGCTTGACGGCTTCGGGGAGAACGATGGCGAGAGGCCAAGCAGAGTACGAGGCCATGTTCGGCACGACCCGCTGACTCGATGCCGAGTCGTTGCGGAGCTCTTCCCCCGACCTCGACGCCCCATGACGGCCTCACACGCGACGCCGCACCCCGCCATGAGTGCCACCGCCGATCTATGGATCCGAGCCGGTGCGCGCAATCTAGGTTGTCTAATCCGTGAGTAATCCGCTTAGGAGGAAAGGTATGGGAGTGGCGCATCATGTAATATCTTAACTCCCAGGAACGCTCGAAAGCGCGGGTGTAAAAACTCTTCTACTTAAATACAAAGATGCGCAAGTCTTTTGCGTATTCGAGAAAAAAGATGGAAATTAATCCGAACATCACAAAGTATTTGGCAAAGAGGATTTATGTCAATTGATTAAAAGATCTGACCGTAGCCACAAAAGATCACAATCTTGCTCTTATTCATCAGCAAGTTGTCATTACAGCAGAAAATGGAAAGTCACCGTTGCAGCTCAGATGACTCTGTTCAGTCGCATTCTTTGGTGCAGAAGCAGAAGGACCTGAAGATGAGGAAGCCACACTTCCTTATATATCACCGATGAAATGCTTTGGTGCAGAAGCAGAAGCCCTCGCCGATGCAGTGCTTGCTGCATGTTTTGCTGCTACACAGGAGCAGCATCCGGTATATATCACTTGACCACGCGTCACACGCTTCCTTATTCCCACAGCCTGCAATAGAGCATAAATATTACTAAAATAAAAACTTACCATTTTACCATCAAGAGTTACAACTTATTAATTTCATTTGCCACCAAGAAAAAATCAGATATCTTGGAAGCAATTAATCTTGTTCTTCTCTTGGAAACAATTAATCTTGTTCTATGACATCGGAGTGTAAAGCCTTCGAAGTGCCATAAAAATTTAGCCCTCTTTGTCTAAGGATACACTTACTTGTATCCAAGAGGAGTGTCATGATCAGCAGGCTGAGGCACAATGCTGATGTCATCTTCAGAGCCATATCTAGAAGAAAACTTCTAGGTATCTGCCTAATATATGAAAATTCTTCTAATAGCCTGAAGACCATGCTTTCCATTTGTCTCCAAGGTAAATGGAGAACAAAGAAAAGGAAGGGTTGATGATGCAGATATCCTCAACATGGAATGCTTTCTGAAACCCGACAAATTTCAGTTAGCACCATTTAGTAGGAGTAGGAAGCCTCATGATGCTTGCTCCACACATGGAGCTTCAGACGAAGCCGATGTGTCACATGGGATGTAGATGCTGCCATGTTTGTGTATCATTCCATTTAGTTTCACTTGGCACGCATGAAAAAGTATAGAAAAGGTATAGGCACAAGACAAGGGAAACAGAAGACTTACGTGAGGGAGGGAGGCAAGGCTCCTCTCATTCACTTGCAGAGATCAGAGCTGCATGCTGATAATTCAATGATTGAGGATCACTGGATGTACAGGAATTGCTGTTGCATTATTATCAAGATCACAAGGTAATTTGGTTGGTAAAACCTTTGGCTCGATGCATCACTTCAGTATGGGTATGACAATCAGTATTGCATATGCATCTGGACACAAAGCCGGCCTCGTCAAGTTGACAAGTTACTGAATTCATCCAGCAAAGAAGGCTCCATGGTTGTGGAAGAAACCAAATTGGCAGAAATTGATAAAAAGATATTCTATTTTTTTCTGATCTTTGACCTTACACCAAGCAGCATAGGAAACCACCAAAGAAACATCCTAACATGTCGCAGGAGCCCATGAAAGCTGCATAGCCATCTCTTCCTCCACCGACCACCAGAACAAAGGATCCTACACCAACCCAAAGCCCAACAACGGCGGAGCAGCAGCATCCAGGAAAACATTTGCACTCTTTCAGCAATATTTAAGAATATACCTAATACCTTCATAATAAAATAGAACCATGTTATTTTTTTACATGTAAAAAGTCTCGCAAGTGTTTAGTCAGCCATTCTTTTCAATTATTTTACAGTTTTTTTTTTATACTTGAGAAAATATTATGGTTTCAGAAATGTGTCTGCTATTTGGAAATTCAGTGATAAAAATAAATGTTTTTGATCAAATTTTTGGCTGCTCAGCTTTGAGCCTTCAATAGTCATTGAGATGTTGGAAAAGTAAATAATTTGCATTCTACCATGACACAACAACTTCCATATTATCTTGTGCTTTACTCAGTGAGACTGGCATTGTATTTTGCCATTCCACTAAAAAAGAAAAGAATTGACATATTATTATTTTGGTCAATAAGTGGCTCCAATGGAGGTTCTTTTGCAAAATAAATAGTAGCATGACAATGTCAGTGTATTCTCCTCTTTCTACCTAATCAAAATTGGATTGCCTGCAAGTAGTGAGGAACACATACAGACAATACCCTCAGTTAAGCAAGTTGACAAGTGCATCTAAGAAGAATAGAAGTCACCACGTTGGAGTAGCAGACCAGTCCTATGTTCAGAAAAGATGTAAGAATAGTAGAGTTCAGTACTAATAAATATTAGAGATAAGAACGAGTAAGAAGTTTTAGAGTTAAAAGCAAATGTGATGCATTTTTTTTTCTACAGCAGTACCTCACGCCCTCATGTCAACATAGAAATAAATGAAGCAGGTTTTACAAGCTGAAAGCGTACTAAACTACTTGGTCACTTCAGAATCAAAGCAAACCTCAGCCTACAAATTTTATGCATTATTGGATTGCAAGGGAATGGTTGTTACCCTGCCTAGAGGACTAGAAGTAGAGCCCAATCATTTTTCTCCGATCCAAGAGACATGGGAAGGCTGAAACCATTTATTGCTTAACTGGCTTTTGTAAGACGGCAGACCACTGATTAGAAAAAAAAAAAGCAGACAACAGCATCCATATTTCAATAAATCTTCTGAGATTCAGAGCAGCAAGGCAGGAGTACATTAAACATATTCACCTGATGGAAAACATATTTAGGTTATTGTTACACACAGAACAAAAGGCATTAATAAGTGCATAAATAATTGGATCAAGCATCAAATAAGCAAATAAGCAACATTCTGAACATGTAAATAGCTGTATGAGACTACAGGGGTGATTTCATAGTCACTTACCAGTCTGATGTATAAGGTGGAAGGCATGTGCAGACATTATTACTTTATTATAATTCAAAATTGTGAATAGATAGAGAGAGAATTCAGAGGACAGATAATACACAATATGAAGAAATGCCCTGCACAACAGATGGAAGTAAGCGGATTATCCAGATGAAAACACCAATTGTGGCCAAATGAACGAAACAAGAATGACTGAGGTTTATGAGGTTAAGGAGAAGCAAAGGAAATCAGTGGGAGGGAAGTTCCACCTCTTTGTTACCTTGGGTTTGTCAGGCTATGACCGTTGGAATGATATTTATCAACTTTCTGCACTGTGTCTTTAGCTCCTTGCTTTTACTTTCAAAGACAACTAATTCTCCTAGCGAACATGGAAGGTCATCCACCTTGGGCAGCGACGGATGGCTGGGCATTTGCTGATCTCTAAACTTTGTAGTGAATCTGGGAGGCAATCCTTGGGCAGTGAATGGATTTCTTCACACGAGTCGATGTGTAACCACTTGAGATTGTGAAGTCTAGATAGCCGTTTAGGGAGGGACTGCAGATTGTTGCAGGACCAAAATCTGAGCCCCTCGAGGGAGTTGACAAACAGAAGGGCCTCTTGCTCCTATGTAAAGCGCTCCACCTCATCATCCCCAAAAATTTCCAATTTGGTGAGTGAGGAAAAGAGCAAATTACGATGAATGGGCATAGCAGAGAATCCAGCCACATCGCCTATTTTGAGCTCCTGCAGTTTGGAGGAACAGGATGGAATCTCTTGTTGATGCACCTGTGACAGTGAGTGCTCGGAATCAACAAAGAAATTGGGTGTTTTTTCGACAGATAATTTGGTGAGATGGCCTTGTGCGAGGAGAGACAACAATCCCTCGCCTCTTAAATCCCCACAGTTGGATATATCTAAACTTGTGAGAGAGGTGAGGTTTGATGGTAAGGTGTTCCATGGAGTTCCATTTCCACCTCTCCACAAATAGTAAGGTGTTCCATGGAGTTGGGGAAGGGGAAAGAAGAAGAGAAGGATGAAAATGAGTAGGAGGACAGGAACATGGGACAACGGATGATTTTCAGCCCTCGGAGGGAGGTTAGACCTTGGAGCCCTCTTCCTCCCCCAGTTCGTCCATCGGAGTGGAGCCTCAGCTTTGGGCAGTCGTATATCCGCAGCTCCTGCAGTTGTGGAGGCAAAAGCAACATGCCGTGTTCTGCTTCTTCTGATGCGACTATTACTTCATCATCGGCTTTTGTGCCCTGCTGCTGCTCCACTTTGTTAATGTTAGCTGAAGATGATGGTCTGGGTGTTTCTGTTGCCTGCTGCCCCTTCACATCCACAGCCAGCCCTGTTACCTTCTTCAATGCATTCAGCTCGAGATCTGAGAGCTTCGGGAAGTAGGTGAGTAGCTGTGTTAATTCATTCCCACTAGCATTCCACTTGTTGATGGCCAATGATTCAACTGGAAATGGATAATGGCTGTCAGCTTCAAATGGAAGGACATTACTCAAACCATACATCTCTAGGGTCCTTAGGGATGATAGCATTTTTAAGTACCGCAGTGGCAGCGATTCGCAGCTGAGCAACCTCAGCACCTTCAGTCTAGTTAGATTATGAAATGCCAGCACATTCGAAACGTGCCATCATCTGTATCCTTCTTTCCTTCAATTTCCAAACCATATTCATCATTGTTTTCTTTTTCACAAACCAATTTACAAAGAGATGAGGTTTTTTGTATATCAATGGAGCACAGAGCTTCAGTCCAAGGAACGGGAGGAAATACTGATAACTGTAGACAGTTCCTAATCACGAGCTTCTTCAGTCTAGGATATAAATTGACATTTACCTCCTTCCCTTGTTGACAACAACCGGCAGAATGCGAGAATGACAATTCCACAAGTTGAGAACAATCCCTAATGATAAGCACTTCCAAATAAGGAAACAATTGACAGGGTGTGTGTACCACCAACGTTTGCAATCGTGACAAATGTGCAAGTTTCAGCCTTCTCAAATTTCCAAACCTCTTCTGAGGGATATTGATTGAGATTTCCTCACGGGGCACATTTACTAACCACAAATCTCCTATAGGTGGAAATGTTTTCCGTGCTACGCCATCTAGACAAAGAGATTTCAGACTACTTTCGGTGAGAAGTTCATAACTAGCCATGAAGGGCAAGTGCCTCCTCTGTGCCCTATAATGGATAACTTTTTGAAGATTGTTACTTGGCTTAAGCCTTTCAAGAACATGTTCTTCTAGTGTGGAGTCATTGGTAGAAAAATTACCCCAATGTAATGCCAACTTATGTAGGTGGTCTTTTTTGCAACAATTTTGCTTCATCTCGCTTCTTTCTTCACTTGAACCTTTTCCAGTTATAAATGCCCAATGACCCGGAAAGATCAACTAAATTTCCTATTTCCCTTAATTCAAAACCTTTGCCTTCACGTTTGACGTCAAATCTTCTTAACTCTTGTAGTGATTTTAATTTCCCAACCTCAATAATGCTAGAGTGTGTTTCGTCATTTCCAACAAGAAAATGACGTAGTTTTACAAGGTTGCTCATATCCCTTGGTAGATCATCAATGAAAGCATTATGTTTTGCATCTAGGATTATTATGTGATAGAACCTGGAAAGTTTGTTGGGAAATCTTGCTTCTTCTGCGAAAAGGACCTCCAATCCGAAGGTAGCGAAGATGAACAAGATGGTAAAAGTTGTGCAACAAATCTTCCACGTCATAGGATGTTTCAGATATAAAAATAACACGAAGGGCCTTTGCTTCCTTTAGTAAACCACCAAAAGTCTTCACAAACAAACCATGGTCTTCCCTAAATAACATTAAAGTCCGCAGTTTTTCAACTTTTAATCTTGAAAATTTTGTATTGAAATCCTCTACACAATTTTTGAGACTCAATCTGTCCTTGACACCGGTGTCCTCAATGTTGATAGACAAGTGGCGGATTGATGGCAGTACTTCTAATTCCTTTAATTGAGAACTATATATGGTAAGGCATTCATGTGATGAAACGTTATGCGCTAATTCATGTAAGAGATCATGAATAGTGTAACAAGTGCTTCCATCCTCTTCCTCTTTATTTTCCAAAAATCCATAATCAACCAACTCATTCAAATGATTTAGTCCAATATCGTCAACTCTTATATTTTCACCATGTAATGAATGCAAGATTTCTAGTCCTATCCAGAAGTTAATTAGCTCTTCTTTTTTGAATTTGTAATCTTGAGGAAATAAAGCACAGTAGGAAAAACACTGTTGAAGCTGATGAGAAGGTAGGTAATCAAAGGTCAACTTCAATTCAGGCATAATGTCATTTTTTTCTTTACTATGCTCCCATTTCTTACTTTGTAAGATTGTACTCCAGTGATCCAAGTCAAGTTGGGTTTTCAACAATCTACCAACAGTTTTTGCTGCAAGGGGGGAGCCCTTTAGTCTACTAGCTATCCTAAACCCAGTTTCAAGCAAGAATGTGTGGTCCTCTTTTAGACTGATCATTGTCACCAAAAATAATTTCTAGGAATAATTCCTCAAATTCTTTATTTTCTAAACCTTGCAAAAATATTGACTGATCATTTTTTGGAACCATCATTTGTGCTTGTGCTGGAAACCTTGTGGTGACTATAATTATATTACCCTGTACTTATGATTTTTTTGGAATGGCACCAGTAGCCGTTTCCATTCATCCTCATCACTGCAGTCCCATATATCATCTAATACAAGCAAAAGCCTCTTGTTTTTCAATATTTGCGTAATCAATTCATCTGGAGTACCATTACTACTTTCACCATCAACTTTAGAGAGATGCTTTTGAATCTTTTTTTGTAGCTTCTTCACATTAAATTTGAGTGAGACACATCTCCAAACTTTGACATCAAAATGTTCTTGCACTTCTCTACTGTGACATATATGTTGTGCAAGAGTTGTCTTTCCTATGCCCCCTGGACCAACAATTGGAATGACTGTAAGAACCTCAACAGAATGTTTACCCTTTGTGATATCATGTATGATGTTATTCATGATAAGATCCCTCCCATATAATTTCGGTTCTATACTTTGAGAGGTGGTGACAGGACGACTCTGTGCTATATTTGGGACAGTGGTCCAATTCGAACCTAGTGTTGGAATAATGCCAGCAACATCTTCACGCAAGGGCCTCAGTTTCTTTACAATATCCTGCATTCTTTTGGAGGCATCCACCCTATCAAATATCAACTTGGGTGGTTCATTATCGGTATGGTCTCTCTGTGGTGAATTGTGCATGCTAATGTCATGGTTGTCATCATCATCAGGATCAGATGGCAGAGATGAGCTATGGAAGCATTTACCGACAGCGTGGATGGGATTGCAGCAGGATCTGGAAGTGTGCTTTGCCTTAGCCATGGACCCCGAAGTAGTAGCAGATGAAAAGCATGTGGGCAACCAAATATGTTTGCCAACAGCTTTTAGATTAAGGGCCAGGTTATGGGTGACACCCTTGGCATGCTTGTCGGCAGCATGGAAGGTGCCGTCCAGCTCGTCCTGGATGCGGAAGTAGTCTAGCTCGTCCAGTACATCCTCAGCGTCATATGCTAGGTCCTGCAGCTTCTCCAGACTATCCTTGAGTGACTTGTTCTGTATTTCCTTGCCAACAATGTGCTCAAGGAGAATCTTCACGGATATTAGCTCTCGCTCCAGGGACTCCACGTTGTCACCGAGCTCCACGCTGGCTGCCCAGATCTTGAGAAAGCCATCCGTTAAGAGGAGCCAGCGCCTTGCCCACCACTGAAAACGCTGCGCTGACCAAGGCAGTCGCCATGCTCAGTAAGGCACAACTGGATCAGAAGATCTCTCGAGTTCAATGGTTCTGCCTGCATTGAGGGAGATGAAATGAAACAACGATTAGTGAGTGCCATAAGCAATACTGATGTTTCTGCAGCCGACAAAGCTAGAAGAGAAAATCTGTGCACAAGTTTACTCACCACTGGATCTGATATGAAGACCGAAGTTGATTGGAGAACAGAGAACACAACTGGTGTTAGCTCTCCTGCAGCTAGCCCAGATGTCCCATGATGCTTTCTCGCTGTCCAAGCAAGGAAAGAACCACACAAACCAAGAGGGCTATGAGTGTTTGAGTTGTACCTCGAAGATCTCTTGTTTTGATGGGTCTCTCTGCGTGAAGTGAGTAAAAAACTGTCATCAGAAAACGCCACTTGCCTACTTTGGTGAGCACTACCGACGCAGTTGATGTGTACAAGCCCACTCACCAAGTACCACGATTTAAATAGGGCGCTATAGTGGCGCTATAGCGCGCTATAGCTCCAATA
The DNA here is from genome assembly GCA_015847255.1 of Hyparrhenia diplandra. Lineage (NCBI taxonomy): Eukaryota > Viridiplantae > Streptophyta > Magnoliopsida > Poales > Poaceae > Hyparrhenia > Hyparrhenia diplandra. Next base: position 429,905 of record JADLZK010006242.1, on the reverse strand, counting down.
GAGCAGCTCGTGCTACGCAATTACACTTTTTGGCGCTATTCGCGCTATTGGCGCTATAGCGCCGCTTAAACTCAAATAGCGTCGTAGCACGCTATTATGGCGCTATTGGCAAATTGATCAGCCTAGCCTAATTGTTAGTGATTGAGTGATTTCAGTAACTTTATGATTGTTTGCTTATGTACTTGATTTGATGCCTTCATGGTTGTTTGTTGTGAGGATGTGAACTTTATTATATGGTTATCATTATCGCTTATCAAATTATCACTTATCAAATTATAATTATATACTTCTCCTGATTTCCTGTTATTTGAAACAAATAGCGCGTTATAGCGGCGCAATAGCGGCGCTATAGCGTGAACTGCATGCTGACGCTACGTTGCAAATAGCGCGCTATAAGCGTAGCCATAGCTCGCTATAGCGGCCGCTATAGCGGCAATAGCGTCCCGAAACAGGCTGCCGCTAAATTTCATAGCGCGCGATCTAAAACATGGCCAAGTAGAGAAACGAGCAGGATCTGATCTGAATCTGAACGCCCAAGTTGTTTCCACCAGGTCTGCTTGATGCATGCTTCTGCGTGCAGGATCTCTTTGTTTGATTCTTCTGCGTGAGGGAAAAATGAAACCACAACCACAGTTAGCAAGTACCACAAACAAAGTAATAAGCAATCCTGATGCTGCTTCTGCTTCCAGAGCCAGAGGAGAAAAGCTATCTATACGTATAAGTTTACTCACCAAGCAGAGGAAGGAGGAGGATCTGTGATCTGATCTGATGCCCCCAAGTTGTTTCGAGAAAACAATCGGATCGGCGCTAACTCCAGCAGCTAGCCCAAAGGTTCCATTCCATGCTGCTTAGTGTGTGCAAGCAGGCAAGGAATCGCAAGGGGAGAAGGTGCCGGCGCACGCCAGGGAAACTCTGAATGGTCTCAGAGGGAGATGGCAGTGGAGGCAAAGGTGGTGGATCGGAGTCGAAGGAGCTGGTGAGAGCAATAATGCACCCATGGCAAACTGTGTCGACTGGCGTCAACTGCAGGACAACGTACAGTCACCCTGTGTGGCAAACGTACGCGTCAGAATTATTGCCTGACCCTAGCCTCCCTGATGCTGTTCATATACAGATATGACTGTTCATGGTCGGACCCCCTTTGTATGGCCGTATCGTAAGCCGTACTAAAGAGCCATGTGACATTTATAAAAGAAGAGTCAAAGTTGTTCAATAGACCCAGTTTTAAGAGTCATGTAATTTTTCATACAATAAATCTGCAGAAACGCCCACGAAAATTTTGAGGAAAACAATATATTGGTATATAGCCAGGCATCCTGAAAATAAAAGTTCGATCGACTTCCAACGACAGAGAAAATAAAGAAGAAAACAAAAAGCACTGAATCGACATGAACTTGTCTCAAATCAAATTAAAAAGGAGGCGATATTTCTCTCCACTGATCTACATTCTGGGATTTACATCAGAATTTTCTTAGTGAAGCCTTGTTGCCATGAAGTCTTATTGCTGTCTAAAATGTGTCTACACAATATAATGGTTGTCGCAAGATTTTTTTTTGGGTTGTTGATGGCTCATTGTCAGAATGTGCAGATACTCTCACACGCCACATATATATAGGAGTATATTTAAGGTTTCAAAAAAAGAAAAAGAAAAAGAGGAGTATACTTCTCAAAGGACTCACTGTCTGACTCTTGAATTGTGACTAAACAATACCATGTAATGTACACACAAGTTCTATATATCGAACCTCTGCAAAACTGAAAGTTGACTTCATGAAGGCTCCAAGACTCATTCTGACATGAACTCCAATATAAAATATGAGAGGTATCATATCATGCATATTGCTCCCAATGGCAATCAGGTCACACTGTCCCTGGAATTACAGCAGCTGTGGTGCCGGCATCGGCACCAGCGATCGAGCTTGTGATGCCGAACTTGACGCCCCGCTGTAATACCCGGTTTTAAGAACAAAACCGAATAAACACCATATGTGAGCCCTAGAAGTCAAATCTCACACATAGCTACAAGTAAAAGGTAGTATCAATTCACAATGCTTAAAATATAACGAACATAATATAAAATAATATAACCTCGGTTAGCGGATAGCGGAAAGACACACTCCGATCTTCTGGTGTAGACACTCCACAGGGACCGACTAACTGGTTGATCACAAGCCTAAACTTTTCCTGAGGTGTGGGGAATAGCAAGAGTGAGTCCATGTCGAACTCAACAAGAATTTCAAGGCAATATCTTACCCATACCCCATGATCCTTATAACATAATAATGCGAGCATAAACGATAAATTATGAACCGTTAAACAAGCATAGGTCATCATCTTTAATGCAAAGGTTCCAAGGCCGCCGTGTCCTTGAGCAAGGCTAGTATACTAGTTTGATAAACTCTGCGTAGAGGTGTACACTTTCACCGTGAGCCGTGAATTGCCCTTTTTCGCCCGTGGTGATCGGCCCCTTAACCCGTTGACACAAAAAGTGCTCTTGTGCCGCACACAATCGGCAAGCTGAAGTAGCTAGCTTAACTTGAGAGCCCGGGTGTGTTGAATCCGGTGGCGTGCGATCAATTTGACCTCAGAAATTGACAAGGAGATAAAGTGTAAGATCGAAAACATGCCTGGTGAGACCAAGACAGTTCCGCATGTGCGGCCCCGAAGCCACTTTCAACGCGACATATAGCTATAGAAGCTATCTGTTCACGCGATTTTATGAATGCATTCGGCAAGCATGTATGAAATATGTAAGAACACGATTACGAATGAACATAAGAAGACATGTTTGAACAAGTAAATCGATCATTGGGATATGACATCATAAAGTTTATTGTATGGATCGAATTAATTGACAACATGATAGATAAAAGAAGGTAAATCATAAATATAAATCTAATCTAAATATAACACATGCATAGGTTTCACTCAACTAGTCCGCGCGACGTCTAGCTTTCCTAAACCCGTCTAGCTTAAACCCTTAACAAGTTAATCCACCGCATGATACAACTTGTACAGATCTAAACCACTTCTCACAACCAGATTAATCAACCGGATGATACAATCTAATCATGGTAAGCTAAAAGCATGCATATATCTAAACAGAATCTATAAATACTCATTACACGTGAAAGCGTAACCGTGTTCGGCAAGCTTGCGAATCGGGGTCCATGAAGAAGAAACTCATACATAAAAACCTATCGATTAAACTGATCTCTAGTCCACCTCGGATGACTAGCTCTAGAGTAACCCAAAGATCCGTATCCACCGGATGATACGATCTGTCAAGATCTAAACGCATACGAACCCAACATGTAACAACTTAGATTGATCTAAACTTCGGCTATGATAAACAAATAGATCTATTGACACGACAAGATAAACATTGAAAGTACTAAAGACAACTAGATCTATAATAAGATAAAGCCGAGCCCTATCAATCTAAATTGGGCAAAGAGTATGTGCAAATATAATTAAATAATAAATAAAAGCATGCAACACATGGTAACTTAATGAATTCATTAGATCTTGCCAAAATCTAATGAAGCCGATAACTAGCTCCAAGCTAGACCTTAGCCCACCGGATGGCTCATGATCAACAAGGAACCTTCTTGTTCCAATAGCTTAAATCCGCCGGACGATACTAAGCGTAAACAAGACTACTTGCAATAATCTAAATCCGTAGGACGATACTAGACATGGTGCAAGGTTGCCCCGTACTTACGGAGGTCGACGGATCGATGATTCCTCTCGCAGATGAGATCGGCGACCGCGACTTGGACTCGAAGGGTGGCGCGGAGCCGGGTTTGTTGTATTGATTGGGTAGATCTATTACAGGTGCCATGGGTCTTATATTTATACCGGACTAGACCGCGAGTCTTAACCGACTACGATTACAATAAAGGAAAATCTAGCTAAGATAGTTTGTTCTCCAAGTCTTCTGGAGTTGTAGATATTGTACATGGCACGGGCTCCTTTCTGGGCAGTTTTGTCTCAACGCCCTTGACTTGCGAACCATTTTTGGTAGCCAAATACTCTAATTCTTCCCGAACTCATGACTTAGCCGAATAGCGGTGGCTTCCCGAATGATCTGATGTTGCCGATCACTCGCTTTGCATAAGTTGCTTGCGAATGGTTCCTTGCCGAATCGCTCGCGTCTTGTCCCACGTCATCCGGGCTCTACCAAATTTTGGTGTGACCACGGCTTTCCTCGTTTACTTTCGGTCAAAGGCTGTTCACTAGTTCATTGCCGAACCGCTCTGGGAAAAATCCAAAACCCTAGAGCATTAGCGATTCAATTCGAGTCCTTTATGGAGACCTTCAATCTGATTCCAGAGGTAATCTCAACCTTTCCTGTACATTCAGCAACATTTGAACTTGAATTTGCCCTTTTCATTTGTATCCGCTTCTTTCTCGAAGGAATATGAGGACCAAATTCTAGTCTCCATAGAGGCAAACCCGGGATATTTATTTCTTGGGTCCCGGGGCGATCTTGACCCAACCGAATTTATCGCAAAAAAGAGAGCCAAAGAATTCCATTTAAATTCGTCGTCTTCCGAAGAAACAATGGAAGAAGACTTTCAAGACTGGCCGTTTCCCCAATTCTTGGGGTGGCGTAATCGGGTACAGAGAATCTTTGTCGGCCAAATCTAGGAGTAGAAACTAGGATGCTCAGGATATTTCTCATTGCTTGGAGTTATCTATGTCAAATACTCCCAAGAATGAAGACCCTGGCGATGGCGGTAACCCACTTTTGGTCAAATGCCACCAACTCTTTTTACTTTTGGCCATGGTCCAATGATGATCACTTTGGTGATGTGTTTTATGATGACCGGCCCGAACATTCTTGAGGAGGTACATCCCCGGAAATACCAAGATGGCAGTAATCAAACAGCCATCAAAACTGATGATCCCTGGTCAAGGCATATTGAGTCATACATGTAGGAAGGCTTAGTTCTTGACAAGGAATACAAGGCTTTTTTTACTCAACTTTTGGTCGTGCAGATTTGTATTACGTGGCAAATCAATGAGCACATCTTTGGATCATATAGTCATGGGCGAGGACTTGGTCGCCAACAAAACAATCCCTCTTGGCAAGTACCTTCTAGGAGCAGCCTATCACATGATGCATCAGACCACCACTCAGATGTTTGAACACAAAGGTCTCTCTTGTGTGAATGGTCCATGGTGGTTAATCCAGATGTGGTTGCAACTATATATGCACAAGCTGGTTAGGGTAGACTTGTGCACCCTGGCTTTTCCCTCAGTTAACTATGCTGAAGATGAGGAAGCAACAACCAAACCATGCCAAACTTATGGAGAAGCTGCATCTGCTGTTATCATCAATAAGAATATTGGCCACTTCTTTAAAATCTTCTATAAAGGCTTTGACGAGGTGCTCGGCTTCCCGATAATCCACTTCATTCGGTAAGCCGATTGATGTGCACCGCATAATCCTTCATGCACCTCATACATCATCTTCTTGGCTTCCTCTTGACTCAAGCACTTAAGCAAAACTTCATCTATAGATTTGTAATATAATTGATCATCAAGGAGTACAAACTTAATAGCCTTGTACCTGAGTTTCCGAGAAACCTTCTTTGATGGATCTCTGAGGTATTCGGCAATCTCAGTTCTCCAGTCATTGTCCGTTTGGTCCTTACCGAACGCATATATATCTGCAGCGAAAACTTCTTGATTTTCCTTATACCTTGAAGCGCTTTGGGCTAGTCTGTTAGCCTCTCCATTATGCTCCCTTGGGATATGGTGCAAAGTTACCACCCTGAAAGTTTTTATCAATCTTTGACATTCTTCATAATAATTCCTTAGGATGTCATTCTTACACTTTCGTATTCGCCGGTCACCGCTTGATCACTAATTACGAATCTCCAAAGATTTCAACTACAACGGCTTCTACTTCTATAAGAAGTTGGAGTCCTTTGAGCAATGCTTCATACTCGCCCGATTGTTAGTAACTTAGCATTAATAGGAATAGCAAACTCAAAAGATGCCCCTTGGGTGAAATCAACAAGACACGCACCTCCCCTTTTTCACACGATGATCCATCAAAAAATAAAGCTCAAGGTGTAATGTTAATCATGCTAGCGAAGGATCATGATGTTGAGTAACAAAATCAGCAATAATTTGACCTTTAACAACTTTTGCGATTCATACCTCAAATCAAATTCGGACAATGCTAACACCCACTTTACCGATTCTTCCATTTTAAAATCGGCATTGACAACATGTGTTTAATCACATCAAATTTGGAAACTATTACACATTCGGCATTCAATAAATAGTGCCAAAATTTGGTGCATGAGAAAGTAAACACATAAACACAATTTTTCTATAGCCGAATACCGTGTTTTCAGGATCCAACGGTTTTCGGCTAAGATAAGCTACTACTCACTCTTTCCCATCTTCTTCTTGCATGAGGGCTGATCCTATTGTCGGGTTATCGGCGCCACGCATACAACTTGAAAGGCTTATCAAGTTTTGAAGGAACAAGCACGGAGGTGCTTTCATGTATTCTTTAATCTCATCCAAAGCCTTACATTTATACGTCACCCCATACAAACTTTTGAGTCTTCTTGAGTTTTAACAATGGAGAAAATGGCGGGACCTTTTTCGATAAATTAGATATGAATCTTCTTACGAAATTGATCTTGCCGAGCATTGATTGTAATTACGTGAGATTAGTTGGAGGAGCAATTTTTTCTATGGCCTCCATGCTTTTCTTTCCAACTTCAATCCCACCTTTGTGAACCAAGAATCCTAAAATTTACCGTAGAGACTCCAAAGGCACATTTGTTTGGATTCATCTTCAAACCATATGCTTCCCCGGTGCACTCCAAAGTCTTTCTCAAATCGGCCAAATGTTTTTATAATTCTTCGATTTGACAACTACATCATCAATGTAAATTTCAACTATTTTACCAATCAACTCATGAAATATATAATTCATAGCTCTTTGGTAAGTTGCACCGCATTCTTCAACCAAACGTCATAACAATCCATTCAAATAAACCAATATGGCCAGGGCACCCGAAAGCCGTCTTTGAAATGTCTTCAATAGCAATAAAAATTTGGTTGTAACCAAGCATTCCCATCCATGAAGCCGATAACCTCATGTCCAAAGCAGTTAATCCACTAACAAGTCAAAGAATCGGCATAGGATACCCATCCATAGGTGTAGCTTTGTTAAGATCTCTGAAATCTATACAAACCCTCATCTTTCTATTCTTCTTGTAGACGGTACAATGCCGAAATCCATTCTCGCGTATCTACATGGCCGAATGAAGTTTGCTTCTAATAATCTTTCAATTTCCTTCTTCACGTCGGCCAATACCTCTTACGTATATATCTTTCGAGGAGGTTGTTTATAAGGACGATATCCTTGTTTGATGGGCAATCGATGTTCAACAATAGAGCGGTCGAGTCCAGGCATCTCTGAATAATCCCAAGCAAAGCAATCTTTGAATTCCTTAAGAAGTTTTATTAATTCTGCTCTAAATTCTTGATCTAGCTGGGCACTGATGTAAGTCAGCCTCGGTTTGTCACCATCACCAACATCTATTTCTTCTAATTTGTCAGCCGACTTGAAACCATGCCCCAGCTTCCCCTTGTTACCATCGATCGGGTTCCCCATTAAAATTTGGCAGAAAGCCGATTTGCTTGGATCGGCTGTTGATCCTGGTAATGAGCACTGACAGGACCTTCTCTCCATTCCCTTCCTGAGAAGCACTCCACGCCATCATATTCCCAGAACGATAGTTCGGTAGCAGCGACACTTACTGAGTCGTCGGCTTGAATTACTTCAACATCATCACCGTTCCACCGGATCGAACTTGATGCATGGTAGAGGGAACACAACAATTGGCATGGATCCAATCCCTTCCAAGAAGCAAGCTGTAGGATCCCTTACTATCGACCACAAAGAAGGTAGTGATCAAGGTCTTCGAGCCGATCATCAACTCAACGTGAACGGCTCCGTGGGTATCTGAAGGATTGCCAGAAAAATCTCTAAGCACAATATCTGTCTTTAGCAAATCCTCCTTGGTCATCCCCAGCTTCCTGAAAGTTGTGTAGGGCATAATATTGATGGCAGCACCTCCATCAACAAACATATGAGTCGAGGCTTCCCATTGACGTATCCTTTCGTGTAGAGGTTTGGTGGTTATGCTTCCTGGGCCTATCGAACACAGCTTGCCTTGACAGAGCCAACTGTCCAAAGAGGTCTATCATCTCTTTACTGTCAAAATCAGAGTAGGCCTCCTCATCTGAATAAGCATCTTCCTCTTCTGGATTCACAGCAGCTTGATCTGCAGGAGCGGCAAACTCTATCGGGATGTAGAAAACCATGCTAACATCTACCGAACGCCCACTTGCCGAATGCTCATCTACCGAATGATCGGTTTCACGAGCTTTCTTCTTTGGGCGCCACACTTTCCTGGCGTTAAATGCCGCTTCCTTGAGCTCCTTATTCCTTAGGCATTGAACTCTTCTCTTTCCGGCTCTTCCTCAATCCCGGAGGGCACCATTGTCCCTTCTGCCATGTGTACTCTTGAGGAGAGTCCGGATCATCCCGGTCTTCATAATCTTCAACGTTAGCCCATGCTTGGTCGTCAACCCTCTTACTGCTATGAGACCTGTTGCTTTCAATTTTTAGGCACCGATCATCCTCTGGGAAACGTGCCCCCAGTATTTCTTGGATGGGATGGCGGTTGACTCGTGCCTGCCTATATCCATGGTATTGTTCCGCATCGCATTCGAGGCGCTTGTTCCTAGCGAGGTAGCTTCAAGCTTTCATTCCAAAGAATGTCTCAAGAAAGGACAATCCCAATGGGACTCCTCTCGTTCTCTCATGTACTCCTCCTGTTCCAGGCGATACATCTCTTCTTTGTACCTCTGCTATTCCTTTGCAAGCTGCTGATCTCTAAGATATTGCTTCTCTTGCTGCCTTTGCCACTTGTTTAGCAATATACGAGATGTCACCCTTGGTTTGAGGTTTCTCCTTTCTCTGCGTTGCTATTCAGGGAACCGAACACTACGCTCTGGAGCTCTATACCGATTACCCGCTGACTAGGGTCAACTAAGCCACTTTGTTTTGCCCTATCAGAAGTCAGCACTTTCATCGGGCCTTTGCCTTTGGGGTCACTTGCAGACACCATGTTAGCAGAGAAGTAGATCATGCCCGCTGGGAAAGGCTGATCATCCACCTTCATATGGTTGTTGAACTTTAGGAGACCCTGCTGTATGGCTCTCTGAACTTGCTGCCTGAATATTCGGCAGTCATTGATAGAGTGAGATCCTGTATCATGGAGACCACAGTATCTTCCGCTCTTCACCCAGTCAGGACGCCGCATGGAGTGATTTTCTGGCAGCTTGATGCGTCCTTCCTTGACCAAGAACTCGAAGAGTTTGTCAGATTTGGAGACATCAAAGTCATTGTTGACACCTGTTATAGCATAATATTACTAGTCAATTAAACATGAATAAGGGCTTAAAATGAATATCAATATAAATCAAGGGGCTTTACTAACATAATTCCATGAGCTTTGGTGATTTATATCTTTACAGGGACTTAACACATAAAAGCAGAGAAGAACGGTGAGAAACCTAAGAGTTTACATCCCATACGATGACAAGACTTAACCGTGAAGTAACTCAACCCAAAATGTGGACTAAAACACTCTAGAAGATACCAGAAGACACCAGGAGAAACCTGACATGGTTGTGCCACAAAGTCATGGCGGCCGCCGTGAATCTTCCTGGCGGCCGCTAGGGTATTTCATCCAATCAGCTTCATCTTTCTATGTTGGTTTGTAACCGACATTGAGGTTGTATCTACACCGTTATTGAAGGTCGGTTTGATCCAATGGTCATCGTTCATCGCCAAGGCCTATATAAGAAGACCCCCTGACCCCAGGGTGAAACCCTAATTAATTATCATTCAGTATCAATAGGCTAAGACCCTGAGTCTCCCTCTAGGTCTAGACTAGAACTAGAACTAGAACTAGAAGAGTTAGTATGCAAGAGAGGATCTAATCTTTAGAACAAGAGAGATAAAGAGAGGGAAGGAATTGAAGGAAGTACCGGCCTGTCAGTGCTATCTTCATACTTGTACCTCGGTGGAAGTTAACCTACACTTGGAATTACTCCGGTAATCTACTTCTTTTCTAGTAAGTACTAGTTCTTATTGTTCTTATTGTTCACAACTCTTGTTTGAGTACTTTAATCTGTAGGACCCTATAGATTAGAGGAGTAGCTTAGGTTTAGGCATGGTGCTTAGACCGAGGTTGCTTGTGAATGCACCCTACATTCTGGGTCGTGTGGTAGTTTGTGGTAGTGACAAGTATTCATTGATTCCTTTGGAGTCCACCCCCGAATGATAGGCCAAGCAGACCATGTTATTTACGGAGGATTGCACGTTTTCGTCCCCTCGCTTTCCTTTGAGTACGTCCCCTTAAGGCAATATCATCATAGCTTATCAGGATAAGATTTAGATATCTTAGTAACCCTCTCTACACTCTCAACCTTCTTAAGTCTTGTGCTACTCTGGGTTAAGATTAGATCGTAGTCTCCCTCACCCGTTTCCCTGTGGATTCGATATTAAAACCCTCTCCCGGGTGAAGTGCTCACCGGTATCCGTTAAACTGCGGATTATACAAATTATAAATATTTCGTAGGCTTAGCAAATACCAACAAGCATTTAAATGCCGCTTCTTGGGAAACGGTTCTTTGAGTTGACTTTGAATCTACGTTATCCTTGTATCATATTCTTTTATTCTTTTATCTTCTTATCTCTTCTATTCTTTTCTTTTCCTTTTCATTATGGATTCCACACCTATCAATAAATATCATATACCCACAAGCAAAAGCTTTAGGCAACCAGAATCTTCAGAGCCTATCCTAGCCAAGTCCTATGAGCTACGCTTGGGTTATATAAGAATGGTTCGTAAGCTAGCCTTCTCAGGGAGAGGTGAGGCCAACCCACACTCACACCTACAAAAGTTTGAGGAGATCATGGGTTGCCTTAGTTTGAAAGGCATATCCGATAATACCTTGTGCCGGAAGTTCTTTCCGTTCTCTTTGATGGGAAAAGCTAAACCGTGGTATTACTTGAACGTAGAGAGAGTGAAAGGAGATTGGGGAACATTAATGTCCAAGTTTTGTACATATTTCTTTCCCACCTCCGTAGTGGCCCGTCTTCGTATAGAACTTCTAACTTTTAAACAAAATAAAGAAGAGTCTCTTACTTGCATCATGGGATCGTTTTAATGACCTCATCAACACCGGCCCAAACCTTGGTATTCTAGACCCAATCCTTCTTCAACATTTTTATCTAGGTCTTAATAAGGAAGATGCAGGGGGACCTTAGTGCAGCTTTGGGAGGCGCATTCCTTTCTCTATCCGATAGAGAAGCAAGAGATGTCCTTAACGGATGTTGTGGATACGCCACCTCCACTAGAGCTTTTCCCGAGAAAAGGAAGAATCCCCCTCCGATCAAGGAGAAGAAATTACGATGGCTAATTCACAACAAATCCAATCCCAAGACTTAGCTATCCATCCCGAACCATCAACATCCCAAAATCCCCCAAAGGAAAAAGAAATTCCACCTTTGGAAGACCCTTATGATTTCAAATTTTTAGTGATTTTGGGAGAATAATAAATTCTCATCCATACAAGAGACCTCTAAGTGACCACAATTTAGATTCTTCGAGAAGTCTCTTATTGAATGTGCTTATAAGAGATCTCCAAGTGATTATAATTCAGATTCCTTTAAGGAGAAATCTCTTATTGAATATACTTACTCTTTCAAAAGACATTGGGAAGAACCCAAGGATGGCATGTTTGATCATGCCATAGAAGGAGAGCAAAAAGCTATCTAGAAGACAATCTTATCTTCTCCCCCTTCTATGCATGGACAACATGATTTATTCAAACCTATCTCTAAACCCATCCTTGACCCCGATGAATCCACATATGCTTCCTTCTTTGAGACTCATGATGACCCTAGAAATTTACCACAACAACCTAAGCATAGGAATCATCAAGACCACCAAGAAGACCCACAACAATGGCTTGAGAGTGTTAAAAACCTATGTACCACAGCCATTGATTGTATGGGCGACATCTTAAACATTATCGCCCGAGAGACACAAACCCAAGGGATCCTTTAGACAGCCATGATGAACTAACCTTTGAGTTTGAGAAGGAAGACAATATCGTTGAGTATGAGAGCTGCTTCATAGACACTTTCATTTGCATAGCATCATCATCATTTCATGCATGAGCAAGTTCATAATAGCATTTAATTTGAGTTGCTCTCATTTCATGCTTGTTTGAACTAAAAATTACTTGTGTATCTAGCTACTATAGGATCTTTGCTATAATGATGTTTTGGACCTAGATTGTGCCTAGATATATTTTTTTTGACATAATTTAGGACCATGTTTGAGCTTGTGTTTCAATTTAGAAAATTTTTATAAAAATAGCCCTAGAGTGTCAAACCTCTTTGACCCATTTTGAAACTCATTTCAAAAGTGCTTGATAGAATGTTTTTAGCAAAAAGTTTCTATAGATGAAATGAAGTACTTTTTATGTGGAACAAATGATCTGTTGTAAGTTTCTTGTGAAAAGGTTTGGAAAGGGTTCAAATAGTGCCCAACAGTTTGGGTCAAATTTGAGTCAAATTCAAACTCTGTTTTGACTAGTTTAGTTTGACCTTGCTGTTTTTAATTTTTAGTTTCAAATCTAGGCCGAATTAGAAAAAGTTCATATTGAGTGTTTTGTAGCTTATGAAATTCTCTACAAAGTTGATGTTTTGACTTTTTCCAAATTCTGCACGGATCTCGATGTACAGGCCAAAAACCAGGACTGTTTTCAGAAAACAGAGTGGGGGGGGGGCCGTCGGCCGACAAATGAGCGCGACGTGGCCGCAGCGCAGCCGCCGATGTACGGCCTGGACAGCCGCCCCACGCCTTAAAACGAGCATCCGCGCTGCGCCCTAACCCTAGCTTCACTCCCACCGCCCGCTGCCCGAGCGCGCGTGGGGACGCCGCCGCCGAGCGCCTTTGCCGCCGATCGAGCTCCGCGCCGCCGTTCGCCGTCGTTCCGTCGCACCAATCCACCCCAAACTGAATCCCTAGCCTCGCCATGAGCTGTCTACCTAAAGCCATCATCGAATCGAGGTAAAGATCGAGGTTCGGACCTCATTTCCATCCCGGGCGCCCGCCGGCGAGTCCGCCATGGCCGCCGTTGGGGCAAACCGCCGCCGCGCCGAGCTCGTGGATCGAGCTTTGGCCGTGCTTTTCTCACGTTTTAGAGTCGCCTAGGGTTGCTTGAGCTCTTGAGCTAGATGGATGAGTAGATCGAGCCGCCATTTTGCCGGGACGCGTCGCCGCCGACGAGCCCCCGTGAGCACCGCCGCCGCCGTCGTGTTTGGTTTGTCGCCGTCGTTGCTCCATTAAGCTTCTAGGTTGCTTGCATGTCTTAGTTGAGCCTAGGAGTCGAGAACGACCCGTGGTTCCGCTCAATCGCCCGAGAACGGCCGGTCCCGGCCGTCCGCGCCGCGCCCATGAGCGCCGCCCACCGCCGTCGTCGCCGTTTTTTCGGTTTTTTAGTGCAAACCAAGGGCACCAACACCGACCGCCTCTCGTCGAGTAGATCGATTTAGAGTACTTGGTTGCCCGATTTGGTCATCGCCGGCGAAAATCCCGCCGCCGATCCGCCGCTCCGCCGCCGTGCCCTGCTTTTGTGTCGCTGACACGCAGGCCCCGCCCCGATTTTCCTTTTTTTTTTTTTTTTCTTTTTTCCAGATTTGAATGAAATGCTTTAGAAATTCATATCTTGGTCATTTTGAGTCCATTTTGAGTGAAACAAATTTTGCCATGCTTGTTAGAAGATAGGCTACAGTATAAAAATATGAAATCCTATTTTCTGAGAACTTTTATATAGAGTTTTATTTATGGCTAGAAATGCATGGAAATTGAGGAAAATCATATCTTTTAATTGGTACAAGATAAAAATATGCTTTCTGTATGAAAAGTGCTTGTTTTTGTGAGTAGAGTCTAGGAAAAATACCATGCATGGTATGTTCTGTAGAAGAAATGTGATTTTCTATTTATGTGCTTTTTGCTATGTGATCTTTAGAAATTCATAGAAAAATAAATATTAGGGTTTTGAGTGTGAAACTTGGTATGCTTATGTTTGATAGGTTTTAGAAGCTTTTCATACTCAGAAATCTGTTGTCTGACACTTTTCATAGTACAAAGTATTTTCATGCCTAGGTTTAGTGTAAACTTGTCATTTTTGTGTAGGGCTGTAGGGGCATGATCTTATCATGATATTTTTATGGTAGCTGTTATATTCCAATAAGATGCTCTGGTAATTTTTGTAGAATTTTCTGGAGTAGTTGTATATTTATCATATTTATGATGCATGGAAAATAGGCTAGAAATATATGTTTATATGAAGATGATGTGTATTGTATTTTTATTATGTGTTCCTAGCATGATTATGATCTGTTAGTAAGCTTGGTTTGGTCAGCTTAGTAGTTTTGACATTTTCTTGTTCTAGCATTTTATTTAATTATAGGGTGCAAGTGTAGTGTTTGCTAGGGTATGTCATTTCATGTGCTTTAAATTATCTTTTGAAATGTCCAGTAGGTTTATTTGGTAGATAATTACTTGATTTACTTGCTGGTTAAGTTTGAGATAAGTTGCATGAATAGTTTGTGAGTTATGGAGGTTGTATGTGATGTTTGGGCTGAAAACAGAGCCTCTGTTTTTCCCAATTTCGAGGCTGATAAGGTTCAGATTCAGCTCTGGACAATGTGGAATGTTTTGTAGGAAATTTTGTTAGCTTTCCATAGAGTCCTAGTTCACTGAATTTGGAGTTGTAGAACTCCCTATGTGACTATTTTAGTGACAGCATGTCTAGCTGCCATTTTCTTGTCATTAGTAAGTTTAGGGTGTTGCTTGATGTAGCTTGTTAGTGTTTCTTGTGTAGATTAAGTTATGTTTCTACGCAGAAGAGATATGCACTTACTAATAGCTTGCATCATGAAGCATCCATCCATCATACATATTGTTACTTTATTGCAAGATTGATATTCATGTTATAGTAATTATATCTTTTCTCCATCATATGCATCATCTCGGGATCGGGGAAGTTCTAGGAGGAGCTGATCGAGGAGCCGGGGAGCTGTTCCAGTTTGGGAGTGCAGTCCGGAGGAGTCACGGGAGATGAAGGGTCGACCGACGAAGCTGACCGAGTGTCCGAGCACGTTCCGCAACGTTCTGCGAGGCAAGCCCCGGAGCATTCTGCCCTTTCCTAATTCTTCCAATTAATTTGACTTGAGTCTTTTTATATGTTTCATGCATTAAGTTTAGGAAAATGGTTGAAACCGTTGATGCATTATGATCCTTGTTGAAAGTTGCCCTATCCTATATAGAGGTCTAGGTTAATGCTCAAGAACATGATTGCAATAGAAGACGGTGATTCCGGTCACTTGAGGAAATGTTGTGTACAATCACATGGGTGATTGTCAAGCTGCTGTTGAGAACCTGATAAAGTAAAACATGTTAGATTGGATGGAACTTGTGGTCTTTCCATCTGATCGGTTAAGGACTCATACTTTTTGTCGGAATGTGGTCGGAAGTTGAACGTACACGGCATTTAGTAGGCTCCGGTCGTGGAGCCACGGCTCGTGGGAATGTTAGGGGCCGGCCATGCTCGCTTTATCGCTCCTCCTTTGGTGATGGTTGGTGTGGTTAATCGGGCACAAGAAGATGCGCACGAGGGGTCGTACTCGTTGCTTACACTCACTTGGGTGCTCGAGAAGGAGGGGGTAGCCGGCAAGACCGAGACTTTACGACCCGTAACGTCCCGGAGTGATTGAGTCCGCCTTTGCAAAGTAGACTTGGTTTGTGTCGGGGTATTCGCCACCGGGTTTGCAAATCGATTCGAATCGCCATCTCTCCCGGTTAGTGAGAACCCGGGTTGCGTCCACGGCAATGTAGTCTTAATTATTACAATATATGTTATTTATCATGTTGCGGTGATATAATTCTGATCAAGTTACTTATCTTTGTTATTTATTCTCTTGAGCAATGATTAATCTTGACTATACAGGATCTATGTTATATAATTAATTAAGTACCCTATTAACTTGGAAAAATATACAAGTAGCATGCATAGGCTCACTAAACAACCTTATTTGCGAAATTAATGTGAGTCGGCTAAACCCCGAGATAAAGCCTAGCATGATCCTTGGAGTCTTTTATTTTATTTTGGACGGGTAAGTCTAGCCGAGTATTTTGTACTCGGGGTTTTATTCCCGTTGTTGCGGTGAGCATGTTTACCATGGTTCTTTGTAAGACTTGTCTACATTTCTGTTGATGAAGAGTAAGGCGGGGCAAGGCAAATCTATATCCCTGTCTCATCATGCTTTTACGAGGATGACTATCTATTGGCACTATCTTATATTTGTTTTTCGTTAAAAGACTATTTGGTTTTTGCAAACTAATTGCTTCCGCACTTGAACCTGAGTTTGTAATAAATTATACTATACTCGCACTCGATGTTTAATATATCGAATTTGGTTTGAAATACCTACGGATTTTACTACCAAGCTCAACGATCCTGTTGTATGTTGTTGATGAGTTTGAAATCACTCGGAGATTTCGAATACCGGGTTTATATGGACTCAAGTGTAGACTGCGATTGCTTCTGGTGATTCCGAATTAAACTTGATTTCTTATAAATTGGTCGGCTCTGTCACAGCTGGCATCGAGCTTAGTTTGGTAATTACAAGTCCGATCTGGTATTTAAATTAAAATGAACCACTAATCTTTTGCGAAAAGTTTGTGAAACAAAATCTTTTAAGTGGTGTGAGTAAAAGGTTTGCAAAATTTAGTAGTGCCTTGGTCATACCCTCTATGCCCAATTAAGGACGGTCGGTGGCTTGGCTAATCGGGATTGGGCTAATGCATCATATTTTGTTGTTTGTGCTTGGTTGCCGTGCGGCCGATGAGTGCGGGGCTACTCACTTGAGTAGTCATGAATGGATCGAAATACCTCTACACCCCAGGTAATGGTTGTTCAATGCCTCTACGCCCAAGGTAATGGTGTGAGCTGTGAGAGCATGATCGGATATATGCCGGTCTAGGGGGGAAATAAAATGATTTTGAGAGCTCCGTGGTCGGGTAGTGCCCCCGTAGACTTGTGTATGGGTACACAGGTGTCTTTGGGTGTAAAATGTGATTTTTCCGCATGGTATGCGATGCCGTTGGGTGGACCTCGACGAAGCGGTATATGCAATTTAAATTCTTGCATTACATGAATATATTGTGGGCTGAAATGAATTGCGGTACACTAACAAATAAGAATGCGTTAGATCGACTAGACACGTCTTGTTTTCTTTTTGAGAGATCGTAGGTTGCCACCATTAAAACGAATAGAGAAATCTCTTTCCTATTCCGTGAGATACGTAGGTAACGTGCATGCATCATGTTTAAAATTTTACATCATGACATTCATGCATTTTCCATCTTTTCCCCTAATTAGTACTTGCCCTAATTTGGTTAAACTGGACTATTGTTTCTCAATCTCACATTATCTCCTAAATCTTGCTATAGATGGCTCCAACCCCCGCTTCTGGTAGTGGCACGATCGCAGACAAGAAGTTTGGCATGCCCACAGTGCTGTGGCGTGTACTCCAGCAGATTGGCTACACAGAGGCACCTATGTACACTTGGGAGACAGCCCCACATGCAGAGCAGATAGTCACCAGGATTCACCTTGTGATTCCTGCCCTTGCAGACAGTGCTGTATGGGTAGGATGGGATATCACGGAGTATGCACTTTGTCACCCGAGGCTGCGGCCGACAATGCTGCATTCCATGTCTTTGAGGAGTTTGATGGTGGACCACCCTGAGGTGTTGGTTGGGACGGCTGCTTCCAGCTTTCCCCGGGCCGACCCCCTTTTCACTGCTTGGGAGCAGGGTGGCGTGGACCCTTTACGGAGGGGACGAGACGAGGAGCGGGATAGCACTTGTGACGCCATGAGTGCTATGTTCGCTATGATGCAGATGACAGTTGGTGCAGAGGATAAGGCACAGGGAGCTATGGCAGTTGTGGTTCGTCAGAGAGGTGAGATAGACCGCTTGATCCGAGATCGCGGGGAGGCTACGTGGCATGCTGAGGCGTGCTATAGAGGAGAAGGATGCCGCTTGTCAGTCCAAGAGCAAGGAAGAAAACCCCGCAGAACAGGAGTTGGCAAAGATGAAGAAACAGGTGTCGAGTCTTCTAACAGAATTGGCAGTTAGCAGGAAGGCGAATGGATCTTTAAGCATGCATCTTCAGAATGCTCAGTTGGCAAGAGAGAGAGCCGAGGCCGCCTACAAGGAGATCAAGGAGAGGCTTGAGTACGTGGAGTGTGAGTACACTAACGTGCGAGAGGAGTACTACCGTTTGTACCACGCCTACCACTACCCCATGGGTGCGGGGCGGCGAGGACCTTCGAGATAGTGAGTGCGGCGGCGGCGCCGGTGAGGAGGACCCGGGAGGGAGACCCCACTTCTCGCGCACCACAGGAGTAGATGACTGTGATGCCATGTTTAGATTTCCGTAGATGCTACCACGTAGCCCTTGATCTAGTTGAGACACCCTTGTAGCCGAGCGGTGTAGTGCCACTATTACCATGTAATTTCCCTTTTATTCGTGAGACTTTCAGCATGTAAGACATGGATTCGTAATATTCGAGACCTTATTGTATTAGTCGAGACCTTAATTTAGTTCGTGCCCCATGTTTGTGATCGGTTTTATGGTAATTGCGACCCTTTATCAATTGCGAGATCATGTCGGTGGTGCAACATTTTGTTGCCATTTTGTTGCGAAATCTTGGTACACATATTGCGTTGACATAACCGCGATGTTGATGAAAGACCGTATTGAGTTTATTGTTACCTGTTATTGTGGATGAATTTATTCTCTCAATAAATTCCGCGTAACCTAAATTCAATATCTATGCTTTGGACAACATCATCTGATGGTTATTGTTGATTCAAATGTGCGATGCCGCAAAACTCGATCAGTCTTTGGGGAGATCGGCAAACGACCACCACCTCCGATGAACGGGAGCGCTTCTTTGATCGGTTCCTAGGAGAGTTGCAAAATATCGCACGCAACACCGAAAGGGGGAGGCCGTGGTGGTGCTGATGGTGATGGATTCCGGCATACAAGAACTTTAAGGCCACGCAGAACCACCAAAGTTCACTTGTGGCGAATGAACCCATGGAGGCCGAGGAATGGCCGACCTCGATAGAAGATAAATTCGGTTGGTGAATCCGTCCCGAGACCCGAAGGCGAATTTGCAACGCACTTGCTGGAGGGACCCGTGAGGATATGGTGGAAGAATTACCGTGCTACTTTACCCGCCAATGTTCCTATCACTTGGAACCAGTTCTGGCAGACTTTTGAGGACATACATACCCGCGGTGCTCGCGGCGCAGAAAAATTGGGAGAGTTTATTAAGCTCGGTCGGGACAACAAGACCATGAATGAGTACCTACAAAGCTTTCAACAGATTTGTCTAGGTATGCTCGACATGGTTGACACCGAGGAGAAAAAGTTGGCTAGCTTCAAGAGAGGATTAAGCCTCAAAATGCAGAAAGCCATGGGAAATTCCACCAGAAACACTTTCGAGGAGTTTGTGACTGATTGCCTTCACCAGGAGAAGAGTAGTGCCTTGTATGCTGCATCCAAAGGCAAGAAGAGACCGTTTGAGGGAAGCTCGGGACGAGAACGAGTGGTTCCTTTGGACGTCGTCGAAACTACCGCCCACCACCGCGCCTTCGCTTCGCTATGTCCCACCACAGAAGAAGAATCAAGCTGGAAACCCGCGTTTCAGGAGGTTTGTTGCACCTACTCAGAAAGGAAAGCCTGCACAGGGGAGTGTTTCACGTCCTGTGCCCTTCAACCACAACAATTGTTTCAATTGTGGTAAGCCCGGGCATTACTCCAAGTCTTGCCCGCAGCCCAGGAAGAACTACAAGCAGTTTGTGGGGCGGGCACACTTTGCCAATGTTGAGGAAGTTCCCCGGAGAGACCGTGATAGCCGGTGCGTGTTTAGTTAACAATCGTAGTGCTTGTTGTTTTATTTGATTACGGATCATCGCATTCATTCATGAGTCAAGAGTTTGCACGTAAGAATGGGGAACAAATCATTGACCTAGGGTTTGGATACCGAATTAGTTCAGCAGGGGCTGACCAGTTGACTAGGCAGAGGGTCAATGATGTGAAGATCATGATGGGTGATTTAGAAATAATAACCTCGTTGATAGTTTTACCCGGTCTGTGTTTGGATGTCATCCTCGGGATGAACTGGATGAAAAGTTGGGGTGTAATCATAGATACGGTGAATAGGGTAGTACACTTGAAGCATCCCCGTGATTTGACTGAACACCAGGTGTTGTTACCTAAAGCCATTGACCTTAACCGTGTTTCAGCCGCGTTACAAGTGTCTGAAATCTCTGACATACCTGTAGTATGTGAGTTTTCGGATGTGTTCCCGGAAGACCTACCTGGATTGCCGCCAGATAGGGATGTTGAGTTTGCAATAGAGTTGATTCCGGGGGACTGCCCCTATTTCCCGAAGACCCTACCGAATGCCACCCAATGAGTTAGCGAGAACTAAAAGTACGACTTCGGGGAGTTGCTTGAGAAAGGTTTCATTAGACCTAGTTCATCACCTTGGGGATGTCCAGCCTTGTTTGTGAAAAAGAAAGATCAGACGCTGAGAATGTGTGTGGATTATAGGCCACTCAATGCGGTAACAGTGAAGAATAAATACCCATTACCCCGCATTGACATACTTTTTTGATCGGTTGTCTCGAGCCAAGGTGTTTTCAAAGATAGACCTTCGATCCGGGTATCATCAAATTAAAATCGGACCCGGGATATACCCAAGACCGCATTCTCTACGCGGTATGGTTTATACGAGTATCTCGTCATGTCCTTTCGGCTTAACGAATGCTCCAAAGACATTTCATGTGTTTGATGAATTCGGTGTTTATGCCTGAACTGGATCAGTTCGTGGTTGTATTCATCGATGATATATTGGTGTATTCTGAAAATGAGGAACAGCATGCCGAGCATTTGAGGATAGTTTTGGAGAGACTCAGAAAGCATAAGTTGTATGCTAAATTCAGTAAGTGTGAGTTTTGGCTGAAGGAAGTGCATTTCCTAGGACATGTTTTATCTGAGAATGGAATTTCAGTAGATCCTAGTAAGGTGCAAGAGGTGTTGGATTGGAAAGCACCAGTTTCAGTTTCTGAGATCCGAAGTTTTCTAGGGTTAAAATTGTGGATATTATCGTAGATTCATACCTGATTTCTCCAAAATAGCTAAACCTATGACCCGATTGTTGCAGAAGGATGAGAAATTTGTGTGGACACCGGAGTGCGAAGCAGCGTTTCGTACCTTGCGAACGTTGTTGACTACGGCTCCAGTGCTCGCACAACCTGACATTCAGAAACCCTTTGATGTGTATTGCGACGCATGTGGTACAGGATTGGGATGCGTACTCATGCGGGGAAGGCGGGGTTATTGCGTATGCATCATGTCGACTAAGGAAGCATGAGGTTAATTATCCAACCCATGACTTAGAACTTGCTTTGCCGTGGTACATGCATTGAAGATTTGGCGACATTACTTACTTGGTAATGTATGTCATATCTACACCGACCACAAGAGTTTGAAGTATATTTTCACACAAGAGGAGTTGAATATGAGACAAGAAGGTGGTTAGAGCTGATAAAGGATTATAATATTGAGTTGCACTATCATCCGGGCAAAGCCAATGTTGTCGCGGATGCTTTGAGCGAGGAAATCGCATTGTTTGCTGGGACAAGTCGAATCTAAGGAGGCTTTTCCTCCTATGCATCCGGCTATCCTATGCAACATTCAGATACAGAATGAGTTGGAGAGCGGGGAATTGTTGAGGGCCGAAAAATGGATAAAGGGATTGCACATATCAAGAAGAAGATTGAGAAAGAGCCTAGTGATCATTTCGAGTTGATGAGAGTGGAATTCTTTGGTATGATGATCGCCTTGTTGTGCCAAAGGATCGAGAGTTGAGAGATCAGATTCTAACAAAGGCTCACTCGTCCAAGATAACAATTCACCCCGGTAGTAACAAGATGTATCGGGATTTGAGAACCAGATTTTGGTGGACCAAAATGAGAAAGGAGATTGCTGCCCATGTGGCTCGATGAGACAATTGCTGCAGAGTTAAAGCCATTCATATGAAGACTGCGGGGGTTGTTGCAACCATTGCCAATTCCCGATTGGAAATGGGATGAGATCACAATGGATTTGATTGTTGGGTTGCCACATACCCGAAGGGGATTTGATTCTATTTGGGTGATTGTGGATCGTTTAACCAAGGTTGCCCATTTTATTCCAATTAACATAAGCTATGAACCCCACCAATACGCAGAACTATACATTGCCCATGTACTTCGTTTGCACGGGGTACCAAAGTCAATAGTGTCGGATCGTGGATCGAGTTGGACCAATAGATTTTGGGAAAGTTTACAGGACGCCCTAGGTACCAAACTACTTCGTAGTTCGGCTTATCACCCACAAACCACAGGCCAAACAGAACGAGTGAACCAAATACTAGAAGATATGTTGAGGGCGTGTGTGTTGTCAGCAAAAGGTTCTTGGGACAAATGGTTGCCTTATGCAGAGTTTTCATATAATAATAGTTATCAGGCCAGTATTCGGATGGCACCTTTTGAAGCATTGTATGGGAGGAAGTGTAGAACACCTCTGAATTGGATTGAATCAGGAGAGCGACCCTACTATGGTATTGATTTAATAGATGAAGCTGAGCAGAAGGTGAGAATCATAAAGCAAAACATGAAGGCTGCCCAAGACCGCCAGAAGAGTTATGCCGATAAGCGTAGGAGACCTATTAAGTTCAACATTGGCGATTATGTTTACTTAAAGGTGTCACCAATGAAATGAGTACAGCGTTTTGGAGTGAAAAGAAAGTTAGCGCCGAGGTTCGTAGGCCCCTACAAGATTGTAGCCACGAAGGGAGAGGTAGCGTATCAGTTACAATTACCACATGAGATGGGAAGAATTTTTGATGTGTTTCACGTGTCACAACTGAAGAAATGTTTGAGAATTCCAGAGGAACGAGTGTCAACCCGGAATGTTGAAATTGACCCAGATCTAACCTATTATGAGGAACCAACAAAGGTGCTAGACACTAAGGAAAGAGCCACTAGAGGCAAGGTAGTTAAGCAATACAAGATCCTTTGGGGAAATCATGGAGAAAATGATGCAACATGGGAGACTGATGAATACCTCCTGAGGAACTATCCACAGTTTTATCACAAATGGTTAGTTTCGCCGAATCTCGGGACGAGATTCTTTTTAGGGGGAAAGATTTGTAACACCCTAGGTGTTAAGCATCTTGAAAGCATGATCATTTGCATAGCATCATCACCATTTCATGCATGAGCAAGTTCATAATAGCATTTAATTTGAGTTGCTCTCATTTCAGGCTTGTTTGATCTAGCTACTATAGGATCTTTGCTATAATGATGTTTTGGACCTAGATTGTGCCTAGATATATTTTTGACATAATTTAGGACCATGTTTGAGCTTGTGTTTCAATTTAGAAAATTTTTATAAAATAGCCCTAGAGTGTCAAACCTCTTTGACCCATTTTGAAACTCATTTCAAAAAGTGCTTGATAGAAGTGTTTTTAGCAAAAAAAAAGTTTCTATAGATGAAATGAAGTACTTTTTATGTGGAACAAATGATCTGTTGTAAGTTTCTTGTGAAAAGGTTTGGAAAGGGTTCAAATAGTGCCCAACAGTTTGGGTCAAATTTGAGTCAAATTCAAACTCTGTTTTGACTAGTTTAGTTTGACCTTGCTGTTTTTAATTTTTAGTTTCAAATCTAGGCCGAATTAGAAAAAGTTCATATTGAGTGTTTTGTAGCTTATGAAATTCTCTACAAAGTTGATGTTTTGACTTTTTCCAAATTCTGCACGGATCTCGATGTACAGGCCAAAAACCAGGACTGATTTTCAGAAAAAGAGTAGGGGGATATATCGGCCGGCCGCCGGCCGACAGCGCCATGGCAACGTGGCCGCTTGCCCGCCGCCGATGTATGGCCTGGACCCAGCCGCCCATGCCTTAAAAACGCGTCCAGCGCGCGCCCTAAACCCTAGCCTCACTCCCACCCGCCCCGCCCGCTCGAGCGCGAAAAGCGCCCCGCCCGGCGCCATTGCCGTCGATCCCGAAGCTCCGCCGCCGCGCCGCGCCCGTCGTCGCACCAAACCACCACCAAATCGAATCCCTAGCCTCGTCCCATGAGCTGCTCTACCTAAAGCCGTCGTCGAATCGAGGTAAAGCCCCGGTGGTTTGATTTCTCCCATCCCGCCGCCCGCCGGCGAGCCGCCATGGCCGCCGTTAGGGGCAAACCGCCGCGCGAGCTCGCATGGATCGAGCTTTGGCCGTTCTTTTTCACGTTTTAGGAGTCGCCTCAGGGATGCTCGAGCTCTAGAGCTAGCTGGATGAGTAGATCGAGCGCCATTTTGCCGGGGACGCGTCGTCGCCGACGCGCCACCCGTGAGCACCGCCCGTGCGTGCGTGTTTCGTTTGTCGCCCCGTCGTTGCTCCATAAGGCCTCTAGGTTTGCTTGCATGTCTTAGTTGAGCCTAGGAGAGTCGAGAACGGTCTTTGTGTGCCGTCAATCGCCCGGAGAACGGCCGGGCCGCCGCCGTCACCGCCGCCGCAAGAGCCGCCCGTCTGCCGTCGTCGTCGTTTTAGTTGGGTTTAGGCGCAAACCAAAGGCACCAACATGTTTATCTCATCGTTGAGTAGATGTCGATTTAGAGTACTTGGTTGCCCGATTTGGTCATCGCCGGCGAAATCCGCCGCCGATCCGCCGCTCGCCGCCGTGCCCTGCTTTTGTGTCGCCGACACGCGGGCCCCGCCGATTTTCCTTTTTCTTTTTCTTTTTGTTTTTCCAGTTTGAATGAAATGCTTTAGAAATTCATATCTTGGTCATTTTGAGTCCATTTTGAGTGAAACAAATTTTGCCATGCTTGTTAGAAGATAGGCTACAGTATAAAAATATGAAACCCTATTTTCTGAGAACTTTTATATAGAGTTTTATTTATGGCTAGAAATGCATGGAAATTGAGGAAAATCATATCTTTTAATTGGTACAAGATAAAAATATGCTTTCTGTATGAAAAGTGCTTGTTTTTGTGAGTAGAGTCTAGGAAAAATACCATGCATGGTATGTTCTGTAGAAGAAATGTGATTTTCTATTTATGTGCTTTTTGCTATGTGATCTTTAGAAATTCATAGAAAAATAAATATTAGGGTTTTGAGTGTGAAACTTGGTATGTTTATGTTTGATAGGTTTTAGAAGCTTTTCATACTCAGAAATCTGTTGTCTGACACTTTTCATAGTACAAAGTATTTTCATGCCTAGGTTTAGTGTAAACTTGTCATTTTTGTGTAGGGCTGTAGGAGCATGATCTTGCCATGATATTTTTATGGTAGCTGTTATATTCAATAAGATGCTCTGGTAATTTTTGTAGAATTTTCTGGAAGTAGTTGTATATTTATCATATTTATGGTGCATGGAAAATAGGCTAGAAATATATGTTTATATGAAGATGATGTGTATTGGCATTTTTATTATGTGTTCCTAGCATGGATATGATCTGTTAGTAAGCTTGGTTTGGTCAGCTTAGTAGTTTTGACATTTTCTTGTTCTAGCATTTTATTTAATTATAGGGTGCAAGTGTAGTGTTTGCTAGGGTATGTCATTTCATGTGCTTTAAATTATCTTTTGACATGTCCAGTAGGTTTATTTGGTAGATAATTACTTGATTTACTTGCTGGTTAAGTTTGAAATATTTTGCACGATTAGTTTGTGAGTTATGGAGGTTGTATGTGATGTTTGGGCTGAAAACAGAGCCTCTGTTTTTCCCAATTTCGAGGCTGATAAGTTCAGATTCAGCTCTGGACAATGTGGAATGTTTTGTAGGAAATTTTGTTAGCTTTCCATAGAGTCCTAGTTCACTGAATTTGGAGTTGTAGAACTCCCTGTGTGACTGTTTTAGTGACAGCATGTCTAGCTGCCATTTCCTGCCATTAGTAAGTTTAGGGTGTTGCTTGATGTAGCTTGTTAGTGTTTCTTGTGTAGAATAAGTTGTGTTTCTACGGAAGAGATATGCACTTACTAATAGCTTGCACCATGAAGCATCCATCCATCATACACATATTACTTTATGCAAGATGATATTTATGTAATCGTAATTATATCTTTTCTCCATCATATGCATCATCTCAGGATCGGGGGAAGTTCTAGAGGAGCTGATCGAGGAGCCAGGGGAGCTGTTCCAGCTGGGAGTGCAGTCCGGAGGAGTCACGGGAGACGAAGGGTCGTCGACCGACGAGCTGACCGAGTGTCCGGAGCACGTTCGGCAACGTTCTGCGAGGCAAGCCCGGAGCATTCTGCCCTTTCCTAATTCTTCCAATTAATTTGACTTGAGTCTTTTATATGTTTCCTGCATTAAGTTTAGGAAAATGGTTGAAACCGTTGATGCATTATGATCCTTGTTGAAAGTTGCCCTATCCTATATAGAGGTCTAGGTTAATGCTCGATAACCATGATTTGCGTGAGACGGTGATTCCGGTCACTTGAGGAAATGTTGTGTACAATCACATGGGTGATTGTCAAGTCTGCTATTGAGAACCCGATAAAGTAAAACATGTTAGATTGGGTGGAACTTGTGGTCTTTCCATCTGATCGGTTAAGGACTCATACTTTGTCGGAATGTGGTCGGAAGTTGAACGTACCTGGCATTTAGTAGGCTCCGCGGGGTCGTGAGCCACGAAGCTCGTGGGAATGTTAGGGGCCGGCCATGCTCGCTTTATCGCTCCTCCTTTGGTGATGGTTGGTGTGGTTAATCGGGCACAAGAAGATGCGCCGCGAGGGTCGTACTCGTTGCTTACGCTCACTTGGGTGCTCGAGAAGGAGGGGGTAGCCGGCAAGACCGAGACTTTACGACCCGTAACGTCCCGGGAGTGATTGAGTCTCCGCCTTTGCAAAGTAGACTTGGTTTGTGTCGGGGTATTCGCCACCGTGGTTTGCAAATCGATTCGAATCGCCATCTCTCTGGTTAGTGAGAACCCGGGTTGCGTCCCACGACAATGTAGTCTTAATTATTACAATATATGTTATTTATCATGTTGTTGGTGATATAATTCTGATCAAGTTACTTATCTTTGTTATTTATTCTACTGAGCAATGATTAATCTTGACTATACAGGATCTATGTTATATAATTAATTAAGTACCCTGTTAACTTGGAAAAATATACAAGTAGCATGCATAGGCTCACTAAACAACCTTATTTGCGAAATTAATGTGAGTCAGCTAAACCCCAGATAAAGCCTAGCATGATCCTTGGAGTCTTTTATTTTATTTTGGACGGGTAAGTCTAGGCGAGTATTTTGTACTCGGGGTTTTATTCCCGTTGTTGCGGTGAGCATGTTTACCATGGTTACCGTAAGACTTGTCTCTGCATTTCTGTTGATGAAGAGTAAGGCCGTGGCAAGGCAAATCTATATCCCCTTACGTCTCATCTTTGGCACTATCTTGCATTAAATGACTATCTAGTGGCACTATCTTATATTTGTTTTCGTTAAAAGACTATTTGGTTTTATCGCAAAATACTATTGCTTTACTACCAAGCTCTTGAACCTGAGTTTGTAATAAATTATACTCGCACTCGATGTTTAATATATCGAATTTGGTTTGAAATACCTGCGGATTTTACTACCAAGCTCAAAAGAAAAGAAGATCTCAAATAAGCTTGTATGTTGTTGATGGTGTTTTCCCACCAACAGGGCCCATGCACTTGATCTCTACCTTGTCTTTGCACGCGGGGACACACTGAGCAAACATGTGGAGGAGTCATCACTTCCCTAAAATTTTACAAGTGGATGTCCCGAACCCACAAAGCATGCACACAAAACAAGAAAGCGCCAATCCCCACTATCAAACTTTCACTTCTAAATGTTGGACCAGCAAAAAGAACATGTGTGACACCATTACCAAGATCGATAAAACACTCAAGGAGTAACCAAGGTAAGTAGTCTTGTTCAAAGGACTTAAAACATTGAACCCTCGCCGAAGGTAACTTCGGTAGTTATCCATATTTAATTCCTAGCATTGCATATCATATTTATCTTTCTACAACTTGCATTAGCATATTTACTTCTTTGCATAATCATTTTTCTTTAGCATATTTAATTTTTGCATTAACATTGCATTGAAAAATCTTAAAGCCCCATGTGAATAATCTTGTGGTGTGTAACAACCCATAAAGATGTTCCCCGTGGTGGCATAAAAATAATTATTCATTCATCTAGTTGCATTTGCATCATAGTTCTTTGCATGCATATAAATTTATAAAAACTCCAAAAATATTTTTCTCAATAAGTTTTACTTAGAATAATCATGATCCATCTCTAGGCGCATGAAGCTAATGTGGCTAACCCTAATGCTTAATCAAGTTCCACTAGCTTTGTTGTCTATTTGAGTTCAGCAGAATGCAAAGGAAGAGAGACATGATAGGTCAATATCGTCATCGCCATCTACCTCAACTTCCTCATTATCAATGACCCTACACTTCAATCCAAAATTTTGGGGAGAGCACCCCAGCTTATCCCGATAAGTATCTCTATTATAGTATTATTATTATTAGCTAAATATTTAGTTTGCTTGGTTATCTAGAGAGTTTGCTAGAGTCTAGTTTTATAAACGTCTAGTCGTTTAAAGAGTCTTTGCTAGAGTTTGGGAATAAATAAATAGGAGTGTACGAGAGGTTTTCTTTACCACCTAAATAAAATGATCTCTAAAGCTAATTCCCAAGCATGGAAATGATGAATAGTTGCTCCGTCGTAATTCTTTTTCAGTACCTAGCTTTCAAGCTTAATTTCTCTTGAACCTTAAATGCAAAAACGGCTTTTGACTTGAGATTTACTTTGAACACGAAACCACGTGGGTTGCAAATTGCTTGCTCTAAAAGTCTAGGTAATTGATAGATATGATATATGAGAGTCCGAGCTGCTATTGATCTTACTCCTAGTGATACTAGATTTCTGGAGATTTATTTTGAAACTTTAAAAGTGCACATGATAAGTTCCTGTGTGACAGAGTGTTGAACCTCCTACCACAGCCATATATACATGTTCCCTAGATTAGGAAAACCCTTTTGACATATGTATAGGCTGCTTGCTTTGCATTAAGTTTATTCAATCTTTGTCGACCCTTAGAAACTTGTCATGCTGATCATGTACACTCCATCTCACTCCACCACCATTCCATATCATTCCACCCCATTACATTGCATTCCACTCCACTCGACTCCATTCATGCATATGCTATTTCCACCCTGGAAGTACGCATCCACCACTACATCACCATATACACCCATTATGCATCCACTATATCCACTAAAAATGTTCTACTCTTATCCCGGGATAGAGCAACCAAAAATATTCCCTACACCCTTCCACCCATCCATATCTAGCCAATGTCTTACAAAGCTCCATTACTTTTGTCTATCTCTCAAAAGTTATTGCATAAGAGATTTGGGTTGTAATTAAAAAAAAAGAAGGAAGGAGATGAAAAATGGACAAGTGTCCTACGGGCGAGTAGAGCCTACCTCCCTAAAAAAAAAGAGAGAATAAAGGAGAGTTAAAAAATGGACAAATGTCCGCTTGAAACAATGGGTACTTAGATGCTCGCCTCTCCATAAAAGAAAAATAAAGAAAGAAAGAAAAAGATACAACCCAAGTTCTCTCAAAGTTTTTAAGTTTCCAAAGAGAGATGATTCCTCAAGGAGCAAAAGAAGAATTAGGCTTCCCCTCATTCATTCCATACACCTTACTATATTCCCTACCATATTCTATCCACCATACACATGCACCACTTGATCAAAGATGACTCGTGACTTTGGATCTATTGTTTGAACTTACAATATATGCTTAGTAAAAGTAGATTTAGTTTTCTCCCACCTAGAGCTCCAGATACAAGCCTTAGATATAGGGTGAGAGAGAAGAAGGCATCGTGTCCTACCGCCTTAGTCCAAAAATACCACATATCATGAGAGAAAGGCAAAACAACCTTGTTGCCTTAGTGAGGATCCACCAATACCACAAATGAGAGACTTGAGAGAGTCATACCAGGAACTTTGAGTTTTATTTCAAAAAACTTGCAAAAACTCGGAAGGACAGTTGAACAAAGAGTTTGAGATATGGTGTTTGACTTGATTGTTCTATCTTTCAATTACCCAAGATCCCAAGAAAAAGCTATAAGCTCCATGGTTAAAGGTAATATGGGTAAGTTGAAAAAGTTGAAAAAGTTTTATCTGAGAGAAATTTTGTTTGATGTGTACTTTGGAGGCGTGAAAGCGTTGTAGCAACTCTTGATCCATTGCTAAGTTTGGCTTTGCTAGGGACTAGCAAAGGGTAAGCTTGGGGGAGCTTGTTGACACATGTTATAGCATAATATTACTAGTCAACTAAACATGAATAAGGGCTTAAAATGAATATCAACATAAGTCTAGGGGCTTTACTAACATAATTCCATGAGCTTTGGTGATTTATATCTTTACAGGGACTTAACAGATAAAAGCAGAGAAGAACGGTGAGAAACCTAAGAGTTTACATCCCATACGATGACAAGACTTAACCATGAAGTAACTCAACCCAAAATGTGGACTAAAACACTCTAGAAGATACCAGAAGACACCAGAGAAACCTCGACACGGTTGTGCCACAAAGTCATGGCGGCCGCCGTGAATCTTCCTGGTGGCCGCCAGGGTATTTCAGCCAATCAGCTTCATCTTTCTATGTTGGTTTGTAACCGACATTGAGGTTGTATCTACACCGTTATTGAAGGTCGGTTTGATCCAATGGTCATCGTTCATCGCCAAGGCCTATATAAGAAGACCCCCTGACCCCAGGGTGAAACCCTAATTCATTATCATTCAGTATCAATAGGTTGAGACCCTGAGTCTCCCTCTAGGTCTAGATTAGAGGAGTACTTTAATCTATAGGACCCTATATATTAGAGGAGTAGCTTAGGTTTAGGCGTGGTGCTTAGACCGAGGTTGCTTGTGAATGCACCCTACATTCCGGGTCATGTGGTAGTTCGTGGAAGTGACAGTACCATTGATTCCTTTGGAGTCCACCCACCGAATGATAGGCCAAGCAGGACCATGTTACTGGAGGATTGCACGTTTCGTCCCTGCTTTCCTTTGAGTACGTCCCCTTAAGGCAATATCATCATAGCTTATCAGGATAAGATTTAGATATCTTAGTAACCCTCTCTACACTCTCAACCTTCTTAAGTCTTGTGCTACTCTGGGTTAAGATTAGATCGTAGTCTCCCTCACCCGTTTCCCCGTGGATTCGATATTAAAACCCTCTCCCCGGTGAAGTGCTCACCGGTATCCGTTAAACTGCATTATACAAATTATAAATATTTCAGTAGGCTTAGCAAATACCAACAAATCATATGCCCCCTTGTTCTCTGCATTTCATCCAAAGACTGATTAACCCGGGTCGGTTCTTTTCCCCGTGCAAACTTCGATGCAGCTACTTCATCTTGGCCATCGTCATCTTCCTCTCCACCTTCCGAAAAGTATTGATATGCTTCATAAGCTACGTTGGCCCCTTTACGTAACGGGTATCCTTCTTGATCCTCCTCCTCGAAACTGATTGGCCATAAGCACCAAACACCGTGAGAGCTGACCAAGATCTTCAAACTCCATGCCGACCAGCTTCTCTCTGATAGCTGGATGCATACCGCGTATAGCTTCGGCCGGCAACTGATGGTCTGGCATATTCAAAGAATAGCAAGAATTCTTAATCTCTCTGAACCTGCGCAAGAACTCTTGTGGTGTTTTTGTTATATCTGCGTCAGTCCCATCAGATCAACAAGCTCCTTCTCATTGGAACCATCAAGAAATATGAGTGGAATTTATGCTCCAATTCAGCCCGAGGTTCCAATCGAATTGGCCGGCAACATAGTAAACTGCACGAAGGCCAGCCACGTGAGAGATGTAGGGAAGTAGCGGATCCTCCATGCTTCATCATTGGCAAGCTCCCCTAGCCGGATCAAGTACCGACTAATGTGTTCGGTAGTGGTGGTGTCATCTTGCCCGCAGAACTTGGTCGTGTCGGTTGAGGCTTCAGCCTTGAAGGAAGCGCCACTTTGTTGTACCGGTGCGGGTATGGCGACCGATACATATAGGGCGATTCTGGGCTTTATCCCAAACCGGTTTTGCATCATATCGGCCATCCTCGCCAAGAGTATATCCATGCTTGAATTCTGGGGTCCACATGACGGTCCTGATTGTCCAGCAGGTCTGTACCGAGGATTCGGCAGAGCATTCATAGTAGAGTAATCAGAGAACTCAGTATAACCAGGTCCAAACGGATTCCTCTGCAATCCACTGGCCATTGGAGCAATTGAATAGGAGTTGTATGCTGGTGGATTTCCAAGTGTACCGAATGCCATGTCTCCATATGTGGCATGTGACTTTCCAGCTTCTTTGGCCTTGGAACTCTCGGCTTCGTGGTGTTCTATTCTCTCCCTCTTGCTCTTGAGCTCCTCCATCACCGCTTGCACTTTTCCTTGGTCGTGGGCTTCGTTTGAAGTACGTCGGCCCGGAGATTTCTCCCATCCGTTCCTCAAAGTATTTGTCAACTTCGGGCCCATAAGTGCTCCTCATGATGTGGCGGAAAGTATTGAGGAAGATTGTGTTATGATTTGTCATTGTTTTCCCCACAGCTGCCTGGATGATCTCATCCATCCGATTTAGTTCCTCCGCAGTAGGCTTCCGAGGTCTCACCCGACCTACAAGACCTTTGGTAGATCCCTCTTCCGGAGGACCCACCGCTCCTGTTCTTGGAGAAACAATCCGTGGCACTTCTCCATGAAGGCATCATATTTATCCCGTACTTTCTGGTTCCACTCTCCCGGCAGGTCATCTATGTTGACTTTGAGGAGTGGCTCCTTGCTCGCGTTATCAGGCATCTTGATTCAGATCTTGATGGTCCCACCAGGCGTGCCAAAAAGTGTGTTGATACAAAAAGTGCTCTTGTGCCGCACACACCGACAAGTCTGAAGTAGCTAGCTTAACTTGAGAGCCCGGTGTGTTGAATCCGTGGGCGCCAATCAATTTGACCTGTAATTGACAAGGAGATAAAGTGTAAGATCAGAAACATGCCTGGTGAGACCAAGACAGCTCCGCATGTATGGCCCTGAAGCCACTTTCAACGACAAATAGCTATAGAAGCTATCTGTCCACAGTTTTATGAATGCATTCAGCAAGTATGTATGAAATATGTAAGAACACGCTTACGAATGAACATAAGAAGACATGTTTGAACAAGTAAATTGATCATTGGGATATGACATCATAAAGCTCATTGTATGGATCGAATTAATTGACAACATGATAGATAAAAGAAGGTAAATCATAAATATAAATCTAATCTAAATATAACACATGCATAGGTTTCACTCAACTAGTCCGCCGCACGTCTAGCTTTCCTAAACCCATCTAGCTTAAACCCTTAACAAGTTAATCCACCGCATGATACAACTTGTACAGATCTAAACCACTTCTCACAACCGTTAATCCACGGATGATACAATCTAATCATGGTAAGCTAAAAGCATGCATATATCTAAACAGAATCTATAAATACTCATTACACGTGAAAGCGTAACCGTGTTCGGCAAGCTTGCCGAATCGGGGTCCATGAAGAAGGAACTCATACATAAAAACCTATCGAATAAACTGATCTCTAGTCCACCTGGATGACTAGCTCTAGAGTAACCCAAAGATGCAGATCCACCGGATGATACAATCTGTCAAGATCTAAACGCATACGAACCCGCAACATGTAACAACTTAGATTGATCTAAACTCGGCTATGATAAACAAATAGATCTATTGACACGACAAGATAAACATTGAAAGTACTAAAGACAACTAGATCTATAATAAGATAAAGCCGAGCCCTATCAATCTAAATTGGGCAAAGAGTATGTGCAAATATAATTAAATAATAAATAAAAGCATGCAACACGTGGTAACTTAATGAATTCATTAGATCTTGCCAAAATCTAATGAAGCCGATAACTAGCTCCAAGCTAGACCTTAGCCCACCGGATGGCTCATGATCAACAAGGAACCTTCTTGTTCCAATAGCTTAAATCTGCCGGACGATACTAAGCGTAAATAAGACTACTTGCAATAATCTAAATCCACCGGACGATACTAGACATGGTGCAAGGTTGCCGGTACTTACGGAGGTCGACGGATCGATGATTCCTCTCGCAGTAGATCGACGACACGACTTGGACTCGAAGGGTGGCGCGGAGCCGGGTTTGTTGTATTGATTGGGTAGATCTATTACAGGTGCCATGGGTCTTATATTTATACCCTGGACTTGACACGAGTCTTAACCGACTACGATTACAATAAAGGAAAATCTAGCTAAGATAGTTTGTTCTCCAAGACTTCTCGAAGTCGTAGATATTGTACATGGCACGGGCTCCTTTCCTGGACAGTTTTGTCTCAACGCCCTTCAGCTTGCCGAACCATTTTTGGTAGCCAAATACTCGAATTCTTCCCGAACTCATGACTTAGCCGAATAGCAGTGGCTTCCCGAATGATACAGTGTTGCCGATCACTCTGCTTCGCATAAGTTGCTTGCCGAATGGTTCCTTGCCGAATCGCTCGCAGCATCGTCCCCACCTCATCCGGGCTCCACCAAATTTTGGTGTTAACATAACCCTCTTCCTCGGACGGGTCGGCAAGGTTCACCGTGAAGTCTTTCAAAGGTTCATCTAACATGCTAGGGCCGCAGCGCTGCTGTTCACGATTCAAGGCGGCGCCGCGAGTTGATGGGAAAGAGGGGTCACGGAACTCGCGGCTGCCTTATAAAGGCCTCGTGACGTCGCGGATTGCACAAAGCGTGAGAGCAGCGAGGCCGGGTCGGGTGCGACGTCCGACTCGAGTCCTGCTCCAGCACAGAAAGATGGAAACGACGCTGACATGGTGGGTCTCCGGTGTCAGGCAGAGATTACGCTATGCCTAGCCAAGCTGGGCTGTGTCGTCAGCCGAAGAGAATTGAACGACCAGATCAAGTGCAAAAAAAATACCACTTGGCTGGAAAGACAAGGATGCAGGCCGGTGATCAGCTTCCAGGCCAAAATGAGTGCAAACAAGCCATCGGGCCAATTGACGGAATGGTGAGAGAACAAAGGAAATTCCTTTTCCTTTTACTAAGACAGATTTTCAGAATAACATTTGCAATAGAATTTTGAACTCAATTTCAGATTTTAGCAAAATCTAAACATCACAGAAAATAAGATGCAACAGCATGCATGCTCAAACATGTATCTAGCCTTATGATGAATTGTTAATTTTAGAAAAATTATTATTTCACTATATTAAATGCATCACATAAAGGCATAATTAAATAAATTGAGCTATTTTAAAATCATGCAAATTTTTTGGGTGTTATAATTCTACCCCCTTAAGATGAATCTCGTCCCGAGATTCGGAAGCTGGTGATCAAAGAGATAGATATACTTCGATTTTGAATCTTCGCCGCTTCTCGAGTAGTTCCGGTTTCTTGGTTATGATTCTCTCTTTTTCTTTGCTTGTCCTCATAACGTTAGTCCAAGTGACTTACTGAACTAATTCCGGGTGCTCCAACCCAACTCTCAAGTAGCCTTCAATTGTTAGAACACTTATTTTTCCTTTTAGTAACTTCAAATTAAATAAACTCTTTGCAGGATGGTGCTAGCTTACTCTTCACACAATGACCATCTTGCGATGAATTGTATGACAATATCTCTTCCTTAATGATTCCAAACACTATAAGTCTCAGCATGTTCTTCTATATCCCTTTCTACTCCATATTATCCAATCTCTCACATCATATACTCACCTCTAGTTTCCATCATCTAGTGGTCAACAACGGTAGCATTAGCAAGGATAGATGATCATAAAACAAAGATAATCCAATAGACAAATTCACAACTTAAAGATAAACTGAGAGAACAAGCACAAGAGACCAATGCACTACCCCCTTAAGATAACATGGACCAGGGAACACTAGTGAGTAGTTTGCATAAACTTTTAATACCTTAACCATCATATAGACCTTCCAATTGACCTTCATGACTCTCTTGATCCAAAGTAGGTCCTACCGCCATCCTCCAAACATTTATAAGATACTCAAACTTGAACACAATTCCTTAGTCTGTGTTGTTGTTACTCCTAATGAACCTTTAGGATTCCCTTTTTGCAAAGTGAGCTTTATTAATCCCAAAGTAGATTATTTATCCAACTTCAAAACATTAGTGGTTTAAGCCTCAAATCTAAACCTTTAGCCCGTGGTGTCGCTCGAATCTTCTCATCATAACTCTTCTTTGCTAAAGGCATCAACAACGACTTCTGCATCTAGATGGCTGCACCTTCTCCAACTCATCACAATTGATTAGTGTTGGTATTTGATAAGCCTACAGAAATATTTATAATTTGTATAATCCGCAGTTTAACGGATACCGGTGAGCACTTCACCCGAGAGGGGTTTAATATCGAATCCACAGGAAACGGGTGAGGGAGACTATGATCTAATCTTAACCCGAGTAGCACAAGACTTAAGAAGGTTGAGAGTGTAGAGAGGATTACTAAGATATCTAATTCTTATCCCGATAAGCTATGATGATATCGCCTTGGGGGACGACGTACTCAAAGGAAAGGGACGAAACGTGCAATCCTCCAAAGAATGTGGTCCTGCTTGGCCTATCATTCGGGGTGGACTACAAAGGACTCAACAGACTGCCACTCCCCGCAATCTACCACACTCCACCCGAATGTAGGGTGCATTCACAAGCAACCTCGGTCTAAGCACCACGCCTAAACCTAAGCTACTCCTCTAATCTATAGGGTCCTACAGATTAAAGTACTTACACAAGAGTTGTGAATAATAAGAACAATAAGAACTAGTACTTACTAGAAAAAGAAGTAGATTGCCGTGAGTAATTCCAAGCGTAGGTTAACTTCCACCGAGGTACAAGTTGTGGAGGTGGCGCCGACAAAGCCGGCACCTTCTCCTGTCCCCTTCCCTCTCTCTATCTCTCTTGATCTAAAGACTAGATCTATCTCGATCTAATCCCCTCTTGCATGCTAACTCTTCTAGATCTATTTCTATCTAGACCTTGGGGGAGACTCAGGGTCTCAGCCTATTGATACTGAATGATAATGAATTAGGGTTTCACCCTGGGGTCAGGGGGGTCTGCTTATATAGCCCTTGGTGATGAACAGGGACCCTTGGATCAAACCGACCTTGAACAACGGTATAGATGCAACCTCAATGTCTGGTGGTAAACCGCCATAGAAAGGAGAGAGGTCGATAGGTAGGGACCCACCGGCGGTCGCCATAGATCTTCCCCGGGCGACGCCAGATCCCGTTGCACAACCACTTCCGGTTTCTCCCGGTGTCTTCTGGTGTCTTCTAGAATGTTTTAGTCTACTTTTTGGATTGAGTTGCCTCACGGTCAAGTCTTATCATCGTATGGGATGCAAACTCTTAGGTTTCTCACCGTTCTTATATGCTTTTATCTGTTCAGTCCCTGTAAAGATATAAATCACCAAAGCTCGTAGAATTATGTTAGTTAGACTACTAGACTTATGTTGACGTTCATTTTATGCCCTTATTCCATGTTTAGTTGACTAGTAATCTTATGCTATAACAGGTGTCAACAATTAGCTCATTCCAACTAGAGCATGCAACTCAAGGCCAACTTAATAGTCCCCTAAATTCTTACAATCCATGTAGATGTAACTTAATATAAGTTTGTGTAAATACCACCCCTAATATCTCCTCTTGTAGTAGCATCTTGAGAGTCTAGGCCAATCATTCTTTCAACCTCCAAGTGATTAGTAACATCCAAAAGAAACTCTGAGTCAATCTTACATATTTGACAGATTTAACTCCATGCATTGGTCTTGTGTTCTTCATGCAAACCCATCATTAGAGATATCATAACCGCGAGAGCTTTCTCCAAACAATTATCACTCACCGGATCAGAGAAGTCCAACATTACGTTCCTATGCCATCAAAGCTAACTTGTGCGGAGTTGAAGGTTGAATTCCAAAGTGCACTAGTAACGATTTGATTTTGCGTGATGGCGGCCATTCTTTTTCCGTGGCGGGGCACAAATCTCGCCCGCCACGGAAATTCGGAGGTCTGGCGTGGCGGCCCGGCCGGGCCGCCCGGCCGCCCGCCATGGTTGAAGGCATTTCACGTGGCGGGCGACGTGCGCGGCCCGCCACGTGAAACGGAGATATTAACCGTGGCGGCGCCAAACGCGCCCGCCACGATAAATGTATTAACCGTGGCAGCGCGTTGCGGGGCGCCGCCACGGTTATCGGTATTTTACGTGGCGGGCAAATTAAGGCGCCCGCCACGTAAAATGCCGAGCGATATAAATACCGCATGCCCACCTCCTTGTCTTCTCCACGGATCTTTCTCTTCCATCTTGTGTGGGGGGAGATTTTGACCCAAAATTGACAAAATCTTTGAAGTGGGACTTTGGGCTTCGATTTGGGGAGGAAAAGACACTAATTGGTCCGTAGAAAGGCCTCTCTTCATCTCATTTTTGCTCTTTTTCATCCCCCTCTAGATCTAGATCTATGGAGGAGAGAAAAACTTATTTTCTCTACTCTCATCCTCTCTTCCTCTATTTTTTTTAAGCTTTGAGTACTATATAACGGCACTTAGCTTTCATGGAGAGCGGGGGAGACAAGATGGAGAGGCGCCGAGCCGATTGGATGTTTGGGATGAAGAGGATTGATGACGAATACTATGATGAAGTGACAAAGTTTGTTGCTCGAGAAGAGACACAAAGTGAGATAAATCAATAGAAGCCGATTATATGTCCTTGCTCTCACCGCAAGAATCTCAAAGCCGACACCGACACCGTGGTGCGATCTCACTTAATCATGCATGGTTTTGTCAAGAACTATTTGGTCCGGACTTTTCACGGCGAAGAAGTTCCACCCTTTGATCCACCGGCCGATCCAAGAGAGAAAATCCCCCTACCGATCCAAAGACCGGAAGTCCACCACCGATCCAATTGCATCGATATATATTCAAAAGCACGACGGACGCCGACGGCGGCGGCGGCGATGACGGTGGTGGTGGAGGGATGGTGAGCGGGAGACTCCTATGACGCGGCCCCGAGGATGTCCGTGTTTTTGAAGATTTGGTGAACCGACTCAATGAGGATGACGACATTTTGTTTGGTCAGCCCGAGATGGTCGGGAGAATTTCAAAACGGATGAAGCAGCAGAATTGATCCGCTTTTACAAAGACAAATCAAAGGGTTGCACTGGCGCCGAGTTTTAACCTTAATTTGCCGATGTTGAAGTCTCGCCATGGTCGGTCCGACACTAGCTTCAATGAGCTTGTAAGTTACCTTGCTACCATGTATCTAACGCCTAACAAGGTTCCTCGCTAATACGTATCGTGCTAGGAAGTTGATCCGGCCGATGGCGATGAAACTCAAAAAGTTCGATGCCCGCCCTAACCATCAGATCCTATATCGGGCGACAAGATGAGAATTTGACCGCTTGTCCGCACTTTGGGCGCTTAGTCGATACAAGAGGAATGCCTGGATGTCGCGTGGACGATGAGCTCGATGAGGAAGGAGGACGGGCCGAAAAAAGAAGAAGGGGGCGAAGAAAACCAAAGGCGGCAAATAAGAAGATCATGTCAACGCAGAGGCGGAAGAGGAAGGTTACACGTAGAGAAACGTCCAAAGACTATCAATGTGGTACCTTCCCGTCATCGATCGCCACGGGCTCTCTATGGGAACCCCGAGGATGCTAAGCACATGACTCGGCATGCATCTAGCGATCGCCTAAAGGATGACGGGAAGCTACGACACCCTTTAGATGCTAAGCGGTGGCAAGACTTTGACGCCGCCTACCCCGACTTTGCAGAGGAGCCCAGAACGTTAGGGTTTCGCGTTGAGTACCGATGGAATGAACCCATTCGTGATCCGAAAGCAAAGACACACAAAGACGCGTGGCAGGTACTATTTGATGATGGGGTCAAGATGATGGTTGATGCGCACCGCAAGCGTAAGTTCACTCTTCGTGCCATCATCTTTGTCACCATCACCGATTACCCCGGCCTATTTTCATTATTGGGGCAGATTAAAGGGAAGACCGCCTGTAGCTTGCATCGAAGAAACCTCGCCCACTTACCTGAAGGGATCCACCAAAACGGTGTACATGGAACACAGACGCTTCCTCCAGAGTAAGCATAGGTACGAGATGAAAAATGAATATATACTTTGACAACAAGGGCGAAGTCAAAACCTCACCCCAAGACCGACTAGTTATGGTCCGAAGGTGTTTGACATGGTGAAGGACTTGGAGTGCGAGTTTGGAAAGAAGAAGAAGAAAGATGAGGAAGACGGCACCTCCAAGACAATGAAGAGAAAGAGGGATAAATTGGAGGACGAAGAAGCGCCTCTTGCCGTTCCTTTCAAGAAGAGGTCAATTTTCTTCAAGTATCTAAAGTACTGGAAGATACTGCATACACCCCATGCGATCGACTCTATGCGCCTTGAGAAAAATGTCTTCGAAAGCACGATCGATCTCCTGATGGATATCAAGTTGAAGACGAAGGATGGTATCAAGTCACGTCATGATCTTGTTAACATGGGCATCCGACCGGAAATTCACACTACATGGCGGTAAAGTCGAACTCCCCAGTGCAGCCTACAACCCAACGAGAGATGAAAAGTTGGCTATGCGTCGGTTGATTAGGGGTATCATGGTACCGACCGGTTTCTCTTCCAACATCAAGAGTCCGGTATCCATGAAAGACCTCACAATGACAAACTTCAACGCGCACGATGTTCACATCATGCTAACGGTGTTTCTTCCAATTGTGATCAAAGCTATTCGTCCAAAATATGTGAAGATGGTAGTCACAAGGTTGTCATACTTATTTAATCAAATCACCCAGAAGGTAATTGTCAAAGCAGATCTGCCTGCGCTGAAACACTTCATCGCGGAAACAATGTGCCAGATAGAGATGTGCTTCCCACCGTCGTTCTTTGACATTATGCCACACCTGATGATGCACATGGTTGATCAGATAGAGTAGCTAGGACCCGTGTACTGTTGACATTTCTTAGCGCAATCACTAGAAACAGGTTCAGAACCCATCTCTAATAACGGCGCCAGAAATGTGCTGCTTTCATTTCTAAGTGAAACCACCATGTCGGTGATCAGACCAGGAACATCAACGGTGACAGACCTTGCCAAAATAGATATTCATCTGCAAGCGCACGGATCTATCATTATAGCATTTCGCCCGGAGATATTTAGGGTATCGTTATTTATATTTTCCCAAAGGAAGGCATGGTGAAATAAGGATCTAAGAGAGACATGAACAAGATAACAGGACTGTGTAATGGACCAATGCTTATAACAGGGATATAAGAGGACGATAAGAGGATAACTTGACATACTCACTCAAGCCAAACTCAAGGATAAAGATAAATAAGGAATAAAGAAAGTCCTAAGTGGAGCATACAGATTCTAGTCGTGGCTGTGCATAGAACCAGCTGATAGTCATGTAACACGCATGAGTAGGAGGTCAGAGCTAAGAGTGAGATGGATAGGGAGACCTTCCCGGTGCATACCGCCCAATGGAAAGGCACTTTAGACTCCTACACAACATACGAACATGGGGGATTACAAAGGGCCGGACAGTGGTCGCCACGACCACGCCGCCTACCCCCTCGACCGTGGCATGCCGTCATATTCGAAGGATACCCGCATCCGGACACCACGCCCGCATACAAGGACACTACTCATGTCCCCATGGTCCCCACCCTATGGATGGACGGAATAGGACACGAGCAAGCCCGAAGGACACAAAACGAACCGCCACTCAAAGACAATCCCGACACTACTCAATTATATTGCATGAATGGTTTAAGCATTAAGTTCTATATGACGATATCACAACATAGAAACTATAGACTAGTTCATATGTCATGATCATGTCAAGAACAACATGTTAGATCATAGGATAAATCATAAGGCATAGAAATAACATGAAGACTCTAATTCTAATACACAACCAAGACAAGGTAAAGGGGCAAGGCATTGGAAGATTACCATAAATAGATTATACCGGAAATCCATCTTCCAAGGATCCAAGCCCTCCTTGGTGGCTTTGCCTAGCTCCACATCCTACTAATCCTACTAGGAGGAGGAAGAAGAAGAGTAGAGAGGGAGAGAGTGGCTCCCTTGTGAGGTGTGTGTGTGAGAGGGGAGAGGAGAGGCCTATTTATACAAGTGAGAGAGGGGCTATGCAAAAAACTACACCAAACCGACCATCTCTCAGCGCCTAGGTTCATCGACCGGCCGATCCACCCCGCACCGCCCTCCCCGACATTTAATGTACCGCCAAAAAGCCGGGCCGGATCGCGCCGGTGGGTACGGGCGCACCTTAGGTGCGGCCGCGACTGTCCACCTCCCTGGCCCGAAGCTTTGGCAGGTGGGCTATGTCGGGCCTGAAAAGTTGTATGGCGGTGTTGGTTCGCC
The DNA here is from genome assembly GCA_015847255.1 of Hyparrhenia diplandra. NCBI lineage: Eukaryota > Viridiplantae > Streptophyta > Magnoliopsida > Poales > Poaceae > Hyparrhenia > Hyparrhenia diplandra. The sequence continues at coordinate 387,115 of JADLZK010006242.1, read as the reverse complement.
CAGCCTCTGCGTGTTTGGTCCATTTCTCCCTTGGGCTTGATGTTCTTCAGAATACGCTTTCCAGGAGAGGCTTTTTGGTACATTTTCCACTTGGTTTTTATATAAATCCTGCAAAACATTATTTTTGCACTACAAGTGGAATTATGTCAATAATAAATGTATATGTGTGTAGTAAGGTATAGTTTCAACCCCTTATTGGTAGAATGTTGACGTTAAAGATACGTCGTTAGTGACCGTCAACAAACCCCCAAGCTTACCCTTTTGCACGCCCTCGGGCAAAGATAAGTACTTGGTTGTTGATCGGAGTTGCTTCCATGCCGATTATGTTTCAAATGTGCCATGTTTATAACAAAAATTTTCTACTAGAATTTGAATAAAATGGCATGCGTACCCACCCTTTATTACCTTTCATCGTAGTGGGGCTTTTGAGCCGTCTCTGGATCTTGGGCGGTTGCCGGATAGAATGGTTCATCGAGCTTGCTTATCTTTTATTCTTTTGAGTGACTATCAATCTAGAGGTTTTGAAATATTTTGCAAATAAAAAAGTAGTTCCTCAAATGATCACTCGATCGCTCAATGTATGTAAATGGTTGATCCTCACCAAAGGCTTAGTGTTGCCTTTCTTTTGCCTACCAACTAATAAGGCTTTTGTGGAGTTCGGGTAGGTAAAAGAGTGGCATACTTCTATCATGTCATGTTGCCCTCGTCAAAGGCCAAAACCACTAGGAGAGACTAGTCATATGCTTTGATCAAGAAGTGCAAAGTGTGTGGAGTTTTTTTTTATTTTTTTTATTTTTGTACTCCAGGTATCATGACTCTCTCTTTTTGGTGGAATAGTGTAGGAGGTATGGGCTACCTTTATTCCTTCCTCTTTTTTTTTTCTTTTCTCTTTTTTCGGACAAGTACTAACTTCCTCGTCTTTTTCTTTGGGACTTTTGTCCATCTTTTTTTTTTCATTATAGCCCATACTTCTCCTTTTGGAACAAGAATTTTTGTGAGAGGTCATGGTTCAAATGCATGGAGTATATTTGTGGTGGATGGAAGGGTGCATGTTGTGCTAAATCCTCAGTGTGAGAATCGGCAATTATTTCCGGGTGTACGTGTTTCTTGATCATGGGCATATGAAAAAGAATCTCAACATGGGTTACGGCTTTTTTTTGAAAAGGGCTCACCATGAAAACAAGTATCATATGACTAAGGTTTTCAAGATTGATCATATCATCTTGTCATATGGCTTTGGTGGGATTGTGCATATCATTGAGGAACTTTGGAATTTTGAATTTTTAAAAAGAAATCTCTCGATGTCTAATCATTCTAAGAATAACGTCATAGCAAGCTCATTTTACCATATCATATCCGGCAACAACTTAGATCAGATAAAGCTTATGCAACCCACATGAATCAAAGCTTTTCAAGGTGAGATTAAAACTTAGCCACTAAACTCACATCTTAGAGAAATTTAAGTTATAAACAAGGCACATATAAATCATAAGACAGAGCAACTATTCATCATTTCAACAAGGGTAGAACTAAACATTTCTACGACACATATATATGGAGTGGAATAAATCTCCTCTCTCTTTTCTCTTCTTCCCTCTTTTTTTATTCTCATATCTCAGCATTCTTATAAGATAAGAAAATAAATGAATGGAATGTGAGATATGAGTTACCTTTTGTGGGAGTCCTCCCCAAGCTAGCTTTTGACTTACCTTCTAAGAGGAATGTTGCTAGCTTGTGCACGCCATGAATTGATCTTTTGATTAACATCTTCTTTTAGCATGCTAGGAGACTCCCCCAAGCTTGTCTTGTGATGATCTTGGAAGAGCGGGACAACCATTCTTGGGGTTTCAAAGGTTTTATTTATTTTTTATTTTATTATTATTATTATATGATTATTATTTTTTGGTTCACCAAATAAGATCCGATCTCCATTGTCATCTCTAGGACACACCCTCTTGAAGTTGATCCTTTCCTGCAGGGGTTAGTCCATATGGTCGACCAAATTCTACACTAGCAGCTCTGGTTCAATAATCAAACTCGACTCCATGTCTAATTTGATTAGGGTAGACTTTTTGACCTAAGCACCATGCTCAATTCAAAACGCCTATGGAAGTAGGATCATCAATTGAATGATCATGACTTCCAAACCGCAACATACCGGGCATAGAAAATGGAAGCATGAATTGAAAACAAGATTCATCGAAAGGAGGTGAAGACTTTGAGAGGTGAACAAAGATTTTTTTGGCAAGGTAATGGACGAGAGGGTGAGAGTGTAGGTTTCTCATTACCTTGTTGTGGTCCTCCCCAAGCTAGCTCAACGCCCATCGATCGAGGGGTTTTACCCCGTGCTTTTTGGCTTGTCCTCGCATGGTTAGTATATGGTAGATTCACGAGTGGATTTACCATCCTTCGTGATTACCAAATTTTGAAACATATGCAGGAAGGAGCAAAAGAGCAGCTTGTTTTTTTTTCAAAGATTTTTATTTGAAGATTTTATTATCAAGGGAGAACATAAAAGCTTCACCAAAACTTTTCATACTCAAACAAGGCTAAGATAAAGATGCAATGTAAGTCTAGCCTTGCTTTATCTCCATCAAAGAATAACTCTACTGTTGGGACTTAACTTTGATTTCTGTCTTAAACTCTTGTCCCAAACTTTGAAGTTTTCGTGGTAATCACGAAGCTATGTGCCGATGGCGACTTTCATACTGTATAAGCTCCATGGGAAAAGAGACTTAGTCGAAAAAGGAAGAGTCGTGGACTAGTGTCCAAGCGAAGATGGTCAAAATGGCTTCGCTTCGAAGTTAAAAAGAATTGTTCTTGGAAGAGTTGAAATCATCGCGAAGATACAAGTCGACCTCAAAGAAAGCCGCAAAAGATAGGAGGGATATCTTCGCGGGAGATGATACTGTAGGGAAACTTTTTAGGAATTGAATATTTTGTACAACTACGAAGTCGAGGGGGCCTATAAATACCCCCGACATCCTTTGTACTCGCCATGTTGAATGGCCACTTTGTAAACCATAATCATCATCAATAACATGTTGTGTTGAGCAATCACCCAACATCTTGGCGCCCACCGTTTGTGTGAGCAACGATCTATCCCACGGCCATCAAGAAATCATGGGGAGACCTCCCAAGAACAAGTCAACTATCACCGGAAGAAGCAACAACAACAGAGAATGAAGCACCAAGAGCAAGCGGAGACACTGTCTCCAAAGAAGTCATTTCAAACGAAGATCAAAGCGAAGAAGCAAGAAAGTTACAAGAACTAGAAGAAGAATTGATCAAAAAACGTAAAGAACTTGAGGCTTGCAAAGCCGTAACAAGAGAAAAGACTTTGAAGCAAAGAATTGAAGAAGCCAAGCAGAGCAAGAGATTGAGTGAAGAACTTAATAATCAAGACTGCGAAGTCATAATAACAAGCGAAGCCAAGACCGAATCGAAGCAATGAAAAGGCAATAGTCATAATTGACACAGAATCTCCATTATCGCGAGACCCGCAAAATGGCAAAATGGCCAAAAGGGTTCAAATTCAACGTCATACCAACTTATGATGGCTTGACAGATCCAAGACAATTCTTGATGAGTTTTGAAAGCAGCCGTCGAATCGGGAGGCGGAGACGACGAAACACTAGCGAAGGCACTCATAATTGCGATGAAAGGACCGGCTCAAAAGTGGTACGCTTCGCTCAAGCCAAGATCCCTCAAAAGCTGGGAACAACTCGTAACAACTCTGTTGGTTGATTTCCAAGGATTCCAGCACACAGGCTTAACAAGTGACGATTTGTTTGATATTAAACAATACCCAAAGGAGCCGATAATTCAATATTACAAGAGATTCATTCAAATGAAGACCCAAATCCCAGAAGTTTCAGACGAAGTTGTCATCATCGCTGCAATCAGGGGCCTTAGAGCTGGACAACTGTCTTCGCATTTAAAGAGGGAAAGACCAACAACTGTTGCACAACTATATGAAGAAATCTAGAAATATGCAAGATCAGACGATGATTTCGGAAAAAAGACTGAGGAAGAAAATGCACAGAGAAATCAAGCGAAGACGAACAACCAGCTCAAGCCACAAAACTTTGAGCGAAGACCATATTATCATCAAGTATCAACCACCGCTTCGTGCAAACCAAATCAACAACGAGCACAACGAAGACAACATTCAATCACAAAACAACCAGCGAAGCTAGTACAACAACAGAAACTTCAATAACAGCCAAAGAGGAGGTTTCAATCAAAGATTTGGGGAAAGAAGAATTTTGAAACCTGAAGAAATGTATTGCATCATCCATGGCAAAGGCGGCCACACATCAAAGATGTGCCCAATGGTAAAGAAAAGCATAGAGCAACTACAACAAGAAGGCAAGTCATCGAAAAATCAAAGATCAATAAACTTTTTGTCTCAAGCAAGCACTTCGCATAATCAGGCATACTTCAATCCAAGTTACAACCAGCAAGTGTTACCAGGACCACCTCCGATATACAATTGTCAACCACTGGCAATGGCTCCGCCACAATGGGGACAGATACAAACCATACAACCCGAAGCTTCTGTTGCAAATAACACACCAAACACTCAAAATAATGGCTCACCAAATGTTTTACGCAAAGCGGAGGCGAATAATGACAATCATGAGGTAACAAAGATAGAACATGCAACAAACAACGAAAAGAAGGAACTACTTCCAAGAGTCAATGCAATAACAATGGAGGGACCTTACAAGAAGACAAGATGGTCACACCAACCAATCATTTTCACAGAACAAGACATGAAGCTCAAGGATTATCCACACATGGATGCCATGGTCATAGAGGCAAATATTGATGGTTGGGATGTCACCAAAATCCTAGTAGATGGAGGAAGCTCGGCCGATATACTCTTCGCATCAACACTAGATGCAATGGAAATCAAAAGACAAAACTTGGGAAGAGCGTAATATCCATTAGTTGGCTTCGGGGAAAAAGGATAAATTCAATTGGAAGAATTGTACTGCCAGTATCTTTCAAGACACAAAATAATGCGAGGACAGAACAAGTGGCATTTGATGTTGTTGAAATGCACAGCCAATATAACGCAATCTTCGGAAGAGGAAGCCTAAACATCTTCGGCAAAGATCAACTACTCCTACCTATGCATGAAAATTCCAAAGAATCAATGGACCAATATCAATTCACGAAAACCAAAATGTAAGCAAGAAATATTGAGAAAGATTCAACTCCAGCTCAGAGGAATGTTTTGGCGATCGAAGAGATCGAAGACGAAGATGAAACAGAAAATGCGAAGTCACAAAAGAAAGCGAAGACATGTCACAAAGCGTAAAACCAAGGAAGTCTTGCTAGATCCAATGGTAATAGACAAGAAAGTCATCATAGGCGCCAATCTAGCAAAAGAAGAAGAAGAACAACTCATAAGTTTCCTAAGAAGCAATCAAGACGTCTTCGCTTGGTCAGCAAAAGATCTAGAGGAGTCAGCAGAGATATCATTGAACACCGACCAACATCGACCCAAATATCAAGCCAAAGAAACAAAAGTTATGAAAGATCTCCGAAGACGTAACAATGGCCGCGAAGGCTGAAGTACGTAGATTGCTTGATGCAAAAGTTATAAGAGAAGTTCAATTTACAACATGGCTGGCAAACATTGTGATGGTAAAGAAAAGCAATGGAAAATAGAGAATGTGCATAGATTTCACGATCTCAACAAAGCTTGCCCTAAAGACAACTTCCCTCTACCAAGAATCGACACATTGGTCGATCAAGCCGCAGAAGTGAAATGCTAAGCTTCCTCGATTGCTTCTCGTGGTATCATCAAATTTACATGAAAAAGAAGATGAAGAAAAAACAAGTTTTATCACACCATTTGGAACTTATTGCTTCCAAAGAATGGCGAGGGGGCTTCACAATGTAGGGTCAAGCTTCATCGAATGACTTCGGTAGCACGTAAAAGATCAAATCGAGACAATCTGGCCGGCATATGTTGATGACATAATAGTAAAAAGTAAGAAAACGCGAAGATCACCTGAAAGACTTAAAGCAGACTTTTTGAAAATTTGAGAAAGTCGAATCTCAAACTCAATCCTCGAAAAGTGTACCTTCGAGTGCAAAAGGCAAGATTCTTGGATGCATAGTTTCAACAAAAGGCATTGACCCAAATCCGAAAAAATAAAAGCAATCATGCGAACGTAAGTTCCAAAGAATATCAAGGACATCCAAAAACCGACAGAAGATTGGCTTCACGAACCGGTTCATATCAAAGTCAGCAGAAAAAAAAAAGCTTCCCAATTTTTTTCAAGCACTCAAAGGGGCGAAGACAAACTTTGCATGGGGAGAAGAACAACAAAAAGCTTTTGAAGAAATAAAGAAGTATCTCTCAAGTCCCTCAACATTGACAACACCAAATGTTGATCAAGAGCTACTCTTATACATCTCAAAGATCCAAGAAAGCAAAGAAGCGATTACTAGTGCAAGAAAGAGAGAGAGACCACGCCAAGAAACAAGAACCAGTTTACTTTTGTCTCCGAAGCCCTTTTCGATCAAAGTTGTTTTACTCAGAAATTGAGAAAATAGCATATGCAAGTACTTATGGCAACAAGAAAGTTGAAGCACTACTTTTTGGCCCACAAAGTGAGAATTCCAACAAATCAACCACTCAAAGATGTACTCCAAAGTTGCAAATCTTCGGAAGGCTTGAAAAGTGGGCAGCTGAAATCTCGCAATATTTCATCGAATTTGAGAAAAAGAACAAAGAATAAAGTCACAAGTATTAGCAGATTTCATTTCAGATTGGACACCAAAGAACAAGTTGCGAAGATAAAAAGATCATCAAGAATGGACTTTGTCCCGTCAAGAATGGACAATGAATTGCGATGGACAATGGGGCTCGCGCAGGGTCGGCGTAGCGGCAAGAATAATCACTTCGCCATCCGTGTCAAAATGAAATATGCAAAGAAGACTTGAATTTTGATGCACCAACAACATCGCGGAGTATGAAGCAAGTATTGCCGGGCTTCGCAGCAAGAGCAATGGGCGTACAAAAATTATGATAAAACAGATTCTCAAATCGTGGCGGGCCATGCCGAGAAAAATTACAAGGCAAAAGATCCTGACCTGGCAAAGTACTTGCAAAGTGTGAGGGATCAAGAAAACATTTTGAAGGATTCACAGTGCGAAGCATTTCAAGAACAAATAATGAAGAGGCAGATGAAATCGCAAAGGCAGCAGCTCAAAAAGTAAAGTTGCCACCGATGTGTTTTATCAAGTATTATCAGAATCTTCGATAAAAGCAAAAATTGAAGAGCCAAAGTACATTCATATCATTGAAAGCGAAGATTGGAGATCAGAAATAATAGCATTCCTAAGAGGATTTTATGAACCGTAAAAAGCTTAAGTCAAGAAATAAGAATGAAGCACAAAACAAGAAATTACAAACTTATTGGCAATCAACTTTTCAAGCATGGCATTGTGAACCACTACTCAAATGCATTTCAAGCGAAGAAGGCAAAGAATTGCTACAAGAAATACATAGTGGAACATGTGGAAATCATGCCGGCCCAAGAGCAATAGCGTGAAAGGCATTTAGACAAGGATTCTATTGGCCAACAGCTCAAAAGATAGCAAGAAAATAGTCAAAACTTGTCACAATTGCCAAATTTCAGCAAACAAGACAAATGCCCCACCCAATCCAATTCAGCACATTGAACCTACTTGGCCACTTGCAAGATGGGGAATAGACATAATTGGCAAACTTCCACCAAACCAAGGCAATCATCAATATGCAGTTGTTGCAAATTGAATATTTCACAAAATGGATAGAAGCGAAGCCAATCACAAACATGTCATCCACAACAATGAAGAAGTTTCTTTGGCAAAATATAGTTTGCAGATTCGGAGTTCCAAGACACATAACTTTGGACAATGGAACTCAATTTGACAACGAAGATTTCAGAAGCTATTGTGAAAGTATGGGAATCCAACTTTGCTTTGCATCAGTCAAATATCCTCAATCCAATGGAGCAAATCGAAAAGAGCAAATGGCATCATATGTGTGGAAATTTCAAAAATCTAGTAGGACTCCCAAAAGGAAAATGGGTTGAAGAATTACCAAGAATTGTTTGGAGTCACAATACAACAACAACAAGATCAACAAGTTTACACCTTTCAAGCTACTATATGGTGATGAAGCAATGACTCCAGAAGAAATACAATTCGAAGGTCCAAGGACAAGTGTTGAAATCACAGGCGAAGAGGACCAAAAGACAAGCAAAGACTTGCTCGAAGAAGAAAGAAACCAAGCTGTGATGAATCTCAAAAATATCAAGAAGAAACAAGCAAGTGGTACAACAAGAAAGTAGTAAAAAGAGATTTACAAAAGGAGACTTCGTGGCCGAAAAGAAAAAAATGAAGACACCTTGGGAAAGTTCCAGCAAAAGTGGGAAGGACCTTTCATCATAACAAAATCAAACAGGCAAGGATCCTATCACTTGGAGAACCTCAAGGGAGAAGAGTTGAGCCATTCCTGGAACATCAAAGACCTTCGCAAGTATTATCCCTAGAATTTTCCTTTTTAAAGTTTTGTAAATAAGCAAGTTAGATTCAAATTCTAGAAGCATTTTATCATTTTCAATCAAGAGCTGCACTCTTTTTTTCCACTCAGGGAAGCCCTTCGCAGGTGAGTGGTTTTTAACGAGGCAGACTCTATTGTAAATTCTCATGTCAAATATAAATGAGAAAGTAGTTTCCCCAAACTTGTGCATCTTTTACTTTTCTCTCCATTCACCACAAAGCCGAAAAAAGCAAAACGCTTTAACATCGGCTAAAAGTTTTCACAAAAAATAAAACTAAGTAGGTGTAATTTAAGTATGAAACTAAAATTATTACCTACAAAAATTCTCTAAGGAGAAATACATAGTGGAACATGAGGAAATTCTCCAAGGAGAAATTTTGACTTCAAATCAAAGTCTTCGCTCCCTACTTCGCAAAAAAGAAGGGGACGACATTTTCAAAAATTCTCCAAGGAGAAATTTTGACTTCAAATCGAAGTCTTCGCTCCTACTTCGCAAAAAAAAGAAGGGGACGACGTTTTCAAAAAATTCTCCAAGGAGAAATTTTGACTTCAAATCGAAGTCTTCGCCCTACTTCGCGCAAAAAGAAGGGGGACGACGTTTTCAAAATTCTCCAAGGAGAAATTTTGACTTCAAATCGAAGTCTTCGCCCTACTTCGCAAAAAAGAAGGGGACGACGTTTTCAAAATTCTCCAAGGAGAAATTTTGACTTCAAATCGAAGTCTTCGCCCTACTTCGCAAAAAAGAAGGGGGACGACGTTTTCAAAATTCTCCAAGGAGAAATTTTGACTTCAAATCGAAGTCTTCGCCCCTACTTCGCAAAAAGAAGGGGACAACGTTTTCAAAATTCTCCAAGGAGAAATTTTGACTTCAAATCGAAGTCTTCGCTCCTACTTCGCAAAAAAAGAAGGGGACGACGTTTTCAAAATTCTCCAAGGAGAAATTTTGACTTCAAATCGAAGTCTTCGCCCTACTTCGCAAAAAAGAAGGGGACGACGTTTTCAAAATTCTCCAAGGAGAAATTTTGACTTCAAATCGAAGTCTTCGCTCCTACTTCGCAAAAAAAGAAGGGGACGACGTTTTCAAAATTCTCCATAGAGAAATTTTGACTTCAAATCGAAGTCTTCGCCCTACTTCGCAAAAAAGAAGGGGACGACGTTTTCAAAATTCTCTAAGGAGAAATTTTGACTTCAAATCAAAGTCTTCGCTTAACTTTACAAAAAAGTAAGAGAACAACAATTTCTAAATTAACAAAAATAATTATACAAGACATGTATGTAAAGATACAACATCGTGCAAGGCACTTATTCAATTTTGCATACAACACATACAAAGTTTAGGAAAGTTTTACATACAAAGTATAAACACTCAAAATTCTTCGTAAGCAACACTAGTTGTCTGCCTTTGCTCAAAATGTCTTCAACAACCTCGTTGATTATTTTATCCGCCAGAGTCTTGCAAACCATCCCCAAAGATAAAACTTGGGGATGCACTTGAGCAAGAAGACTGAAACAAAAACCTTAAACGTATCAAGAAAAAAAGGAAGAATAGATCAAAAACAAAGAACCCGAATAACACGCAATTTTACCTGTCCAACATTGCTTTAAATCAACAACCCTAGGCATCCTATAGGGATCTTTGCCTCTAGACTTCCCAAGACACTTATCCACAAACTCATCGACGTTAGCACTACCGTAAGCCTCGAAAAACTCCGAAGCCTCAAAAACAAAATCATCCTTCGCAAATCATAAGAGGCATTGCGACAACAATATCTTGCGCAGGCTTCATGGAAGAAACCTCATGCGCAAGATTTTCCAAAGTCAAAATTCGCCATAAAAACGAGAAAAATTTAAGCTTCACAACAATGATAACTTCGCTTAAATCATAAGTAATAAAGTTTAAACAACCCATCAATTTAACAAATTTACAAACATTTCCATCCGAACAAGTTTTCTACAGCCTTCCAAAACACTCGAGATAAGAATTGTTCAAAAAGCTAGCCCCTCCGCTCACTAACATCGTTACGGCTCTTCTCGCTCCTCCTCTTGATCCTCCTTTCCTCTTCCATTTGCTTCCTCAAGAGCCTCTTCCTCCCCGTGAAATATCAATTCAAGCCGCTAAAACCAAAAGTTAGCACATAAAACAAAAATTATGATCACGACAAAGGAATAATGAAAAGTGGAAAGAAATACCTTCTTCAGTTTCTCTTTAACCTTCTCAAGGCGGTGCTCGCGACCGCATTGGCACCAATATTCATTGAAAAATTTCTTACAAAGTAGATGAGTCCGAGGAGATATTTGATTGATAGCATCCTCAGAAACTTGAATGTGGGATCAGCAAAAGCATCATATAATGGATCATTGGCCTCTTTCATGAGGTGCAAAAGAGCCCTAGTGGAGTACATGACACTTGTATCAGCAGCCGCCTGAACAACAACGCTAAGATCTTCGATCGGCTTTCACAGAGCCACCGAAGAAAGGATCATATTCCCCAAGATCCCAGCAAGGACCTTCGAACAAAGACACCCACTTTTCATATGCAATCTTGCAGATATCCCACATCCTGTTGAATTTCCTATGGAAGAACTCATCCATCTCTGTCTTTTTCTTCTCTAGATACTCTTTCTCTTTCATAAGAGTAGCAATGGTTGCCTTCGCAGCTTCAAGTCTGTTTGTCCTTCTCCTTAATTGTGTCCAAAGCCTTGTGGTATAAACGATCAATCTTATGCCATTCATCCACAGCTTCTCCTCTTTCCTTCTCCTTAGAGGCAACTTGAGATTTCAAATCTTCAATTTCCCTTAGCGTAGACTTCTCACGAACAGCGAATGCAGTTGCGCTGTCCTCAAGAGACTTTCGAAGTCCACGATTGACAAGAGCGCCCTACACACACAAGATAAAATAGTTAGAACAAATCTTATAAACAACTTCGCGTACATAAAGACACACTCACAAACAAGCGAAGTTTACCTTATACATCAAATTTATGCCAAATTAGCAAGCTCCAATGGATTCATCTTCGCTAACTCGGCCGCATCGACGTGAACTGAGAAAGCATCATCAATACATTTAGTCAGTTGCTTCTCAATCCTCTTCGAAGAACGCAAAGGCTTATCCACCCCAACTCCAACAAATTTAAAAGAATCCAAATTGACACCGCTCTCAAAGCAAAACTTCGAGTATTGTCAATGGATTTTGCGATAGCCTCGTAAGTAAGTTCTGCCTCATCGGCGACCACTTGAGGAGTGGGGTGATCCAAGATAACATCCTTCATTGATCCAACATCAATAGTTTTTTCCCTTGATGAAGTTGAAGCATCGGGAAAAAATTGAGCTAAAAAGAAAACGAAAAGAAAATAATCGAAAATAGAAATTCAATATAAAAATAATAAAGACAAGCAAAGCTAAAAATACTTACAAACTTTTTTCACCCTCCTTCAAAGGGCAAGGTATCTTCGCCCGAGCTTCAACATTAACCAATGATTCGGACAACCGGCTTACTGACCGCCTCGGCCGTCATCTACCACATCGTCAAAATCATCAAGGAAAATTGAGCAGCTTCTTGTCCCTCTCTTGTGCAGCTTCTCCTTCACAAATTTAACGGCTTCTTCAGCCCTTTCTTTCGAAGTTTTCTCTGAGGTTTTTTCCAAATAAAAAGAAAAGCAAAGACAAGTAAGGAAATCAAGTTAAGCATCCAAGAAACAATAATAAAGTGTAAAGTATACATACCAGCAGTAGTTCCGTCTAGCACTTCCGAAGACTTCTCAATAACAATTTTAGAAACCTTAGAAGGTTCTCGGCAATCGCCAAGAATCGTTTAGCTGCAGCAAAAGATCTCCACTTTTTTCAACAACTTCCGCCTCAGGAGACGGCCGCACCACCATCACCACCTTCATTTCTCTCAGAACTTCGGTGTTAGGAACCGAAGAGGGATGTTCGATTTCACTAGCAAGTTTACTCACATGAATATCTTTTGGCTAACTTAGCTAAAATAAGACTATTGCACTCATCACTCAAAGTAGAAGTGCCATCGGCCAAAATTCATAGGAAAATCTGGAGTTGGATCCCTAAGTCTAGGAGAAGAAGGAGATGCAAGCATCCGTAGGGAGAAACCGGGGTCATATCCGCATCGATCCTCGACTAGTACCACCCGAAGTCCCCAATTTCTGCGAAGACCCAAAATTTTGTAAGTGTGCGGCTAACGGAGTAAGCAAATCCGGAGTCAGTCTGGTAGAAGCAAAAGTTCTACTAATCTCTCTCACCTCCAAATCTTGAAGAGAAGTTCCAAAAAGCGAAGCCTCAAGCTCCGGAGCGTCAACTTCACTATCAGTAAGATCAACTCTATCAATCAAATCCTCAACAATCTTCTTAACTTTTCTTCTTCCGAGGCTTCGACAACCGCCTTCGAAGGTGTTCTCGCCGAAGAAGATGGCTTCAGCAAAGATCACTTCTCTTTCTCTTCAAATCCTTGTCGATTCATTCTTGCCCTTCTTGTCCCTCTTACGAGCATAAGCAGGGGGGGCAAGTCTTATAAGTTATTTTGGCTAAATCAAAAATCCGATTCAACCTCACATAATCCTTGCCAATAATTTCATCCATAAGTCTTCTTTTAGTGTGCAAATACTTCCCAAGCAATTCAAGTAGCTTTCTTTTCAATAGCGAAACAAAGTCCTCTTCGGTCTTGAACTTCGAGGGCATAACGGTATCTCTATCGGGAAAAATATAATCCTTCTCTCTCACAACCTTCCGATGGTAGCGAAGAAAGTCCCATCCAGCGTGAAGAGGCCAAATGCCAGCTGACCACATACTCCTCAACCAAATCTCGTGTGGATTGTTGAGAAATAACTCTTCCAAAAGCTTTCAAACACTCTGAGCAATTTTTTGATTTAGTGTAACCAGGCTTACACTCAAACTTCTCCCTATGCATCCGCGAAGCCGTGGGGATAACTTTTCTTCACACCTTTTCTTCCAAGATTTTCCTCAACCATAGGAACTTTGTGATAGAACCAATAGTCATACCAACCATCGGCCCACTTATTCTTTGAAGGAGGAGAAATTTGCTTCTGACCTCGAGCAGTCTTGAAACTACAACACCCAAAGTACACACAAGACGTTCCTCAATTTTCCGAGACCGAAATTGAGTATGCAATTCGTGCAAAGCACGAATGCATCAATATCCGGCTTCACTTCTTGACTTCGTCTTTGCCTGGATAAAAAAGACAACTTGACTATGGCATTTGGAGTTAGATGATGCATTTCAATATTATATCTTTTGAAAATTTCCTCAAGAAAGTCTTGAGGTGGCATGAGAAGACCCGTCGAAAACAAATCTTTGAAAACAACGCATTCATCAGGCTTAGGCTTTGGAACCTTTTCATCAGTTCACGGCCTATAATGACCCGCCTCGAGCATGCCATCTTTCACCATCTTTTTGTAGTCCTCGTCGGTCATCTTACTACGACCAAAACTCAAGGAAATCCTATCATCCGAAGTAGCTCGACTACGGGCGTAAAACTTCGACAATCCATCTTCTCAATTTTCTTGCCGTGAGTTAGCCTCCTCGTCAACTTCTTGTTCCCCGAGAACCGCCGGACCATCTTCGACAAGTGCCATTCTAAAAGGAAAAATATAACAATCGAGTTACAACAAACTTTGCGGAAAAGATTGAAAGACAAAAAATTCTTAGACTTCGATAAGAAATATTACCTAACTAAGAGGAATTGCAGAACTCCGCCTCAAACTTCTCGGAAAATTTGGCTTCGCAAGATTAGCTTCGCGTCACCACAAAAAATATCAAAAAGGTGGCCCCTCTTCGAAAAGATGAAGAAAACAGGGGGGGTCCTTCGCTATTTATAGACCCCTTCGGTCAAATGGTCAAACTAGCCGTTAAAAAAAAAAACAACTCTAGCGAAGATATTCGTGAAGTCACAACTTAAATAAAAAGTCCAACTTCAAAGTCCGGGACGACGTTTTCAAGATCGAAACAAAGTTTTGAGAAAACTTATGATTCGTGGGTTCATGCCTTTGAAGTTGGCCTTCGCCCACGAGGGGTCAGCTTTGTTGGGACCTAACTTTGATTTTTGTCTTAAACTCTTGTCCCAAACTTTGAAGTTTTTCAGGGTAATCAGCGAAGCTATGTGCTGTGTGGCTTCGCTACCGTATAAGCTCCAAGGGAAAAGAGACTTAGTCGAAAAAGGAAGAGTCGGGGACTAGTGTCCAAGCGAAGATGGTCAAAACGGCTTCGCTTCGAAGTTAAAAAGAATTGTTCCTGGAAGAGTTGAAATCATCGCGAAGATACGAAGTTGACCTCAAAGAAAGCCGCGAAGATAGGAGGGATATCTTCAAGGAGAAGATACTTTCAGAGGGAAACTTTTTAGGGATTTGAATATTTTTGTACAACTACGAAGTCAGAGGGGGCCTATAAATACCTCCTGACATCCTTTGTACTCGCCATGTTGAATGGCCACTTTGTAAACCATAATCATCATCAATAGCATGTTGTGTTGAGCAATCACCCAACATCTACTGTTTATGATGTCACAGGTTCATTAATCAAACTTCGACACCATGTCAAATTTTGATTAAAGAAGATCATTTTAACCCAAGCACCATGCTTGATCTAAAAGATCTATGGATGTGTCACATGGATCCATGTAAACATATCCAAACCCGCACCATATTTCATAAAATGTGAGAAGACATGATTTTTTTTTTTATACATGGAGATAAGTATGAGTAAAAGGAATTGGTGAATATTACCTTTGCATACCGAGTGTGTGTGTACCAACCGCGCATGAAGGCAAGATGTTAAAATTTCCTCGGTGGTAGCTTGATGATCCATCTTAGGTGGGCCACTAGGCTTAGGTGATACACATAGGTAGTGTATATGGACCTTGGGCCTTAGTGGTCACAAAGGTGTAAAAGGAGGATGTTCCTCCTTTCCTTTTCCCCTTTCTTTTTCTCTTTTTTTATCTCTCTCTTTTTTTCAACAACCATTTTTTTTGTTTTTTTTTCGATAATACTTCCCTTTTTTTTTCTAAATTTTTTCTACATATATCTTTTTTCAACTCTTTTTTGTCTCTCTTTTCTTTTTATAGCAAGGGGAGGCTAATCTCTTATTCATCTCTCTTTTTTTTTTTTTTTTTTTCACTTCTCTTTTTTTTATGATCCCTTGTATGTGGAACTTGATATTATCACCGTCCTCCCTCTCACACTTGGACTTTCGTGAAAAAGTCGAAAGTGTGCAAGGTCGTGGTCTCCTTTTGAGTCGTTCCTCCGCCCACGGCGCCAAAGTTTTTCTTATTGATGTAGCCCCCATGTTTTCAAAGCGCCGCATGCCCCTTTGTTCTTCTTATTCTCCACCTGAAATGGTTAGCGACAAGAATACCCGAAGGTGCATACTAACTTGATAACAAGTCCTCGCTTTTTATTTATAAATTTTTATATATATATATAAAAGATTTTTTTTTCTTTTATTTGTAAGAGATTTTTTTTTTTTTAGATAAACCTGTTATAGACAAAGGTCACTACACATGCATATTATCATGATGAACATGTTCTAATAGATTCCTTAGAAAAAAAACCAATGCCTTCCCCGACAGCGGCGCGAGAATGCTTGTTGACATTTCTTAGCGCAATCACTAGAAACAGGTTCGTAACCCATCTCTAATAACGGGCGCGAAAATGTGCCGCTTTCATTCCTAAGAAACCACCATATCGGTGATCGGACCGGGGGAACATCAACGGTGATAGACCTTGCCAAAATAGATATTCATCCGCAAGCATACGGATCTATCATTGTAGCATTTCACCCGGAGATATTCAGGGTATCGTTATTTATATTTTTCCAAAGGAAGGCATGGTGAAATAAGGATCTAAGAGAGACATGAACAAGATAACAGGACTGCGTAATGGACCAATGCTTATAACAGGGATAAAAGGGGACGATAAAAGGATAACTTGACACACTCACTCAAGCCAAACTCAAGGATAAAGATAAATAAGGAATAAAGAAAGTCCTAAGTGGAGCATACAGATTCTAGTCATGGTCGTGCATAGAACCACCGATAGTCATGTAACACGCATGAGTAGGAGGTCGAGCTGAGAGAGTGAGATGGGATGGGGGAGACCTTCCCCGGTGCATACCGCCCAATGGAAAGGCACTTTAGACTCCTACACAACATACGAACATGGGGGGATTACAAAGGACGGACAGGGTCGTGCCACGACCCCGCCTACCCCCTCGACCGTGGCATGCCGTCATATTCGAAGGATACCTGGCATCCGGACACCACGCCCCGCATACAAGGACACTACTCATGTCCCCCATGGTCCCTGTTGGTAAAAGTTATCCTACAGAATTATTTATAATTTGTATAGTCTGCAGCGAACGTAAAACGATGAGCACTTCACCCGGAGGGTTTTAATTATCGAATTCACAGAGAGAATGGTGTGAGACTAATGAAACGTAACTAAACACTGAGATAGTAGTAAGGAACGGGAGTTCGGATAAAAGGTGAGAAGAATTCTAAGGTTGTCTAGTTTATACTCTTATAAGGCTTAAAGATATTTCTTAATGGGGACGTACTCAAAAAGAAAAGTAAGGTCGAAACTTACTATTCCCCAAAGAACTATGTCCTACGTGTCCTATCTTACGGGACGTGGAATCCAAAGGAATCAATGGTACTTGTCACTACCACGAACTACCACGATCCGGCAAGTAGGGTGTATTTATGAGTTATCTAGTATAAACACCACGTCTACACTAGGGGTAACAACTTCAATTCAAGAGCGACAAGAATCAAAAATACTCTAATGAGTCATAAACCCGAAAGAAATATAAATAAGTAGACTTACTCAAATATAAGGTTGATCCCGCCAAAGAAGTCTCAAGATCAATTGTAATGAAGCCTTTGATCCCAGAGGTACAAGCGTAGAAGAGTCACCCCAGATCCCAAGCACTTCTCCTTACTTCTCCTCAACTCTACTTTCTATCTCTCAAGAATAGATCTAGAACTAGAACTAGTTCTTTGATCTATCTCTCAACTTTCTACTAATCTCTCTCAACTTGATCTAGCTCTCTTCTAATTAGAGAGGTATGGCTCTAGCTATGATCAAAGCCGAGTATGATGAATAATGATTTTCATGCCTATGGTCGGAGGTAGGACCCTCCTTATATAGTCCGTAGATGAATGCCGGCCCTTGGATCAAACCGACTTCAACAACGGCGTAGATACAACCACAAAGTCGGTTAGAAACCGACCTAGGAAGATGAGGTTTACATCTTGGCCCCACCTCGCGGCCGGCCTAATCCTCTCTCGCGGCCGCCAAAGCCGTGGTGGACCCAAGGTGTCGGGTCTCTCTTGGTGTCTTCTCGTGTCTTCTAGAATGTTTTAGTTCACTTTTCGTGTCGAAATCCTTCTTTGGCAATTCCTTTTTATTATGTAGGGGTTTTCTCTAAGTTTTCTTGCATTTACCTGTTAAGTCCCTAAAAAATATAATTCACCAAAACTCGTGGAACTTAGTCAAGATAATACCTATTCTATGTATTTTATTCTTTTTATACCCTTATTACATATTTAATTGACACATAAAAACATAGCTTAAAAGGTGTCAACAAGCTCCCCACACTTAGGCTTTTACTCGTCTCGATAAAAGGTTGGTTAATTATAACTCATAAGCACACTTTATATCTTTCTAATTTTACCAAGTACTTAAGCGATTATGAAACAAGATAGATAAAATAGAGTACTATATTTTCACTCAATGATATATATATATGTGGTATTTGTGGATCCTCACAACATAAATATAACATATAAGAATTATAATAAAAAATCAGAGTTGTAGGATCGAAAATATAGTATACTTACTTTGTATGTATCTGCAAAATCAAATATGGATCCAAGGAAAAACATTGTCTTTAGATCAAGATGTGCATGTGTGTGCTAATTCTACTATGCTCTTTTTTTTCTCTCTTTTTAGAATAAATATTTTTGCAAACAAGATCATGGGCTATCTTTATTTTTCTTTTTTAGAGAGGTGGACTCTGGCGTCCTAGACTTTTGTCATTATTTCCTCTCTTTTAAAGATGTGAGTTCTACTCGACCCTCGGACACTTATCCATTATTCATCTTTATTTAGGGAGGTAGGCTCTACTCGCCCGTAGGACACTTGTCCATTTTTCATCTCCCTTTTCTTTTTCTTTTTCTTAAGGAGGTAGGCTCTACTCGCCTCGTAGGACTTTTGTCCATTTTTCATCTCCTTCTCTTTCTCTTTTTTTTTTCATAAATAAATTACTTTTGCATAGCCCATGCCTTGATGTACAAAAATAATTTATTGAATTTAGAGAGATCAACAACTGGAGCATTTAAATAAATAAAAACAAGTGTAATGTGATCTTGATCTTTAGACAAGTCTCTCAACTCAGTTCACAAAATTTGACAAAGCTCAATACAAAGCAAATATCTTTTTATTGGTTTAATATTTATAACATGGCTCTAATAGGAGATAAATTTTTATCATAAAAGATGAAGTGAAGCTATTATTTTGATATTTTTTGAAATAAATTCTCCAGCAGAAAAAGATATCAAAAATTAAGTTCTCATAAATCTTCTATCTCAAATTTCACAACAACTTTAAGTAGCTTAAATATTTTTAACAAAACCTTTTTTCTCAACAAAAAATATTATGTGAATTTATTCTTAACAAAGCATATCAATATATTTTATTTTATTATTTAAAAGGTTTCAAACCCACGTAACGTAAGCCAAAATATAAATTAAAGCAAAGTTCGAGAGATCAAACCGAGGGTCGGAGAAATCAAGACGAGGGAGATGGCGGCCGGGCGGCGGCAAAATCCTTCTTTGGCGCCGCCAGAGCCCCGCCGCCCCTCGGCCCGAGCTTTATCGTGTTGGATCTTCGCTCGTATTTATTGTTTTGCTTCTCTTTTCAGGTTCGGTTTCGTTGTTCTTGATGTTCGTCTCGTCTCCCCACACTATCTTTTATTATCCTTCATCCAAAAACATGGTGGAGACAAGAAAAACATATACAAAATATAGAAAATAATAATTGAGACAATAAATCGACAATTTATTCAAGAGCACTCTTTATTCAATTCAAACTTTTATTGACTCACAAACTTGACTCAAAACTCTAACTTTAATTCGAAATAAAAATAGACTAAATAACCCGACTCAACTAGTGCTCTTATATTCTCGAAAGTATTACATATCCTTAGTAAGCCTATTTAGGATACGCTCAAGTACTCCTACCTTTTGTTACTAATGCTGCGTTCTTTCTTTCTAACTCTGTATTTTTTTCTTTTCTAACGCATCTACACGTCTAGTTGTATAGCTCAATGTCTCATATTGAGTATTCGTGAAATTCTTCAAATGAAAATGCTCGCACGGAGCTCTGCCATAGTCATCCGTCCCCGGCTTAGGCAATGGTTCAGCAAATTTTCCCCTAGGGTCAACAAAGCGAACTTGATTTGTATTAGCATGAACCCCGTTGAGGGCGAGACGGGCATCCGTGGTAATGAAGCTCTTCCTAATATTTCCAAACTTGTCAAACTCGACATTAGTGAGCTGCTCATTACGTCTGGATTGCTTAACTTGGTGCCTTCGGGAATCGGAACCTTCTTCTTCATGGCAATATCACGTCGTGCAAAGAAAGCTCGAGCATATAATTGCCTACGTGTAGGCTTTGGGTTTGAAGGTGGAGGGATAATGACCAAAGGTTTTGGCTCATAAGGAACTATGGCCATGGAGGTAGATGAATTGGTTGAGTTAGCTTCTGCCTTGGTTGGATCATACACCACCATACGGTTCTCGGTGTTCTTCATAGTGCACAAAGAGGATGCTGGTCGTCGGTCTTGGAAGAGGATTGAATGAGATGAGATTGAATGATCAGATGAGACTTGTTTATATAGACAGGGATGTATAGAATATGATAGTAAGGTTCACAGTATGGTCTTATGTAAATGACTCCAAAATGGTCGTCATTACAATGGGCTGGTTCTAGAATATTCCTGGGTTAAGAATGGGATAGAGAGGAGGCACAAACTGGCGGTCGCCCAGACCCATTTAAGCCGGCCCCGCCTCGCTTATACCTAATCGCAGCTCGACCTTTTCCTACGACCTAATATATCTATTCTAATTGTAATGCCTTTACTTTCGCCCATAAAAATAAATTTCACGAAAATTAATTATCTTGAGTTGGATAAATTATAAAACCTATCTCATCTAATTCATTTAATTTATTTATTTCATCGAGCTTATCGGGCTCATAGAAAATTTTAAGACGTTGGCCATTTACCTTGAATAACTTACCTTCGGAGTCTTGAAGAGTGATTGCTCCATGTGATGACGAATTTACTACCTTGAATGGTCCTTCCCATTTACTCGAAGTTTTCCATGCCCGAATAATTTTACTCCGAATTGAATAATAATACCCGATCTCACGGGTGAAAGTCTTTATCTTGATCTTCTTGTCATGCCATTTCTTAGTTCTCTCCTTATAAATCTTGGCATTATGATAAGCTTTCTCTCCCATTCCTCCAATTCTGATATTTGCATCTTTCTCTCGAACTCCTACAAATCAAGATCCATATTCCATCTCTTGATTGCCCAAAGAGCTTTAAACTCAAGTTCTACAGGCAAGTGACGTGTCTTTCCATAAACAAGTTGATACGGTGTCATTCCAATCGGTGTCTGCGTTGATTCGTAACCACCGACATATTTTTCCCCACAACTTACTACCATAAAGGAGTAAAATTAAACCTTTTATACTCATATACATTTATCACTAATAAATTCCACTTGTAGTGTCTTGTATTTTATTTTGCAGATTTATAATAAAGGCAAGTGGAAAATCGACCAAAGTACGCCTTCCCGGTAGCGCATTATTGCAAAATCAAAGCCCAAGAGCAAATCGACCAAAACATCAAATGCGGGCGAAAGCACGGCCCGGCCCACAACTTTTCAGGGGCGAAAGACGACACCCCACCGAGACCGGGCCAGGTCGAGCCTGGGGGTGCCAAGACCACCTGGTGCGGCCGCACCCTCCCCGAGGCGGTTTCGGCCCGACCTCGGGGAGGCGGTTCGTGCACTTTTCAAACGGGGTTTCCGCCTGCGTTGGTCGGTTTGCGCATACAAGGAAGGTTTACCAGGGTCGGTTTTGGTGTAAATTAGCACTTAGGCCCCTCCTCCAAGTGTATAAATAGGCCCCCTCTCTCCCTCTCTCAACACACACCATTTGGAGCCTCCTCACTTTCTACTCCTCTTCTCCTCTCCTCTCTATTCCTCCACTTCTCTAGTTCTTTTAGTCTTTAGTAGTAGTTGGAGCAAGGTTAAGCTTCATTGGAGAGCTTGTACTTGGGAGAAGGAATATTCGGTATGAATACATTTATGGTTTATCCTCAAGTCTTGATCTCATATGCTTGTGCAATAGAGCTAGAGTATTTACATGTTATATTCTTGACATGTTGTTCTCGACACGATCATGATAGAAGAACTAGACTATAGTTCCTATGTTGTGGTTAGTCGTATAGAACTTAGGGCCTAACCATTCATGCCATGTATTTGAGTAGAGTAAGAGTTGTGCTGAGGTGGCGGTTCGTTGTGTCCTTCGGGGCTTGCTCGTGTCCTATTCCGTCCATCCGTAGGGTGGGGGCCATGGGGACATGGGTAGTGTCTTAGTATGCGGACGTGGTGTCCTGATGCCGTATCCTTCGAATATGAGTGCATGCCACGGTTGAGGGGTAGGCGGCTTGGTCGTGACAAGCCTTGTCCGTCCCTTGAAATCCCCACGCTCGTGTGTGCTGTAGGAGTTCGTAAATGCCTTCCTTCGGCGGATGCTCCGGGAGGTCTCCCCCGTCCCATCTCACTCTCGACCTAAAACTCTAGTCATCTATGTTTGCATGATTATTAACTTGTTCTTTGCACAACTATTTTAGAATGCCTGCTCCACTTAGGAATATTCTTTATTCTTTATTTTCCTTTTATCCTTGAGGTTGGCCCAAGTGTGTGTCACACTATCTTAAACTATCATGACTTACCCCCCTCAGTATTGAGTATTGGCCAACCGCATAGACATGTCGCCTTGTTCATGCCCCCGCTAGAGTCCTACACCATGCCTTCCTTTGGGAAAATATAAATAACGATACCCTGAATATCTCCGGGGTGAAATGCTACAACGGTATTTCCGTGGCGCTTGCGGACTTGTTCTCAGAATGCTACTGCATGCCACCCGACATCCCGTGGCAATGGTAACCGGAATGTAACAATTCCGTGAAGTCGCTGTGGGAGGTCAACCTCGTGGGTTCCTGTGCTCTTGCCTTTTTGGCACTTGTGCTTAGGAAAAGCAACAAGCATTTCTGGCGCCGTTGCTTAGGGAAGGCATTGGTTATAAAGATTCTAGAAAGACATGTTCATAATGATGTGCATGTGTAAGTAGCCATTACTCATGCAAAAGGCTAATCTTTCATGTTTTCTCCTGCTGTGGATGAAGACAGGATAGTGTTCGATTGGTTTGTCCCCTCGTTGAACGACTACATCGCAGATCCGCAGGCACTCCTAAAGAAGAACCCAACTCATATCAAATCTTCTCCTGCTACTCCACCGACAAAACAAACCAATCACCCTTGCATCATCAAGTACTTCACTCATGGCCAAGGCGATCCGTGATCACTCCATCCCCTCTTTTGCAACGCGTGCCCGCTGGGCCCGCACAACATGGGAACCGAGAACTTTGAGCTCCGGCCCGCCTAATCAAGATGGTGCAGGCAAACCAGCTTTTATGGTTTGCCAAGTGAGGACGCAAGTGCACATCCGCAACACTTCCTTGAGCTCGCTGACACCATTGTCATCCAAGGTGTCGCACCGTAAGCCATTAGAATCCGTTTGTTTCCCTTTTCCATCACGGGAAGGCAAAACAAAGGTTCTACAAAGAGACGGAAGTCGCCAACACGTGGGACAAATGTTCCACGGCGTTCCTCACTAAATTCTTCCCCATGAGTAAAACTCACACCCTAAGGGGAAGAATTGCCAACTTCCAGCAGAATTCCATGGAACCCATACCGCGGCATGGGAAAGGCTACAAGAGTACATCCAAGCATGCCCGCACCATAGGATGGAAAAGTGGCTCGTGATACAGAACTTCTACAATGGGTTAACACCCATGTCAAAAGAGCACATTGATGCCATCACCGGAGGTGCCTTTCTCTCCCTCACCATCAATAGAGCAAATGGCTCTTATGGAGAAAAATAGTGTCCAATCAAGCTTGGGGAGGAAAGTCTTGGTAAACAAGAAGATAGCATGCGCATCGTGGAGGAGACGGACATGCCTCGCTACAATGGATCTCCTATTGAAAGAACTTGACAAGTGTGCCACCGGAAGAAGAAGAAACTTACGACATCGTCAAGGCCATAGACTCACACGTAACATGTGAAGTCTGTGGGCAATGTTGGCCATTTAGGGAACGACGCCCCGAAAACCCGTGAAGACGTTACTCACATCAACAACGGGTTCCGTCAACAAGGAGACCATAATGGGTGGAACAACCCCGGCCGCGCCCACAAAACCAAGGAGGTAATTCAAACTCAAGGTACAATTCGATTCCTCTCTCCTTGGAAGACTTGGTCTTAGACCAAGCAAAAATAATTGAAGAACTTTCAAAGAAGTTGATGCTTAATGATGAAATAATTGAAAACATGATTCTCAAAATTAAAAGTTTAACTTCTTCTTATGAAAGACAACCGAGCTTTAATAAAATGATAGAAACCCAATTAGCTCAGTTTTTAACTGCTTTGCTGTTGTCGGTTCGGGAAAAGTTTTGGGGCAACCCAAAATTTCTCTTGAATCTGTTAAAATGGTCTCAACGAGGTCCGGTAAGCCTCTATGTCGGAAAACAACAAGTCTCCTACCGAGCCACCACTCATTATCAAGAAGGAGGACCCCGGCCGCCCGACAATCACATGCTCGGTTGGCCCGCATGTCTTCGAGGATGCCTTCTCGCGACCTTGGATCAAGCATAAACATCATGTCCAAGGTAACATATGATGACATATTAGGTGGACCTTTGTCCCCTGTATTTTTGAACTGCGGATGGCGGACCTATCACTAAGGAAACCGGAGGGAGTAGCTCAGACGTTATAGTAAAAATCCGAGAAGCATACATCCCGACGGACTTTGTCATCCTAGACATGGGTCACAACGAGAGAGCTGCCCCAATCCTTGGGAGACCATTTCTTAACACTACAAATGCAGTTCTCGACGTGGGATCGGGGCATGCTAGCTTCCATATGCAGGGCCAAACAATGAGATGCCCATTCAATGGGTTCAACAAGCATAAGAATGCTAAAAACAAGCAGCCCAAGAAGGTAAAGCCACAAAGTGTTAAGCGTGCATGGCGCATGAAAAGGACGACATCCGCATCCACTTCTCCTGATACGGGTAACACTCCATCAAGCACTAAATGAATGGAGAAGAGTCCTGCTCGTCGGACTTTAAAAGGTGAGCCCTTGCCGAAGGTAAATCGGTAGTTATCCTTTTATTTTACAATAATAATCTCCCAGAATAACTCCAAGATGCTTACGAAAAAAAAAATATATATATATAAAAAAAATAAGAATAAAATTGTTTACCTCTCGTTGGATGAATCTTGTTTATCAATGCATGCTTCCTCTTTCTATTTTGGCATGTCTTGGTTTGGAAGTTTTGGTTATACGTATGATCATACTTCCATAGGCGTTTTGAATTGAGCATGGTGCTTAGGTCAAAAAGTCTACCTTGATCGATTAGACATGGAGTCGAAGTCCGTCATTGAACCTAAAATTGCTAGTGTAGATTTTGGTCGATCATATGGACTAACCCCCTCAGAGAATTTATCAAAATCCATAAGGGTAAGTCTTGAAGATGACAACAGGGTTAACAAAGTAAAATAAATAATAATAAAAAATAAATATATATATAAAAATAAATAATAATAATAATAATAATAATAATAATAATAAAAAGAGAGGGTAGAGAAGAGAAAAAAAAAAGAAGAGAGAGATAAACCTTTCAACTCCAAGATTTTGTCCCGGTACTTTGATGACATCAAAAGACAAGCTTGGGGAGCCTCTAACCACGCCACCGTGCACAACTCGGATCATTGCGTGCTCAAGCTAAGCATCACCATAAAAGGTAAGCAAAAGGCTAGCTTGGGGAGGACTCCAAGAAAGGTAACATGTATCTCACATTTTGATCATATTCTCTATCTTATGAAATGTTGAGTTACACTAAAAAAGACAAATTTCATTCCTATATATATGAGCTATAAAAATGTTTAGTCTTAGTCCCTTGTTGAAATGATGAATAGTTGCTCTGTCTTATGCTTTGCCTCGTGCCTAGTTTATAATTCAATTTCTCTAAAGTTTGGGTTTAGTGGCTAATTCTAAAACTCATCCCTGAAAAACCTGATTCATGTGGGTTGCATATGCTCTATCTAGTCTAAGTTGTTGCCAAATATGATATGGTACAAATGGATTTGCTATGACTTCGTCCAAAAGAGAAACTTGACATCCGGAATCTAAAAAAGAGAAATGTTTCTTGGGCTATGCTAAAAAAAAAATGAGATGAAAAAATGGACAAGTGTCCGAGGGCGAGGAGAGCCCACATCTCTAAAAAAAAAAAAAAAAAAAAAAAAAAAAAAAGAGAGGAAATAAAAGGCAAAAAGCCTAGGGCGAAAGAGCCCACCTCTCCAAAAAAAAAATATATAGCAATAAAGCCCATGCTTTCTCGAAAAAAGAAATAAATATTATCTAAATAAAAAAATCCCTGGATAAAAAGTTGATCAAAAGGATGAATGATAAGCACCTCTCAAGTATAACCGTTCTATCCGCAACCGCCCAAGGCTTTGAGAAAAAGCCGGAAAGCCCCGCTACGATGAAAGGTAATAAAGGGTGGGAAAAAGATGTGCCATTTTATTCAAACTTTGGTAGAAAATCTTATTATAACCCCGGCACTTGTAAAACGTGAATCGCATAGTAGCAACTCCCGATCAACAACCAAGTACCTATCTCTTTTTTGCTCGAGGACGCCAAGAAAGGGTAAGCTTGGGGGAGTTTGTTGACGGTAACCAACGACATATTTTTTCCCGTCAACTTACTACCATAAAGGGAGTAAAATTAAACCTTTTTATACTCATATACATTTATCACTAATAAATTCCACTTGTAGTGTCTTGTATTTTATTTTGCAGATTTATAATAAAAGCAAGTGGAAAAATCGACCAAAAGTACGCCTTCCTGATAGCGCATTATTGCAAAATCAAGCCCAAGAGCAAATCGACCCAAAACATCAAATCTGGGCCGAGCACAGCCCGCCCCACAACTTTTCGTATTTTAAAGACGACACCCCACCGAGACCGGGCCAGGAGCCGAGCCTGGGGGGTGCGCTACCACCACTGAAAGCGGCCGCACCCTCCCCGAGGCGGTTTCGCCCAAAACCTCGGGAGGCGGTTCGTGCACTTTCCAAACTGGGTTTCCCGCCCTGCGTTGGTCGGGTTTGCGCATACAAGGAAGGTTTACTGTGTCGGTTTTGGTGTAAATTAGCACTTAGGCCCCTCCTCCAAGTGTATAAATAGGCCCCCCTCTCCCCTCTCTCAACACACACCATTTGGAGCCTCCTCACTTTCTACTCCTCTTCTCCTCTCCTCTCTATTCCTCCACTTCTCTAGTTCTTTTAGTCTTTAGTAGTAGTTGGAGCATGGTTAAGCTTCATTGGAGAGCTTGTACTTGGGAGAAGGAATATTCGGTATGAATACATTTATGGTTTATCCTCAAGTCTTGATCTCATATGCTTGTGTAATAGAGCTAGAGTATTTACATGTTATATTCTTGACATGTTGTTCTCGACACGATCATGATAGAAGAACTAGACTATAGTTCCTATGTTGTGGTTAGTCGATATAGAACTTAGGGCCTAAACCATTCATGCCATGTATTTGAGTAGAGTAAGAGTTGTGCCGAGGTGGCGGTTCGTTGTGTCCTTCGGGGCTTGCTCGTGTCCTATTCCGCCCATCCGTAGGGTGGGGGCCATGGGGACATGGGTAGTGTCTTAGTATGCGACGTGGTGTCCTGGATGCCGTATCCTTCGAATATGAGTGCATGCCACGGTTGAGGGGTAGGCGGCTTGGTCGTGACAAGCCTTGTCCGTCCCTTTGAAATCCCCCACGCTCGTGTGTCTGCCGTAGGAGTTCGTAAATGCCTTCCTTCGTATGATGCTCCGAGGTCTCCCCCGCCCATCTCACTCTCGACCCTAAAACTCTAGTCATCTATGTTTGCATGATTATTAACTTGTTCTTTGCACAACTATTTTAGAATGCCTGCTCCACTTAGGAATATTCTTTATTCTTTATTTTTCCTTTTATCCTTGAGGTTGGCCCAAGTGTGTGTCACACTATCTTAAACTATCATGACTTACCCTCAGTATTGAGTATTGGCCAACCGCATAGACATGTCGCCTTGTTCATGCCCCCCTAGAGTCCTACACCATGCCTTCCTTTGGGAAAATATAAATAACGATACCCCTCGAATATCTCCGGTGAAATGCTACAACGGTATTTCCGTGCGCTTGTGGACTTGTTCTCAGAAATGCTACTGCATGCCACCGACATCCCGCGGCAATGGTAACCGGAATGTAACAATTCCGTGAAGTCGTTGTGGGAGGTCAACCTCGTGGTTCCCAGTGCTCTTGCCTTTTGGCACTTGTGCTTAGGAAACGCAAAATTGTCTTGTACGCTGTCCCCGTATGCCCACAATGCTTCTAGAAGTCTATCCTTCCATTTAGTTCCCATTTCTTCAACTGTTTTTTCGAAAAATATTCTTGATTTGCTTATTTGAAGTCTCTCGCTTGTCCACTTGTTTGAGGGTGGTAAGTCGTAGCAATATTGTGACGAACTCCATGCTTCAATAAATATTGTCCAAATCTTCTATCAATGAAATGGCTTCCTCCATCACTAATTACCATTCGAGGTACTCCAAATCTTGGGAATATAGTTCCTTCGAACATCTTGATTGAACTTCTACCATCTGCTGATTTGCATGGTAGAGCTTCTACCCATTTTGAAACATAATCCACTTTGCCACTAGGATATATTCATAATTTCAGTTTTGGGAATGGTCCCATATAATCAATTCTCCAAACATCAAATAGCTCGACCGAAGATTGGTTGTTAGTGGCATAGCATCTCTTGTATTAATATTTCCGTGTCTTTGACAAGCTCCACATCTTCGGATAAAATCTCCGGTGTCTTGATACATGGTTGGCCGAAAAAATCCCCTTGCCGATCTTTGCATGAGTTCTGAATGCCCCATAATGACCTCCATATGGTGATGAGTGACATCTTTCAATAATTTGAAGTCCTTCTTTTGTGATGATACACATCTTCTAAGTAGCCCATCGAGCATACTCACGAAGAGATATGGCTCATCCCATAAGTGATGACGACTTTCATATATAAGCTTCTTTTTTTTATCCGCACCTGGTGCTACATGTCCTGCAACCATAAAATTAACAAGATCCGCATACCGAGGGATCGGTATGGGTTATCCGATAAAACATATCATCCCTGAGTGAGTCATTAATAGGTAATTCATTTGATTTTTCAAAGTTCATTCTAGACAAATGATCCGCAACAGAATGAATTTTCTACTCCTTTCTTATCTTTAATTTCTAAATCAAACTCTTGGAGTAACAAAATCCATCTTATTAAACGAGGTTTAGCATCTTTCTTGGCGAGCAAATATTTTAAAGCAAAGATGATCAAGTATAAACAATTACTTTAGCTCCTACCAAATAAGATCCGAACTTATCTATAGCATAAAACAACTGCTAGCAACTCTTTTCGTGGGTAGCATAATTAAGTTGTGGTCCAGTTAAAGTTTTACTAGCATAAGCAATAGCATGATGTTTCTTATCTTTAGTTTGCCCTAACACTTGCCCCCCACAAAGATAATCATGGCATCACACATAATTTCAAAAGGCAAAGACCAATCGGGGGTTGAATAATTGGTGCGAGAAATAAGAGCCTTTTTTCAATCTTTCAAAAGCTTTAAGACAATCATCATTAAAATCAAAAAGGAACATCTTTGGCTAACAAGCTTTGGTAAGTGGTCTAGCAATATATGAAAAATCTTTTATAAATCTACGATAAAAACCAAAGATGGCCTAGAAAACTTCTTATTCCTTTAATATTCACAGGGGTGGTAATTGTTCTATAACTTCTATTTTAGCTTTATCTACCTCTATTCCCCTTTCTGAAATCAAATGACCAAGCACTATCTCTTCTCTAACCATAAAGTGACATTTTTCCCAATTAAGGACTAAGTGCTTTTCTTCACATCTTTGCAAAACTCTATCTAAGTTTTCTAGACAATCATCAAAAAGTTTTTCCATATACAGAAAAAATCATCCATGAAAACTTCCATAATTTCCTCAATCATTTCGAAAATATAGACATCATACATCTTTGAAAAGAAGCGGGTGCATTACATAACCCAAAATACATTCTTCTATAAGCATAAGTTCCATATGGGTATGTAAAAGTGGTTTTACTTTGATCATTATGATGGATTGGAATTTGGTGATATCCGTAATATCCATCAAGGAAACAAAAGTAAGAATGTTTTGCCAATCGTTCTAACATTTCATCAATGAAAGGCAAGGGGAAATGATCTTTCCTTGTGGCTTTGTTTAATTTTCTATAATCTATGCACATTCTCCATCCTGTAACAGTTCTTTTGAGGAATTAATTCATTTTTATCATTTTTAACAACCGTCATGCCTCCTTTCTTAGGCACAACTTGTACGGGCTTACCCACTCACTATATGGCACAGATATATAATCCCTCGCATGTAACAACTTAAGAACTTCCTTCTTCACTACATCTCTCATCGCATTATTTAGTCTTCTTTGAGGTTCTATAGATGGTGGAATATCCGGGTCTCAGTAGGAATACGATGGGTGCAGAGAGTAGGACTTATTCCTTTTAAATCATCGAAAGTGCGTAGCCTAAGGTTTGAATGATGTTTTTCTAAGATAGTAATTAGCCCTGAAAAGTCTGTTGCTCGAGTAAGTTTATCATTTATGATCACCGGAGACTCAAATCTTGATTTAGGAAAGCATAAGTGAGGCCCGGTGGTAAAGGTTTAAGTTCAATGGGAGGTCTAGGTGGATTTTCAAATTCATCTAAAGGTTCTCAAGTAGTAGGATTTTCATCCTCTTCTTCAATAAAAAAATTCTGAATCATCTTCTTGATTAGATTCCACGAAATATTCTACTGGTGGCCTCTTTAACTTCCTCCATAGGATCTGGTTCTAGACAAGACTCGGATTTAGCATGAATAGCTTGGACTATAGGTAATGTGAATTGAAGATTTTTATCTAGCCGAAAGTCTAAGTCTTCGGGTTGTTCTTTAAAAGTGAGTCTTTCAATTGGTTGTCCTATCAAGAAGTCGAACTCCATGATATCAAAGATATAGAAACTGAGATGTACCATGATGTTATTTACCTTGATTGGTAAGACATAAAAGAATTCCTAAACTTTGAATAATTTGTCCTGAAGGTTTTAGTAATAATTTTGTAGTAGGACTTAATGGCATATTTTTGAGATATTCATGAGCAAAAGATAATGCCATGATATTTATTCCAACTATAGGATTATAAAGAGCATCAAAAGGATCTTCATCAATTTGGCAATGAATAGGGACGAAAGGTGAATCCAAACGGATCACATCGAAGAAAGCTCTGATTCTTCTCGTCCA
Source organism: Hyparrhenia diplandra (assembly GCA_015847255.1). Taxonomy (NCBI): domain Eukaryota; kingdom Viridiplantae; phylum Streptophyta; class Magnoliopsida; order Poales; family Poaceae; genus Hyparrhenia; species Hyparrhenia diplandra. The sequence goes on along the minus strand of JADLZK010006242.1, from coordinate 355,741 downwards.
TTCGCTACTCATAATTGAAACAAGTTCTTACGTACTTTCTTTTAAATGTGTTAAATCGTAAGAGTTTATAGGATAAGATTGTGATGTTTTAAACTTCGAGATACAAATTGATATTTCGAGGTGTTTCCATAATCTGAAAAGAGATCATCCTCGATATCAAGAGAGAAATCAGAGATTGAAGTAACCTCTAGTTCTTCTAAAGGTTTAAAATTAGCTAAGATTTGTAAAGGATTTGAAATAGGATTGATTCAACTAATTTTTCTTCTTCTATTATTTCTTCTATTTTTAAAGATTTTCCCCTGCAGTTGGATCATCCTCCTTGTTTCCCTGATATTTTATTTAAGATAGCAATGCATTCAGGGGTGAAAGATGAATAAAGGATCCATTTGCGCATGTATTCAAATGTTTTCTAGATTTTCTATTCGCACCAATATAGAAATGTTGAATTAGAACATGATCCGGTATAGCGAGATTGGGTCCTGATTTGGAAAGTAAATCATATCATTCCCAATAGGCACTCAATGATTCATTATCTTCTTGTTTAGAGGATAGGATCGAGAGCCTAAAGTTAACTAATTTAGATATAGGAAAGAAATCCGCACGTAATTCAGCTTATGCAAGTTTCCCAATTTCCTCCTATTCTTTCTTTATTTCTATTATACCACTTTGGCGAGCTTTTCCTTTCAAAGAGAATGGAAAGAGCATCCAACGGATAGTTTCGTGAGACATGCCTTCAATGTGAAGACATTTACATGTTTCTTCAAAAGTTTGAAGATGAAGAAAAGGATTTTCGTCGATTCTCCCCGAAAAATATGGCTTTGGACCATCTCAATCAACCTTGGGCTTAAACTCATAGGATCCAAATTGAATGGGTTTAGATGATAGCACAGGGTTATAAGCTTGCCCGTTGGGTTTTAAATATTTATAAAGAGGGGTAGTATCCATGTGGATAATGATTTTGAAAAGATAAAAAGATAAAAAGATAAAAAAGGAAAAATCTATACTAATGATAAGATACAAGATTTAGTTTAGTTTCACGTAATCGAAGAAACCGTTCTCCCGAACGGCCGAAATGCTTGTTGGTAAAAGTTATCCTACGTAATTATTTATAATTTGTATAGTCCGCAAGTTTAACGTAAACGATGAGCACTTCACCCGGAGGGTTTTAATTATCGAATCCACGAGAGAATGGTGTGAGACTAATGAAACAGAACTAAACACCGAGATAGTAGTAAGGAACGGGAGTTCGGATAAAAGGTGAGAAGAATTCTAAGGTTGTCTAGTTTATACTCTTATAAGGCTTAAAGATATTTCTTAATGGGGACGATTCAAAAGGAAAGTAAGGTCGAAACTTACTATTCCCCAAAGAACTATGTCCTACGTGTCCTATCTTACGGACGTGGAATCCAAAGGAATCAATGGTACTTGTCACTACCACGAACTACCACGATCCGGCAAGTAGGGTGTATTTATGAGTTATCTAGTATAAACACCACGCCTACACTAGGGGTAACAACTTCAATTCAAGAGCGACAAGAATCAAAATACTCTAATGAGTCATAAACCGAAAGAAATATAAATAAGTAGACTTACTCAAATATAAGGTTGATCCTCGCCAAAGAAGTCTCAAGATCAATTGCAATGAAGCCTTTGATCCCGTGAGGTACAAGCGTAGAAGAGTCACCCCATGCATCCGCACGTCTCCTTACTTCTCCTCAACTCTACTTTCTATCTCTCAAGAACAGATCTAGAACTAGAACTAGTTCTTTGATCTATCTCTCAACTTTCTACTAATCTCTCTCAACTTGATCTAGCTCTCTTCTAATTAGAGAGGTATGGCTCTAGCTATGATCAAAGCAGAGTATGATGAATAATGATTTTCATGCCTATGGTCGGAGGTAGGACCCTCCTTATATAGTCCCGGTAGATGAATGCTTTGGCCCTTGGATCAAACCAACTTCAACAACGGCGTAGATACAACCACAAAGTCGGTTAGAAACCGACCTAGGAAGATGAGGTTGACATCTTGGCCCCACCCCGGGCGGCCGGCCTAATCCTCTCTCTCGGGCGCCGCCAAAAGCCGTGGTGGACCCAAGGTGTCGTCCTCCCCGGTGTCTTCTCGGTGTCTTCTAGAATGTTTTAGTTCACTTTTCGGTCTAAATCCTTCTTTGGCAATTCCTTTTATTATGTAGGGGTTTTCTAAGTTTTCTGGCATTTACCGTTAAGTCCCTCGAAAAAATATAATTCACCAAAACTCGTGGAACTTAGTTAGTATAATACCTATTCTATGTATTTTATTCTTTTTATACCCTTATTACATATTTAATTGACACATAAAAACATAGCTTAAAAGGTGTCAACAGTCCCCACCCTATGGATGGACGGAATAGGACACGAGCAAGCCCGAAGGACACAAACGAACTCCACCACTCAAAGACAATCCCGACACTACTCAATTATATTGCATGAATGGTTTAAACATTAAGTTCTATATGACGATATCACAACATAGAAACTATAGACTAGTTCATATGTCATGATCATGTGAAGAACAACATGTTAGATCATAGGATATATCATAAGGCATAGAAATAACATGAAGACTCTAATTCTAATACACAACCAAGACAAGGTAAAGGGGCAAGGCATTGGAAAATTACCATAAATAGATTATACCGGAAATCCATCTTCCAAGGATCCAAGCCCTCCTTGGTGGCTTTGCCTAGCTCCACATCCTACTAATCCTACTAGGAGGAGGAAGAAGAAGAGTAGAGAGGGAGAGAGTGGCTCTCTTGTGAGGTGTGTGTGAGAGGGGGAGAGGAGAGGCCTATTTATACAAGTGAGAGAGGGGGCTAAGTGCAAAACTACACCAAACCCACCATCTCTCAGCGCCTAGGTTCATCGAATCGGCCGATCCACCCCCGCACCGCCCCCCCCCGGACATTTAATGTACCGCCGCCAAAGCTGGGCCGGATCGGGGCGCCGGCGGGGGCGCACCTTAGGAGTCGCGGCCGCACTGGCTTGGCCCTGGCCCTCGAGCTTTGGCAGGTGGGCTGTGTCGGGCCCGAAAAGTTGTTGGCGGTGTTGGTTCGCCCATTTCGCGGCGTGTTTGGTCCATTTCTCCCTTGGGCTTGATGTTCTTCGTGAATGCGCTTTTCGGGAGGCGCCTTTTGGTACATTTTCCACTTGGTTTTTTATATAAATCCTGCAAAACATTTTTTGCACTACAAGTGGAATTATGTCAATAATAAATGTATATGTGTGTAGTAAGGTATAGTTTCAACCCCTTATTGGTAGAATGTTGACGTTAAAAATACGTCGTTAGTGACTGTCAACATGTACCTACAGGCGATGTGGACCACTGAGCGACTAATGTCTACCCTCAATCGATTCGTTCATAACCGCGCTTACCCAGAGGGCTCAATGATCGAGGCATACACAAGCCAGGGGGCCGTGAACTGGTGTATGAAGTACATAAAAGATGGGAGGGCTATTGGGCTTCCAGTACATCAACATGAAGGAAGAACCTCGGGGATGGGGTGCGCGGGCCAAAAAGCACGCGACCGACGCACCTAGGCAAACATCTGCTAGAAGCTCACTATAGCATCCTTCATCAATTTGTGATCATTGACACATACGTTAAAAAGCACCTCAAAGAGATCCGCTGTGCAAATAGGAAGTGCACGAAGGAATGGGCGTAGAAGGAACACAAGAACTGTTTCCTCCAGGGCTCGAAAAGCGTAACATTCCCCCTGAGATGATGCGAGAGAAAGTGAAGAAGCTTGTGTCGCCCCGTCCATGCATCACCATGTGGCAAGGGTATGACGTCAACGGGTATAGGTTCCACACAAAAGAGAAGGACAAGAAGAGCGCATCACAGAACAGCGGTGTTCGATACGAGGGCATCAACAATGAGACAGGGGAGAAGATGACATGCTTCGCACAAGTCAAAGAAATATGGGAACTTGACTATGGTGGTGACCTATAGGTAACCGTTTTTGTTGCCGATGGGTCAAGCCACGGCGATTCTAGTGGACGATTATGGGCTAACCACCATGAACCTTCAAAGTGTGCGTACAAAGATGATCGGTGGGTACTTGCATCCGATGTCGCACAAGTAGCCTACTATATGAACGCAGAGAACATAAGTAGACATATTGTTGTGGCGGAAAGCAAATGGATCGTGGGAGCCGATGGGGTCCGATTCCCAAAACATACAACAACTATGATGAGTTCCAGCTCTTTATAGATTTTCCGAAAAAAGATAAAGGCCATTGAGGACGAATCAATCCCGTGAAGACTAAAATGATGCCTCGACCCGCCCGATGGCGAGAAGAAGACCACCATAGCGCCCGCAGCAAAATGATATGTAATAATGTAGTAGTGACACATGCATGTTAAACTTAGTTTTGTGATGTAAACAATTTTCTGAATTGCGGGGGAGACTTGTGCTTTTTGAACTACACGTTCGTAACACTTTCTCGTATGCAAAAATGACCTATATATGAATTGTAGATCTTGATGAGTTATGAACTTTTGGTATTCATGACTTTTCGAATGGAGGCCGCCTAGGGTTTCAAAATGTCGTCCGAATGTGTCAAAAATTCAAATTTTAAATTTCGAGGGTCAAAAATTCAAAAAATGAAAAGTTGACCCTAATACCAAATGTAGATCTTGGAGAGCTTACCAAAAGTGGTATTCATGAATTTTCGAATGGAGGCCGTCTAGGCCTTTGAAAACTACAGCTTTTTAAAAAGTCAAAAGTTTGACCCGGTCAAACCTTGGTCAAATGGAGCACTAAACGACCTAGTTTCAAAAAAAAATTGAATACAAAGGTGATAGAACTCATCAAGATGTACACTTGGTCTATAGGTCATTTTTGTATTTAAGAAAGTGTTAGAAAAACAGTAGTCCTAAAATCATATATCTCGGAGAGACTTTCAGAACTACGGGCGACTAGTGCTTTTTGAACTACACATTCGTAACACTTTCTCGTATGCAAAAAATGACCTATATATCAATTGTAGATCTTGATGAATTATGAACTTTTGGTATTCATGACTTTTTTAATGGAGGCCGTCTAGGGCTTCGAAAAACTACAGCTTTTAAAAGTCAAAAGTTTGACTGGTCAAACCTTGATCAAACGGAGCACTAAAACGACCTAGTTTCAAAAAAATTTGAATATAAAGGTGATAGAACTCATTTAAAAAGGTATTAAAATCATTTTAAGATTTTTTCCTCAATTTATAACTATTTTTCAAAATTTTATCCCATTGTTGACATTTCTTAATGCGATCACAAAAGGATGGATTTAAGACCCAACCTCGTGGGCGGGCGCCGAAATGTATAATGGTATCTATCTAATGAGTTAGCCTGGATGTGGAGTTAATCTCACAATCCAGCAAGAGTTAGTTGTGGCCAATGAGAGAGAGTTAGGCGGAATTAGTCATGGTGTGTATGCTCTCGCAATACTATCCATAGTGGAGTTAATATCACCAGGATATGCACAAGAGGTGTACCACACATCTCTAGGCATCACCTACGTACTAGTCTGTCACCCTAGCAGCAATGCTCTAAGAAATGCGTATTTGGTATTCTGGATATGCCACTTGAAATCTAAATAATAATATGAGCATGATATCGCGCAGTTTACGGATAGAAATACCAATTGTAGCACTTCACCGAGTCTATCCGGTATCGTATTTATATTTTACCACAGGGGAAGGGGTAGGCTATGGAATGAGAGAGAGAGAGATGGGTTGATGGATTGATTCACTTGCGGTGTAATAATGTAGAGTAAACCATATGCCTCAAACAAGACTCAAAAACAGGATAAGTCACATAATAAAGATAAAGATAAATAATGATAATGGTAATTGCCCATGTCTAAGATCATGGTGTGCCACTAGTGTCATAAAAGGCTGTTAACATGGTATAGTAAGAATAGATAGAATATTCCTAAGTCATTCATAATCATATGTCAACGAATACTACGATTAGTGCAATACATCTAGCTATCATGGCAAGGTTGCAATATATCTACACATGGTGAACATTACTAAGGAAGATCAAGAACAAAGCAAGTCTACCATAGTAATAAAGCTCAACTAGTCCTACATTCGGGGGGTGGATTATAAAAGACTCAATGGCGACATCACATCCACGATCTACCACACAACCCAGAATGTAGGGTGCAATCGCAGCAAATGTTGTATAAACACCACGTTTTCACATTGCTTACCACCCACAAAGTGTCCACCTAAGTGAGCGCTATACGACTCCATGCTTGAATATAAAGACAATCTCACTAAACTAAATATATAATCATAATAAACATGAAAGCATATAACTAAGAATATAATCATTAAATAGAGCAAAGTCATAACAAATGTATTCCAACTCAATACTTACAGATTGGATACAAGAGAGAAGTCACGAAGAAGCTCGGCTCCCGCTACTCCTTGACTATCGTGAATCCAAGACAAGCTTGACTTCCTCTAGTTCTAGACTAGATAGCTAATGCTCTAATTATGAGGGACTAGGGCTTGAGATCTTGACTTGAGGTCTTTGATGATGGGACTAAATGAATGAGGTATGAATCAGGGTTTCACCCAGGGGTCAGGGGGTCTCCTTATATAGCCCTAGGGGATGAATGGTAGCCCTTGGATCAAACCGACCTTGGCAACGGTGTAGATTTGTCCTCAATGTCGGTATGAAACCGACCTAGGAATCTGAGGCCGACAGGTGGGACCCACCTGGCGGCCGCCATGAATGGTCCCGGGGCCGCTAGGGCCCTATGACTGTGGGGCCAAACTTCCCGGTGGTGCCTTCGGTGTCTTCTAGAATGTTTTAGTTTGGATTTTGGGTTGAGTTGCTTCACGGTCAAGTCTCGTCATCGTATGGGATGCAAACTCTGGGCTTTTACTGCTTTTATCTGTTAAGTCCTTGTAAAGATATGAAATACCAAAACTAGTGGAATTCTATCAGTTAGATCCCTATACTATGTTGATATTCATTTTAATGCTCTTATTTCATGTTTAGTTGGCTAGTTATTTTATGCTACAAGATATACCAACAAGCTCCCCCAAGCTTACCTCTTGCTAGTCCCTAGCAAGACTTACTTTTAAATTTATTATTGGATCAGGAGTTGCTGCAACGCTTTCACGCCTAAACAAGTACACATGCTTTCAAACAAAATTTCTCTTCCGGATAAGAATAAACTTTTTCAACCTTCAACTTACCCATATTACCTTTTACCTTGGAGCTTATAGCCTTTTCTTGAATCTTGGGCAATTGAAAGATAGAACAATCAAGTCAAGCACCGTGTCTCAAACTCTTTGTTCAACTGTCCTTCTAGAGTTTTTGCAAGTTTTCAAAATAAAACTCAAAATTCCTTCAGTATGACTCTCTCTAGTCTCTCATTTTTGGTATTAGTGGATCCTCTCTAAGGCAACAAAGTTGTTTTGCCTTTCTCTCATAGTATGTGGTATTTTTGGCTAAGGCAGTAGGACACTATGCCTTCTTCTCTCTCACCCTATATCTAAGGCTTATATGTGGAGTTCATAGGTGGGAGAAAACTAAATCTACTTACTAAGCATATATCGTAAGTTCAAGCAATGGATCCAAAGTCACGAGTCACACTGATCAAGTGATGCATGTGTATGATGGTATGAAATGAATGCAATGGTAGGTTTATGAGGGGTATGAAGCATATGCAATGAAGTGTATGAGGGGAAAGCCTAATTCTACTTTTCCTCCTTGAATTAACATCTCTCTTGGAAACATTTAAGAGAACCCGGGGTTGTATACTTTTTCTTTCTTTCTTTTTTTTTTTTTCTTTTTTTTTATGGAGAGGGGGCATCTAAGTACCCATTGTTTTCAGCGGACACTTGTCTATTTTTTAACTCTCCTTTTTTTAACTACAACCCAAATCTCTTTTTGATAAAAAAACTTTTGAGAGATAAACAAGAGTAACAGGGCTTTATAGGAATGTTGGCTGAGTGGATATGTGTAGTGGATATTTTTGGTTGCTCTCTCCTAGGATAGGAGTAGAACATTTTTGGTGGTTTGCATAGTGGATGCGCACTCCCAGGTGGAAGTAGCATATGGGATTGAATGGAGTGGAGTGAAATATGGTGAGGTGGATGGAGTGTACATGATCAGCATGACAAGTTTCTAAGGGTCGACAAAGATTGACCAAACTCAATACAAAGTAAGCAGCCTATACATATCAAAAGGTTTTCCTAATCTAAAAAGCATGTATATAAGGTCAGTGGTAGGAATCAACACTCTATCATACGAGGAACTTATCATGTGCGTTTAATTTTCAAAATAAATCTCCAGAAATCTAGTATCACTAGGAGTAAGATCAACAGTAGCTCAGACTTTCATATATCATATCCATCAATCACCTAGACTTTAGAGCAAGCATTTGCAACCCATAGGTTTCGGGTTCAGGATAAATCTCAAGTCAAAAGCAGTTTTGCATTTAAGGCTCAAGAGAAATTAAGCTTGAAAGCTAGGCAATCAAAAGGAATTACGGTGGAGCAACTATTCATCATCTCCAAGTTGTCAATTTTAGGGTTTATTTTAGTTGAGCAAAAGCAAACAGGTGAACACTCTCTCTTGATCATTTTATTCTCACACTCTAGCAAAGACTCTTTAAACAACTAGACTTTTATAAAACTAGACTCTTAGCAAACTCTAAGCAAACCAAACATTTAGCTAATAGAATATAGTAGAGATACTTATCGGGATAACTGGGGGTGCTCTCCCCCAAGCTGGATTGAAGTGTAGGTTTGTTGATGATGTGGAAGCTGAGGTAGATGGTGACGATGGTGTCGGACTATCATGTCTCTCTCCCTTCGAATCTGCTGAACTCAAATAGACAACAAAGCTAGTGGAACTTGAGTAAGCATTAGGGGTTAGCCACATTGCCCGAGATTCTTCTAGATCGGCAGCATTAAATATTTTTTTGGATTTTATTATTTCTATGCAAAAACTTATGCATGCATTTTTATTTTATTTTTATGCCACCACCGCAAAATATCCCCGAGGGTGTTTAGGCCTCGGATTTACTCACATGGGGCTTTAAGATTTTCACAAAACAAAGCATAAAATATTTTTGTTGTTTTTCAAATACAAAATAAGAGATATGCTAAAGTAGGAATGCAAAGGATAAATATGCAAGATGCAAAAGATGATATGCAAAGTGTAAGGAATTAAATATGGATAACTACCGAAGTTACCTTTTCGGCGGGTTCGGTGAATTAAAGTTCTCGAACAGGGACCTATTGTTCTGTTCATTCCTCCCGGGGTACATCGGTTGTCGCAATTGGTGGCACTGATGATTCTATTAATTCTCTCATGATGAGCTGGGAGATGTTGTGACACCCGCCCAATTTGGATGTGGCCCATGAGTGGCCATTGAGTCTTGAGTGCACATGTTAGTACCACCTTGCTAGTTGAGCAAGGGTGGAGCCAACTTATAAGCCTTTGCCTTCCGGCCATATCACCTTCGGGTTAACCCTTTTACCTGGCGAGGGCGAAAAGTGTAAGTAAGGTGCTATGTGTGCGGCGTGTGCGCCCCTCGGAAGGGTCTTGGTGCGGCTTTGGAGGGCGGGGTGTTACAGATGTCTTCTTCTTCCTCCATCTTTGCTTAGCTGGTGGGCTCTTCTCTGGAGTGGATGGCTCTTCTATTTTCTCCATGGTCTTGGGTGTAGGGGTATTAACTCTTCCTGTACCTCTGGTTAACTTGTTTCCTCTTTTTCTTCTTACGGGTTCATGATCCACTTTGCTTCATTTGGCGGCGGCGGGCTGACCTGCTCTTCCTAGGTTTTTCATAATCATTATAACTATTAAATTTTACGTAGGGAATCGAAGTGGATCTCCCCGTGCGGATGTAGATGATAGCGCGCGTGGTGCTGAGGAAAGGCCTCCCCAGCACTATTGGTGGATCCTGATCATCCCCCATGTCCATGACTAGGAAGTCGGTGAGGACATAGTGCTCATTGATCTTCACTGGTACGTCTTTAGCAATTCCCTTCGGAAATCAGAATGATTGGTCCGCCATCTGCTTGTTTGCACATATGTTGGGTGCAAGGGCATTTTACCAAATATAGTTTCATATGTTACCTTTGCCATTAGGTTGATGCCGGGCCCATGTCGCAGAATGTGTTATAGAAATTCCATTGGTTGATGGAACAATGGATAGTCGGGGTTCCCGATCATCTTGTTTTTGCGTAGCATTGGAGATCCGAGTAGATGGTCATTTTTCGGGCGTGCACGGTTGATCATCCTTACCTTTGTAGGCCGAGCCTTTTTCTGGTTCTTCTTTCTATTCTTGATTGTAAGTCCTGGTCTCATCTCACAGAGCTATGGTGTTTGTGGGTGAGCAGGAGATGTGAGTGTCTTATTCTTGAAGTTGAATCTCTCCTTTCTCCCGTTGATGTTGAAACAAATCTTTGTGCTATCGGCGTAGATGATTGCTCTGGTTGTGCTCAGGAATGGGCGACCAAGGATGATCGGTGATCTTTCGCTTCCTCCTGTTTCTATGACTGCAAAGTCTGCTGGCAAGTATGACTGTCCAACCCAACGAGTACTTCTTCAAGTATCCCCTTGGGGTAGCATAGTGACTGATCTGCAAGCTGCAAGCACATGGTTGTATATAATAAAGGATTGCCATGAATTCTTTCATATATTACCCCGGGCATGATGTTGATGCTTGAGCCGAAGTCACACAGCGCGTTCTCAAAGGTGTGTGGTCCTATCTGGATGGTGATGACTGGCCTCCCTGGATCTCCTTTCTTGGGTGGTAGGGAGTCATCCAACCAGTTGCTTCCTGAGGACTCTTTGTAGTAGCGACCTGCATTAAAGATATTGACAAGATTTGCAGACTCTAATTCTTCCGGCTGGCCCGGAATCTTACCTAGTGTGGTTAGTGGAATGAGTAGCCAGTGAGGAATCACGAGACTCTATCATCTTATTAAAGCTATGTTGTTTTTTAATTGCGTAAGAAAAGCTATCCATTCTATTATTTATAGTTTCTAGCATTTTATCATTGGAAGCTATCTTCCGGGACAGATTCTCCATAGTCTTACCTTGGCTTAGAACAAGGTCTCTCAAGGAAGGCTGATTATAGTTATTATTGAAATTATTACCTTGATAGTTACCTTGGTAGTTGTGCCTCTGCTGGTTCTAACCTTTGATTCTGCTGAGGATGATAGTTCTTTGTTATTGTTGATGAAGTTGACGTCCTCCACGATCTCTAGGCAATTCTTGCCAGTGTGGCCTGTGTTGCCACATTCTTCACATGTCATGCGGGTATCTAGAATTTGCATGACCTAATTCGGTTGAGGATCTCTATCCTCTAGCTTCTTTATTATTAAGTCCATCTTGGCGGGAGCGGCATGTCTACCTCCTTCACCGTGCATTCCTCTCTTTGGGGGGTTGACGATCTTCGTTCCAACTTTGGTTGGAAGCCATCTTCTCCACAAGCTCAGTAGCTTTAGTGAGTGTAAGTGATAGGAAAGCACCTCCGGTGCAAAGATCCATCGTCTCACGAAGCGCCGGTAGCATGCCCGTGGTAGAAAGTCTGCATGAGCAGCCACTTCTCCATCCCATGATGTGGACATTCTGAAATATACTCTTGGAAGCGCTCCCATGCTTTCGGGACGGATTCATCGTGTTGCTATTGGAAATTTGATATCTTCCCTCTTAAGGCATTTGTCTTGCCTATAGGGAAGAACTTGGCGTGGAAGGTAGTAGAGCAAAGCGACCAAGTGGTATTCTTCTCTTTTGTAGCATAGAACCACTGCTTCACCTTTCCCAAGAGTGAGAATGGGAAGAGGCGTAGTAGAATGGCATCCCTCGGTACATCCTTGATGGTGAAAGTGCTGTAAATCTCCGAGAAAGTGTTGGAGAGGAGCACTAGCGCCTTCATGTGCCTTTCCGCTGAACCGCTAGCTTGCACCATGTTGATGAGCCCAGGCTTGAGCTCAAAACTGTGGTCCCCAATTGCAACGTCCGGACCAGTGCGAACATTGGCCGTAGTTGGAGCTGAGAACTCTCGAAGTGTCTTGTCAGCCATGGCCTCAAACACAGGCGATAAGCTTTGCCTGATCTGGTTAACGTTCGAATCAGAAGGTGTAGGTGTTCTTCTGAGTTTAGATCTTGCCTTTCTGAGTAATGCTTCTAGATTGTCAATATAATTATCTGGACGGTTACTCCAATTCATACATTTACCCTGCATAAGATCAAAAACAAGTAGACAAACAAGGGTAAGCCTGTTTGAGTATGTGATAATGGGTCCTCAATACATTATGTGATGCAAGTGATCTCTCTCTTATCCATGTATGTGTTTAGGTTTGGCTAGCACCCTTCCCCGGCAACGGCGCCAGAAATGCTTGTTGACCTTTCTTAACGCGATCACAAAAGGATGGATTTAAGACCCAACCTCAGGACGGCGCCAGAAATGTATAATGGTATCTATCTAATGAGTTAGCCTGGATGTGGAGTTAATCTCGAGAATCCAAAGAAGAGTTAGTTGTGGCCAATGAGAGAGAGTTAGGCGGAATTAGTCATGATGTGTATGCTCGCAACACTATCCATAGTGGAGTTAATCTCACCAGGATATGCACAAGAGGTGTACCACACACATCTCTAGGCATCACCTACGTACTAGTCTGTCACCCTAGCAGCAATGCTCTAAGAAATGCGTATTTGGTATTCTTGATATGCCACTTGAAATCTAAATAATAATATGAGCATGATATCTGCAAGCGCACAGATAGAAATACCAATTGTAGCACTTCACCGGGAGTCTATCCAGGTATCGTATTTATATTTTACCACAGGGAAGGGGTAGGCTATGGAATGAGAGAGAGATGGGTTGATGGATTGATTCACTTGCAGTGTAATAATGTAGAGTAAACCATATGCCTCAAACAGTACTCAAAACAGGATAAGTCACATAATAAAGATAAAGATAAATATTGATAATGATAATTGCCCAAGTCTAAGATCATGGTGTGCCACTAGTGTCATAAAAGGCTGTTAACATGGTATAGTAAGAATAGATAGAATATTCCTAAGTCATTCATAATCATATGTCAACGAATACTACGATTAGTGCAATACATCTAGCTATCATGGCAAGGTTGCAATATATCTACACATGGTGAACATTACAAAGAAAGATCAAGAACGAAGCAAGTCTGCCATAGTAATAAAGCTCAACTAGTCCTACATTCGGGGGGTGGATTATAAAAGACTCAATGGCGACATCACATCCACGATCTACCAAACAACCCGGAATGTTGGGTGCAATCGTTGGCAAACATTGTATAAACACCACGTTTACACATTGCTTACCACCCACAAAGTGTCCACCTAAGTGAGCGCTATTCAACTCCATCTTTGGAATATAAAGACAATCTCACTAAACTAAATATATAATCATAATAAACATGAAAGCATATAACTAAGAATATAATCATTGAATAGAGCAAAAGTCATAACAAATGTATTCCAACTCAATACTTACAGATTGGATACAAGAGAGAAGCCACGAGAAGCTTCGGCTCCCGCTACTCCTTGACTATCGGGAATCCAAGACAAGCTTGACTTCCTCTAGCTCTAGACTAGATAGCTAATGCTCTAATTATGAGGGACTAGGGCTTGAGATCTTGACTTGAGGTCTTTGATGATGGGACTAAATGAATGAGGTATGAATCGGGGTTTCACCCGAGGGGGTCGGGGGCCTCCATATATAGCCGTAGGGGATGAATGGTAGCCCTTGGATCAAACCGACCTTGGCAACGGTGTAGATTTGTCCTCAATGTCGGTATGAAACCGACCTAGGAATCTGAGGCCGACAGGTGGGACCCACCTGGCGGCCACCATGAATTTTCTGGCGGCCGCTAGGGCCCTATGACTTGTGGGGCCAGGCTTCCCGGTGGTGCCTTCTGGTGTCTTCTAGAATGTTTTACTTCGGATTTTGGGTTGAGTTGCTTCACGGTCAAGTCTCCTCATCGTATGGGATGCAAACTCGGGCTTTTCTTTGCTTTTATCTGTTAAGTCCCTGCAAAGATATGAAATACCAAAACTAGTGGAATTCTATAAGTTAGATCCCTATACTATGTTGATATTCATTTTAAGGCTCTTATTTCATGTTTAGTTGGCTAGTTATTTTATGCTATAAGATATACCAACACCCATTTAATATCAAATTGTTCTAATTTAAAGTAATTTTTCTAAAATTTTCTAAAAAATATTTTACGTGGCGGGCGCCCCAACCCGCCCGCCACGGTTAATGTTTTTTTGCATGGCGGGCGCCGCCACGCAAAACATTAGGACTATAAAATCTAAGCCCCCAACTCGTGATTTCGCTAAGTCCTTCTCGTGTTCGATTTTGACCCCGAAGGGCTGCCCAATTTTTTTTCGCCGTGCCGCCCACCGCCGCCGTTCCCTAGATCCGCCCGTCGTCGCTCCTCCGCCACCGCAGCCGTGCCCCGGTTCGCCGCCGCACCACCACGCAAACCGCCACCGCCCGCGGCGCCACACAACCGCCACCGCCGCCGCCACCGCCACCATCGTGCTCCTCCGCCACCGCCACCGCCACCGCCACCGTAGTGTGCCTCCGTCCCACATGACTTTCCGCGCTCGGCGTCCGGTGCCTCCTTCCTCGCCCCCATCCTTCTCCTCATCCGTCCGCCAACGCCGCCCGGCGAACCCCTAACTCCGGCCGCCCCGTACCGGCCCGGGGTGCCCTTAATCCGGGACTTGAGCTGTGGGCGGCCACCGCGCCGCCACTACCGTCCCTACCGGGTGCCCTGAATCCAGCGCCGGCGACCTTGCTCCGTCTTCTTCCACTCCTCGGTGGTGCCTCCTCTGTCATCCTCGCCCGAAACTCTCGTGATGCCCGATGCCCCGCTCTGATGCTTTTCCAATTTAAAACCTGTGATGCTATAAACTTGGTTAAACTGGCGGCTAATAACTGAGACAATTTGGTTCTATAATTTTCTTGCTGTGATGTTTTGCTGCCTATGATGCAAAACCAATTAATCGAGCATATGTGCCACCACCGTGATGCAAAACCAATTAATCGAGCATATTTGTTTTCCAGTTCTCTCAAAACGAGCATATTTTTGAATTGGATATCTGTTTTTTGCCTTAGCTAGTGCTCTGTACTTTGGACATGCCTTAGCTCTGTACTTTGGAGATGAATTTTCTAGTGTCTTTGTTGGTCATTGGCTCCCTATTGGCCTTAGCCGTTGGTGGCTGTTTGCTCCCTATTGGCCTTTGGAGATGCAAAAAAATGAGTAGAATTTTGAACATGCCTTAGCTGTTGGCTCCCTATTCTCATTCCATATATATGTCAATGCTACCTAGCTACTACTCTTTTTGGACATGGTTAGTCTAGCTAGTCTACTGATTTTGGACTTGTTGGCTCCCTATTCTCATTTTGATTTTGGATTTGTTGCCCTTACATACACATTTTGAGATATACATTTTTTGGACATGGTTAGTCTAGCTAGTCTACCTAGTCTAGCTAGTCGGCTGTCCTTACATACACATTTTTTGGACATGGTTAGTCTAGCTAGTCGGCTCCCTATTCTCATTCCATATAAATGTCAATATGCTACCTATCTACTACTCATTCCATGTATGTCAGTGCTGCCCTTACATACACATTTTGAGATATACTGTGCCTACTCTTTCCTCTCTACTTACTGTCAATTTTGAGATGTCAACCATTTTATGCAATGATGTGAACCCTTTAAACTTATTAGTGCTGAGGCAGTGGCATATATGCAATGACATGAACTTATTGGGGCGAGGCAAAATGGCTATGACGATTGAATCTTTGTTGTTTCGTTATGGCCGATGATGCAAACCGTAGTAAACTGAGGTGGCTATGTTTGTTTATGTTCATTTCAAGGTAGTCATCAAGGCATGGCATACCTCCCCTCCCAAGCAACCGAAAGTGGTTACTCACCTTACGGATGGTCGGGAGGGGCGATGCCATGTCTCCACGGCTACTTTGAGCTTGCAAGTTGCTTGTTTATGCCACCAATGATGACATTTCAGAACCAAATTTGAATGCTGAGGCCTATTGTTTTGTACTTGAGGCAGCGGCTATGATGATTGAATGTCCCCCTACTTGGAAGCTGCTAAACTAGGATGGCTTGTACAAGCAACCAGTTTAGAAGCGATGTGATCACAAGAGGGCTATATCTAAGCCAACATTTTTGTTTTTCTCTTTCTGCAATTTTGAATTGAGCTTGTCTACTCCTCCTATATACTACTACTAATGCACTATGTATTTGTAGCTTGAAATGGTGAATCAACAGGACCAGCCTAAAGGTCTTTTATGGGAGTCGCCTAGCTCTAGTAGTTCGAGGACGGATCATACGCAAAGCGGAGGCGTCATTATAGCCTTGTCAGTGGTAAAAGGAAGAACTGCGCGAGAGGAGGAAGTTGATCCTAGTTACAACCCGAGGGGTCAAGCATGAAGCAAGGTGCGTAGGGTTCAGGAACTACAGGCTGAACAAACCCCCACTACCTCCACAGGCACCTCAGAGCAACCCCCCCTCTAAGTCCACGGCCACCTCTTCGAGGCAAAGGAAAGGGGAGACAAGCCGGCCGAGAAGGGGAGAACATGGGAGGCACAAGAAGACCCGTGAGGTCCATGTCATTCAAGAGTTGGGGCCGCAGGGCGAGCCATTGTTGCCCACTCAAGTCATCGCGAAGTACAGCTCTCAGTGCTCGTGTTTCGTGAAAGATAAGGTCTCCATTCTTTGGGAAGACTGGAAAGCCGTCCCCGACACTAACAAGTTCTGGGTGTGGGGCGAGATGCAGAAACGGTTTCGGTATCCGCAAGGCGCCGATATGAAAAAGGTAGAGCAACATGTTTACTTCCTCGCAGGAAGAAGCTTTCGGAACTGGAAGTACAGGCTGAACAAGGACTTTATGCGAGAAAGGACGATCACCCTTGACCAAGTATGCCATGATCTCGAAGAAGTATGGGAAGAGTTCTGCATAAGAAAAACCATGCCGGAAGCAAAGGCGAAGAGCGACAAGTTCATAGAGCTAGCACAATGGAACCGACTGCCCCACCACATGGGCAATATTGGGTACGCCGGACACAAGCCGGCGTGGTGGACCGAAGAAAGGGCTAGAAAGGAAGCTGGGGAGCCAGATCCATACGAGGGCTGTGATGAAAGGACCCGGGACTTCCTCTACGGCCACAAGCCCAAGAAGCCGAGGCCCGCGCACCGCGCCTCGGATCAAGGAGGTCGAGAAGGCTGTCGAGAGGCCATTAGCGGCTAAGAATAGCGAGAGCCTCGAGATTCATCGGGGACATGATTCACTCGACCTTGGCCTTGGGAAACCGCGAGCATCGTGGCCGTGTCCGTGGCATGAGCTCCGGGGAAGAGTTGGGCGACGGTGGACTCGTGGCGGTCGGATCTTTGCCTCGTATCACATGAGGCGGGTACAAGGAAGGTTTGAGACAGGAAGGCCATGATGAGGCCTTGAAAGAAATGATCGGCAAGTCCATAGCGAGGGCTTTCACGAGCAACGACCCCAAGATGGTGGAAATAAAGAACCAGATGTTTCGCCAGGCTGGTATGCCAGTGACAACACCACCACAAAGGCAGTTGGCCCCTAGGTACCCTGTGGATGATATCACTGAATTGACACGGTGCGCACTCTTGGTGCCCCCTAGGCGGGGGGCAAGACGAAGATGGCTGTGGCCGGGGGTTGCACATCCTCGCGGAGATGTCAAAGAGTACGAAGACCATGAGATCCCTCCTAATGTGCCACCGTCACTTTGTTGGTGCGTGTTCTTGGAGTATATGAAGACTTTGAACTGGAGTATCCCGCTCATCATGGGGCCAAGAGTCTTCTCACTGCTCTTTGTTATGTTGTACTTTGTGGAACAAGGAGGTCATTGAACTGCACAAGTCATTATTGAAGTCACCGCCCTTTTCATCACGGTCGAGAGTGGCCCTCGAGTTCTTCGCGGACCCCTATCATGATGATGATGATTCTTCCCATGATGATGATGGTGGGGACGGCAAAGGCAATGACCCTCCTCATGGTTCGAGTACTCGCCTACTCGCAGATCCAGCCTAAGGACCCGGCACCCGAGAAGCGAGCAACGAGGAGCCGGCACACCGAGGACCCGACACCGAGAAGCAAACACCCGAGGAGCCGGCACCGAGGAGCAGCCAATACTCGAGGAAGCAACTGGGAAAACGCAGAGCCACAACCTACGGAGAGAGTAGGTGACGAGACACCCATCTACACTCGAGGCCTCCAACCGCTGACTCCTCAGGCGCCGAGGAAGGAGAAAGGAGCTGAGCATAGGACACCATCACCATCCCGTGCTGGACCTAGCGAATGCCCTCCACCACCGAAGAAGCCGACATTCGATGAAGAGGAGGTCGTACCCGACAAGCGGGCGTCACCCGAGAGGCCCCAATTATTAACGATTGTGTGCGAAAGGTATGCCCCGCTCAAATAACGAGCTATAATATGTTATTAGCTACTTCTTTTCACAACCTAACATTTGTAGCCCCGCTTTTCCAGGCCAAAATCCCCACTTCATGCCGGGTTCATCTCGGATGAATGCCCCGGCAACTTCGAGTTTGGGAAGTACATGATACCTAAGGCCCAGCTCATCGATATAGAGACTTGGGAGGCTCGGAAATTCCATGCATGGTATATAGAGTTCGCAAAACGTGGAATGCATAGCTTCACTTTCTATCTTCCTAAGGAGTACTTCCACAACTTCATTGATGGACGGTTCATCGTTGATTTCCATGACATGTCTAGACTATTTCGTCGACAGGACATTGACATGGCCCAAGTCACCTTGTTTGCTCTGTAAGTGCAATTTTACTTCCACATGTCCCTTGCATTCGTATAGATTCTTTCTGTCAAAAGTACTTATGCCACAACCACATGTCCTTATAGGTTGATGGCTGTCACACCCTGATTTCCAAAGGAAGACTAGAGTCACGATATGTGTGCCCAGGAAGTCCACACATACAACACAGAATGCAAAAATATCAGATTGCAATGTAAATAAAGCGAAAACTTATATATTTAACACTTACAAACATCAGAGTAACGCGGAAAGGTAGCTAAGACTCCACTTCAGGCTCCATCTCAGCAGGGACAACTGGTGGCTCCGTATGCCAAGCACTGCTGACAGACTCCTTGTCTTCATAACATCTCTTATCCTTTTTCTGAGCAGCACCTTACTACTGAGACACAATTTGGGGTGTGGGGAATAGCAAGGGTGAGTCCATGTCGAACTTCGGCAAGTACAAGGCGGAAAGTATATGATATGCAAGGCTTAAACAAAGGTAGGTGACACGGTTATACTTTGCGGTAAGCATTTTAATGTAGCATCAATATTAATTATTAAACAACCTGATTACTAATATGGGTTCAAGACCCCAACCCTTAATTAAGGTGTAAGTAAGATTAACAATATTTTAGTATATCAATATATCATTATCACATTCCCGAGGTAACACCCTCGGAGAGTAACTAGGGATAACACTCACAAAAGAACACGGGAACTCCATCCCGACAAAGCACGAGGTCGCAACCTCCTCCAAGAAAGCCATCTCCATCTTCATAGATCCATGTGAGTCCAGTTCTAATCATGTGAGGGCTGCGGGCCGCTCTTGACCATGAGCACGGCTGATATATCGATTTTAAAACTCGCAGAGGTGTGCACTTTCACTTCAAGTCGTGATTCCCATTCGCCCAGGTTCGCGAGGCCCAAAACTCTACCAAGGAGAGCGGCGGGGGTCTCACTACGAGACCTTTCGCGGGTTTCGAAGGTAGGGGTTCACTCGCCCGAGGCGAAATGCTGGGCGTATGAGGGCGTCCCCCAATCACTTTGGATCTACCAACCCCCATAATACAATCCCGTGAGCCCCCAACGCCATTTCGGTGGAAAGATTCCCCTACTGCGAGGGACACATTGTCAGTCAAGCGAGCCATGTGGCTTGAAGTTGCACGGTTGTCCCGGTGGCCGTCCATGACCAAGTCCTTATGGAGAGTGGACACGAGTGCGCTCCGTCCAAATCGGACAAGCTCCGGTACCCGTTTTTCCCCTTTAACCAACACCAAACCAACGATGCGGTTCAAAGATCCTCATCTTCTTCTCATCATGGCGTAGCCATTAACCATCATCATCCGGATCATATTATACAAGAAGCAAGTTTTATCTTCATTAAATTATCATTAAGTGGATGAGCGGAGCAAGCAAAACAGTTATCTTTGCAACCTATCTACCAAAACCATCCCATGGTGATATTTGGATAAAGTGGCTAATCAATGTCCTTAGGGTTTGTTCCATTTAGGACACATGCATAAAAGTAATGATTAAAGTGAGTAGGTACAAAATGATCAAATGGTGTCCAGACTTGCCTTAAATCCAAGATATAGCTACTCGAAAAGTCTTTAGCTTCTATCTTACGTCTCCAATACATACGCACTCTTGTCGATCCTCAGCTCCTAATCTTCACTCAAGCGAACAGCTCTTCGTCTACTCGCGAGGACCAAGCATCACAAACAGACAAGCAAAGGAAACAAGACTAAGAACAATAAAGAGAAACTAGAGACATCGCACTAATGATAGGGCTTGGTTCTATGGACATGATAACGTAGGAACGCCAAAGAATAGAGCTATCGATAAAAAGGACACACTAATCGTGCGAAACAACACCGGGAAGAACAACTACACGCTGGACTTATTTAGTTAACCAAAACATTCATTAGTTTGGAAAACATTTGACATAAGGACATTAAAGCAGCTATTCTATAACTCAAGTCGATCTAAACAAGTTATTAAATAAAAGGTATTTATGTAGTCATTAATCAAGTTAACTTTGCTTCATAAAAGTTTACACATATAAGCCTAGGTTTTCTTTTGAAATAAAAGAGCACTATAAAGCTTTAACTAAAGCTACAAAAGAGTTACAATTTAAGTTTCATAAAACATGCTAAACACATTGCTAAAGCATAGCTTACGTCGATACAAACCTAACACAACTTGAACGGGTCAAAACGGAGCTATAACGCAAAAAAGTTATGGTGAAACAAGACACCGGGGGCATAATCTGCGATAAACCGGGGGCTAGGACCGCGATTAACCGTAGCCAACGAGGTCTAATGTGCGAAAGCAGGCGGGCGTAGACCTAACTCTAAATACTTTTGAATGCGGTGGACTATTACGTGAAATAGGAAAACCAAAGGGGCTTATCTACAAAATCGCTAGGGCTGACCGGCCGGTTGACCCGCTGGCCGAACGTCTCGCTATGGGTCGACGCGATGGACGATGCGGACACGTGGCCGGTGATGGGGCCGGTTGGATCGCTTTGACCAGTGCGCCAGATCTAATCTGGGGGATTCAGATAGATCGGGCGGCCGCAGACGGCCGGGCGGGCATATAGGGTCGCCGAGCGGCGCCGTCGCGCGATGGTCGAGGGCGGCGGCGAGGCTCGCCGAGTTCGCGATCGACGCTCCGGTGGTCGGCCGAGCTCGCAGCGGGCACGTGGAGGAAGAGAGCTCGACTTGCGGACTCGGCTAGGGCGGCGGGGCGGCGGTGCACGCCAAGGTCGGCGGATTGCGGCGCGGCGCGGGCGGCGGCGGCCGGGCGCGGTGAGGTCACGCCGCGGGATGACGCGACGCATCGGCGTGCTGCAGCGAGCACGCGAAGTGACGCCGCGCGATGGCGGCGAAGCGCGATCTGCGCGGCTCTCCGCGCGACGCTGGAAGGCCGAGATGCTGCTATGCGCTGGCGGCGGAGACACGGCGGGCGGCCGGGCGGCGCGCACGGGACGCGCAACGCTGGAAGGAAGGGACGGGAAGGGCACCGGTGTGTTTCTCACCTCGCTACGAACCTCGTGGCGGCGTTCGTCCGGGGAAGGCAGCGGCGGCGACGTCGACGCGGGCGCGACGCGGCTCGTCCTAGGGTTAGGGTTACGGGCTGGGAGCTTTAATCGGGAGGCGGCGGGCGAGGTAGGGCAAATGGAGGCACGGGGGGCGGCGACGCTTGCTTTATAGGGCGGCCAACCTTGGGACGGGCGCACGGGCCCACGCCGCAGGCGGGGCGGCGAAGTCGGACTCCGGCCGAGGTCGGGGATGACCCCGTAGCCGTGCCGTCCCACGCCGGCGGGCCCGGGGTCGGCCGGGCTGCGGGCGGCAGGTCTGCCTGAGCGCTTGGCGCTTGCGGGCGGCGGGCCGGCCCGGCCCAAGCGGCGGCTAGCTCTTCTGGCCACCTTCTACGCCGCTGGCCGCCCGGCCCAAATCTTCTTCTTGGCTGGCTTTCTTTGCTAGGTCGCTACGGGCCAAAAGCAAGGAAAGCAGCCCAAAAAGTGAAAGAAAAGCTTTTGCAATTTCTAATTCAGCATTTGAAAGAAATTTGCTACAAATAAAATACAAGCTCTATACAAAACATTCAAGAGCATTTCAAACCAAACTTGAGGGACTTTTTTGATGCTAGGGTCTTCAAAACCATCTAAAGAATTTGAATTACCTTTTCAAAAAATAAAACCTTGACCTTAATTTGAAAAGAAGCTTTTTTTGAAGGCTTTAATTTCACAAACCGAAACAGGCTTATTCAGGGTTAGATAGAGCTTTTAAGAATCTCTTTTTATCACTCAAAACATAACAAGGCAAAATCATACATAAGCCACCAACAAACAATGACACTCTTTTATTAATTTCATAAAAAAATTTTATAAAGCCATTTTCCTTAATTTATATTCATGCCAAAAATTAAATCTTAGTCAAATTTTAAGAAAACTTCAAATCCTTGATTTTATTTAGTGTTTTCTAATGACATCCCAAAACTTGGAAATTTTGGGGTGTCATAATGGCCGATGCAGCAAGAAGTTAAACAATGGTATTCTTTATCTCTCTCCATTGCACATCTGTGAGAGAGATCGTCGGTTATCGAGAAATCAAGGGACCATCCAGATATATATGGTGGACTTGATGGAGAGAGAGAGAGAGAGAAAAGATATGGAAAAAGCAGCGAAACGAAAAGAAGTGGGAATTATCACAGTACTTAATAGCAGCAATGAAAAAGGTCAAGCCAAATGGGTATAAATGTATTACGGTGGCTCACCAATACGGAATAGGAACCGTAGGACATTGGATTTGTTTCATAATCTTTCCTCAGGATGGGAGGGCCGTGATCTTTGACTCACTAAGGAACACAAACCCGCCACCGACTACCCGACACTTTGAAAGTCTGCTTAAAATTGTAAGTGATGAACTGCTTATTCAATTACTAGAGTCGAATATCATCGTTGCCAATATAGTGCATTTCGTACGGCTCTTCACGGGGAGTACTTGAAGGATCGGGCAATGGGATCGAAGATCCCGAGAAGGTAAGGGCGCAATAAAATAGACTCAAAATCGGGCGAGATTTCTCGGTATGTATATGAAACCTCATTTTTCTTAGAAATGATTTGCCTATTGCTTCTATCTTACTACTAACATTGGTTTATTGTGTGCGGTGCATCAAACAACTATTGGATCAAACTTGTGTGGTTTCTTCGATGCTGTGAATACCTGAGGTCTTGCGAGAAAGTACTCCACCGGCTACCGGCAGCTCAAGGACGGACGGAAGCACTGGTATGGGGTGATAGAAAAGGCAACCGATGAGATGCTATTCACGCGAACAGTAGGAGACATATGTAAGTTTGTTCTAGACCAAGTAGTGCATGAAGGACAGCCTTTCTTTTTGGAGGACAGTGAGTTGGGGATGTTACCGGAGTTCGAGCCCCTAAGGAAATGGACCACCATGCTAGAGCTTAAGGACTACCTTCATCCAGTCACCTTGTAGCTCGCACATTATGTATGGATGTAATTAACTCATACTTTGTTGGATATGCATGAATGGATCGATGAAAACATGTATGGATATGAACAGAATCGATGTATATATATGTATGATATATACTTGGGTATTTGTCTTTCTTATATATATATATGTGTGTGTATGGATTGATAGCAATGTATATATATGTGCATATGTGTATTGGCATTTTATTTTTTAAAAAAAAAATTAAGCCATGGCGGGCAACATAACTTCGCCCATTTGTTGGGAGGGCAACCCTCGCCCGGCAATGGCGACTCCGCGAGCCCCGCCTCGCTGAGCTAAAGCGATAACACACAACAACACTAACTCGATAGTGCAGGTCCATCTAGCGGAGGGGCCTCCGATACCAACGACGCGAGGCCAAGGAGAAGTCGCCCCGACACCTCTACAGGTCCATCCAGCGGAGGGGCCTCCGATACCAACGACACGAGGCCAAGGAGAAGTCGCCCGACACCTCCTACGGGTCCCGCCGCCAGGCCGGCGGCGGCGCGGCTAACTCCCCTTGGATCCGCGGGGGCTCCACAGCGAAGGGACCTTCGGCTACAACCTTGGCGAAGGCTCGAGGCAGGCTGGCCGCGAAGGTCAGGGTCATCGCGCCGGGCGGCGCGAGGATGCAGCGCGCCCTCCC
The DNA here is from genome assembly GCA_015847255.1 of Hyparrhenia diplandra. Taxonomy (NCBI): domain Eukaryota; kingdom Viridiplantae; phylum Streptophyta; class Magnoliopsida; order Poales; family Poaceae; genus Hyparrhenia; species Hyparrhenia diplandra. The sequence goes on along the minus strand of JADLZK010006242.1, from coordinate 331,196 downwards.
CAAAGGGACCTGCCGGCCGGATCCGGTCGCTGGCGGACGGCCTAAACCCTGGAAGACGGTGAACTCTGGTGCAAACCAGTCTTGCCCCCCGAGGGGTGTTTGTACCGCCTACCGCTGCGAGGGCCCATGCGTCGAGGGACGCCTTGTAACGTGTGTCGGATGTAAAATACCACCCGACCCTTCATCTCCCCTATAAATACCCGGGTACGGGCTCAAGGGAAGGGGGAGGTTGGTGGCCAAATTTATTGGTCATTTAATGGAATTTACTTCATCTCTAGTACCTTCGACTCGAGTGTCGACTTCGATACCTTCGCACGATCCGTGACCTCGACCGCCCTCACCCTCGGCAACCCCGGCGGGGGGAGGACCATCGAGGCCACCGTTCGTTCTCATACCCGACTCACCATCTCTTGTACATACACAGGTGGGAAACCCTCGCCCCTCCTCCCGCGACCTCCGGTAGTGAAGGCCGGGCGGGAGTGATCCCCCACCGTTGGCGCCGTCCCTGTGGGGACGAACGAAACCTAAAAGCCATGCACGCACATACTCGCCGCGGGGACCCCTCACACCGTGGAGGCGCGACTCCTCCTCCGGAAGACCCACCGCCGTGATCCGACCCGCCTCCGCAGGGGGGGGGGCCTCGCCGGTGGAACACACGGACCCACCCCGGCGGGCCGGGGGGCCCCGGCTCGCCACCGCCGCCTCCACCCCGGGCGACTATGTCGGGAGCCCGGCGGGGTGGCTCCGCCGTCCGCCGGAGAGGGGGCAGCCCCCGATCCTAGGCCGTGGATCCGCCGTGGAGGCGGCCCGTGGTCCAGCTCCCTCGGATCGAGAGCTACCCCCGGTTCGCGCTCTAAGGTCTCCTCGGGGAATTTTACCGAAGACGAAGGGACGAGGCCTGCCCTGCGGGACCGAAGCCACAGGGGATCTTTGCGAGCCCATTGCTGAAAAGAAGGCAATTGCGAGCGATCGACGAAAGCGGCGCCTCGCCTCCATCGAAGAGCAAGCCGAGCGGCCAAGGCCGAACTGTTATGGATCGAACAACAACTTGCAGCGGCAAGCGAGGCTCCGGGGCCACACAGGCACCCCACCCTTGGACCTTCGCACGCACCACCTCCCCCCCACCCCACCCATATACAGAGCCTACCCCCGCAAAGAAAGCTTCCAACCCCCACACCCACTCCACCGCTTGACCAACCGCACCACAACCCAACCCGCACACCCACCATCACGCCCATACCAAGCGCGGCTCACCCCTCGCAAACAACCCACTCGACCCAAAGTCGCCCACTCTCCTACGCCCTCCCAGATCACGGGTGGCCCCGACCCTCTGACCACCGGCATCTACCACGCTACAATGGGAACTCCGACCCTCGCTAGTTTATCATGAGTTACGAAGCCGCCATAGCCGCAGCAGGGGCGACCAATCAACCATGGCCAAGTCGCCGTAATTGTAGCAAGAGGGATAGCGCGATCTGATACTGCACCACCGCCTCCGAACACCATCCGTACCTAGAGCGAGCTCGGGGCGACCCTCCGCACCAAGTTCAAAGGGGTGGACTCCGAGATTGTGAAACGATCTGCCGAGCTCCTCAACGTTGTGCAGAGAACCAACGAACCCCTGCAGGAATGGTGGCGGAGGTTCCTACAAACAAAGGCCACGACCGAGGGGGTAACGGATCAGAGCGTCATTATGGCGGCGGTCTCTTGCATTCGCCCCGGCCCATGTCACTCAAAATTGAGAGAAAGCAACCCAAGACCCTCGCCGAACTTCATGAGATCCTCGAGAAATCTTGTAGAGCCGGCCCGCGGACCACAAGGCCAAGCTCGAGGCCTTCGACCCTCGCACCAACAACGGCCGGCGTGGCGCCCACCTGTTCGAACGGCGTGCCCGATCTTGTGAGAGTGGGTGCAATAGCCACGGCACCTCTGCCGGAAGCAAGGCCTCAAACCCGATAAGCACAGCTACAACTCAAGAGACCAAAACACGGAGAGGGCGGCGAGGGGCCTCACTCACCGAGGTAAATGCACATGTCATTTACTCGGCGGGACAAAGGACATTACACCAAACAAGTGCCCATTCTATGCGAAGGAAAGAAGCAATGGAAAGAGAGCCGGCTTGCGGGCTCCCGTGACAGGTCAACCACACAAGGAAACCCAACCACCCCTACGCAATCACACCACTACGGCTTCAATCCCATCAACTCGGCACCCCCTCGCACCCCGCTTTCCACTACCCGACTTTTGACCAACCACCCTTCCACAGCTCATACCCTGCGGAACTACGGTCTCCCACCCTGGAACCGCCGCACCGCACAAGACCCGGCTCTACCACCCCGCCAACCACGCCACCCCTACCACCCCCTTCGCAAATCAAGCATGAAACCCACCCCACAAAGGAACAATCCCACACCCACCTACGGAGTCATCCACGGCCATCCCCGGAGGCTCAAGCGAAGATCACGGCAACAAGCGCCAAAGAAAGGAGCACTATCGGAGAGTGCATCATGTGGCGTGCGGAGGGTCCGCACAAGAACAATGTATGGTCCCGGGTTCGATCACCTTCGATCACGAGGGACATGAAGCTCAAGGACTATCCTCATACCCGTCACGATGGTCATCGAGAACAAATGTCGCGGGATGGGCGGTGACAAAAATCCTAGTTGACACCTGGCAGTTCAGCGGACATTCTCTTAGCATCAACCTTCGATCGCATGAACCTCGGCCGAAGCACTGCTTCAACCAAATTTAGCAACCCCCTTGTTCGGCCGGCGGTCGGCAAGTCGGGGCCATCGAGAAAAAAATCACGCTCCTGTCACCATCGAGCGCGCCCAACCCCGCACCGAGAACATAACCTTCGATGTGGTGGACATGTACTACAACTACAATGCCATCTTTGGCCGCGGTATCATCAATGCCTATTGACGGTAACCAACGACATATTTTTCCCGTCAACTTACTACCATAAAGGGAGTAAAATTAAACCTTTTATACTCATATACTTTTATCACTAATAAATTCCACTTGTAGTGTCTTGTATTTTATTTTGCAGATTTATAATAAAAAGCAAGTGGAAAATCGACCAAAAATACGCCTTAGGGATAGCGCATTATTACAAAATCAAGCCCAAGAGCAAATCGACCCAAAACATCAAATCTGGGCCGTGCGGCCCGGCCCACAACTTTTCGAGGGCGAAAGACGACACCCCACCGAGACCCGGGCGGTAGCCGAGCCCGGGGGGCGCGCGGCGCACCACCCAAAACGGCCGCACCCTCCCGAGGCGGTTTCGGCCCGACCTCGGGAGGCGGTTCGTGCACTTTCCAAACGGGGTTTCCGCCTGCGTTGGTCGGTTTCTTCTGAAAGGAAGGTTTTCAGGTCGGTTTTGGTGTATTTTTAGCATTTAGGCCCCTCCTCCAAGTGTATAAGTAGGCCCCTCTCTCCCTCTCTCAACACACACCACTTGGAGTCCAACAAACCAGCAATCTCTCTCTCTCTACCACCTCTACCTCTCTCTTCTTCTACTTCTTCTTTCTTCTTCTTCTTTCTTCTTTATTCTTTCTTAGTTAACACTTGGAGTAGAAGAGCTACAAAGGAGGGCTTGTGTCCTAGAAGAAACCGCTTTGGTAATACATCTACTCTATGGAGCATTCTTCTATTTGCAAGTCTTATATCTATGTTCTTGGCCTAACTTATGAACTAGAGTATAGTCTTGTTCATGTTCTTGTGTCGGTATATGAACTAGCATATAGTTTACATATCATAATCTTGACATGTTCATTACTGAGTTCATCATCGATCATCATATGCCTAACTTGATTAGAGGTGGGATAGCGGTTCGTTGTTCCTTGGGTTTTGCTCTTGTTCTAGTCCGTCCATTCGGCGAGTGGGGATCTGGGGGGACAAGAGTAGTGCTCTAATATGCGGGCATGGTGCTCGGGTATTACGACACTGCGAATATGAGTGCATGCCACGGTTGAGGGGGTAGGCGGCTTGGTCGTGACAAGCCTTGACCGTCCCCTTGAAATCCCCCCCCACGTTCGCTGTCTTTTGTAGGAGTTAAATAAATGCTTCTATTGGGCGTATGGCACCCTGAGTCTCCTCTGTTATCCTAGACCTAACCACGCTTAGATCGGTTTGCATATGATCCTAACTATTCATTTGTATGGCCATGACTAGATACATTAGAACTACTCCATTAGGTTATTCATTTATTCATTTATTCTTTATCTATTTTCTTTATCCTTTTTTCTTTGGTGGATTCTTAAGTGTGTGTCACACTATCCATGAACCGTTATTGCTTACCCCTGTTATGAACATTTTGGTCTAAGCAAACACATGTTCCTCTATTCGGATGCCATGCTAATTTATTAATCACATGCCTTCCTTTGGGAAAATATAAATAACGATACCCTCAATACTTAAGGGTGAAATGCTACAATGATAGATCCGTGCGCTTGCGGATGAATATCTAAGATGGCAAGATCTATCCCGTTGATGTTCCATTTCGGATCACCGACATGGTGGTTTTACTTGGGAATGTCGGCGCGCATTTCTAACGCTCTTATTGGGGATGGGTTTTATACTGTTTCCTTTGATTGCGTTAAGAAATGCCAACAAGCATTTCGGCGCCGTTCTTGGGGAAGGCATTGTGAAAAAAAATATAATAAAAAAGCGGCTATGAATATGAACGTGCGTGGATACCATTTGCTCATACGAGGCTAATCTTTTATGTTTTCTCTTGTTGTGGATGAAAACAGGATAGTGTATGTCGGGTTTCCTCTGCCGGAAAACTTCATCTCGATCGGAGGCACTCCTAAGGAAGAACCGGTCTCGCACCGCTTCTTCTTCACCGGAACCCCGACGGTCGAGACCGACATCCCTGCGCCAACCGCAACTCAAGCCATGGCCCGGGAAGTCGCTGCGCGATTTCTCAACTCCAGCCGTCACCAACGTGCCCCACCGGGCCGATGGTGAGCGTGGCGGACAAAAACCGAGCCTTCAATCGGGGGCGATCACCATGGTGCGGGCGGTCCATTCCGTGGACGCCGGCGGGGGGCGCAAATGCTCATCTCCGGCACTTCCTTGAGCCATGCGATACAATAGTCATCAAAGATGTCGCGGCCCGAGCGTCATCGAGGCTCCGTCCTTTCCCTTCTCCCTCGTGGGGAAGGCGAAAGCGATGGTTCTACAGGGACAAGGAAGTCGTCGATGCGTGGGCCAAGTGCTCCAGGGCGTTCCTCGCCAAGTTCTTTCCTATGGGCAAAACCAATGCCCCGAGGGGAAGAATCGCCAATTTCCGCCGGACATCAATGGAACCCATCCCGGAGGCGTGGGAGAGGCTGCAAGAATATATTCTGGCATGCCCGCACCATGGGATGGAGAACGGGCCGGTGCTCGGGAACTTTTACAATGGTCTCACGGCCATATCAAAGGGGCACCTCGGCGCCGGCTGGCGGTGGCGCATTTCTATCGCTCACCATCGATCGGGCAAATGCCCACGATTGATAAGATGGTGGCAAATCGGAGCTGGGGCGAAGGGCAGAGCCACGGCCAAAACACAAAAAGGCATGCATACCGTGAAGGAGGCGGATATGCTTGCCGCAAAAAATGGATCTTCTGGCGAAGAGGCGGAGGAGCGCAGCGACGGATGCTACTACCCGGCCCGCGCCCGATCCTCGCCCGCACGCTCACATGACCCGTGAGACGCGTGTGGTGAGGTTGGCCACTCGGGGGGATAAGCGCCTGAGACTCGTGAAGAAGCCGCCTTCATCAACAACGGCAACGGGTATCGCCAACCGCAGCGAGTGGCCGAACAACCTTTCCGGTCGCCGCCATTCCAAGGCAACCCAGGGGATACAACTCCAACTATAACCCCAGGCGGCCCGTCACCGGGACCTGGTCTTGGGCGAGGCGAAAAATTAACGAAAATCTCACCAAAAAGATGAGCCACCAAGACAAGATCTTGGAAGGTGTGAATAACAAGCTTGAAGGGTTGACGTCGGGCGTGTGAAGAACCAACTCGGCTTCAACAAGATGATAGAGACACAGCTAACCCGAGTTGCGGCCCAAGTGCCGATCCAACGACTTCGGGGAAGGATCCCCGTGGCAACCCGAGGTCCCACACGAGTCGGTTAACATGATATCTCCGAGGCTCGATCCAACCCGGAGAGTCTGAAGAAAATCCCCTGTGGACTCGCCATTCATTGCCAAGAAGGGAGATCCCGGACGTCCGATCATCGGTTTGCCATTGGCCCCCACAATTTTGCTAATGCATTTTGTGACACTGGGGCCACATCAATGTGATGTCCAAGATCACCTTCAACAAAATCCATGGAGGGACACTTACTCCCGCCAACCGTCCTCTAAATGGCGAGATCAATCAACAAGGCGGCGAGGAGGAATCTTGGAGGACATGTTTGATTAAAATCCAAGATGAATACATCCCCGCGGACTTTGTGGTTTTGGACATGGGCCCAAAGGAGGATGTGTCTCTCCTCTGGGGAGACCATTTCTTTTATCTTGCGAAGGCTAACATCGATCTAGGGAAGGGTTTCATCGTCTTCCATATCAAAGACAAGGCGGTAAAGTGCCCATTCATTGGGTACAAGCAACAACACACCGGCAATCATCATCATCAAGACCGGTGTGGAATGTTGAAGGATCCGGCTCAAGAGACCCCGGAGGCGGTACCTCCCCCCCGATAGCGAGGGGAAAGTCGAGACAGTGACTATAAATAACCTGCTCAAAAAAAAAAAAAAAATGGGGTATATCCAAAAAGAAAAAAAAAAAATGGGTATATCCAAAAAAAAAAAAAAATGGGGTATATCCAAAAAGAAAAAAAAAATGGGGTATATTCAAAAAAAAATCTATATATATATTTATATATTTATGTGTTTCATAAAATATTTTTATTAACAAAATATTTTGGAAAACTAAAATAAAAATTTTCATAAATAAAATAAATTCTTTTATGAAAAATAAAGAAAAATATTTTATACATAAAAGTATATACAAAAATATTTTTTTAAAATAATTTTTCTATTTAAAAATAAATTTATATTTGAAAATTTTTGAGAAATTCAAAAGGAGAGAAAACGGCGAACCAAAGATGAGCACACAACGACCCACAAACTTTTCGTGACCGTTGGACACAACCGCCAAAGCCAGGCCGGCGGCCTGCCGGCGAGGCGGGCTACGCACCCCTAGGTGCGGCCGCGCCCAGGCCGGCGCCGTTCGGGGCCCGCCGTAACGGCTCCTAAGCGTTGTGTGAGGCAGCCCTCGGCCGTGCGCTCGGCTATAAATAGCCGAGCGCCGTGTGAGAGCTCCCACCCCTCATTTTCACTCCCTCTCACTCTCACACTCTCTCCCGCTTGTTCTACACTCTATTTTCTCCACCAAAAACATTGTGCCGAGCAAGATTGCGGGTGTGAAAGTTCATACTTTCAACTAACCCTTGCACACCCGAGGTCTCGCTCAATCGTTTTTGCAGTAGCCATGAAGAAAGCCGGGAGAATCTTCAGCGGGTTGAGGCGGTCGTCAAGACAGAGCTCACGACATACAAGCACAAGCTCCGCCCTCAACTTCGACAACCTCGAAGACTCTCCGATGCAAGAAGATGTTGCACCTGTCGGGGAGGAAGAAGCTCAAGCTCCCCCGACAATCGACGAAGCCGACGCGCCGTACCTCGACCTTCGGGAAGGACGGGAGATGCAAGCATATCTCCTACTCAAGGATCGTGTGTTCCAACACACGCCCGGAATCGACCCCGACCTCCTCGAACAAACAGGTATGGACAATGAACTCCCTATCCTTTGGAGAGCAGTCGGGTGGCAGGACATTCCCCCTCTCGAGGAGGAAGGTTCTCGCCTCCTAACAATTCAGTTTTTATGCACACTAGTAGAGGATCAGCTAGGAATTTCTTTCCGCCTCTTTGGTACACTTTATCATGTTACATGGGTGGACCTAGCTCGTTCTTGGGGTTTTCATTGTAGATGTGCAATAAATATAGATCTTTGCTCTCCCGGCTTTGTCAGAAACCACTTTTGGGAGGAGATATCCGGTGCACATGAGGCCGGTGCTTTCAAACCTCGCCACTCACAGATCTAGCACCCATCACTTAGATTTATCCACCGCTGGATCTCGTTGACTTTGTTCCCTAGACACGGGGTTAGATGGGTAAATGAGGTTGAATTAAAATTACTCTATGCTTTGTTGTCCACAAGGTTAAGGTAGCTCCGAGTGGTAGAGATGTGCGGGAACATTTTACATATTATCACAAAAGTTCTTTGTTCCTGTCACTGCACATCTCTCATCACACGCCTCGCTTACGCAATTGGGGCTTTGGAAAATCAACAGATAGAGTACATTTCCACACCCAGAGATTATTGGGCATTCTTGCGGCTAGTGCGAGGGGCACTTAATTAAGGTTTTACCATCCGGCGAGCTTGGTCATCTTTTTCCTGGCTATGCGACTATAGTTCGGTTACCTAACCCGGACTTACAGGTTGTATAAAAGCCGTGCACTAACATTTGAGCTCAAGGCTGGCGATAGCTTGCGCAGAAAAGATACCCCCATCGGTTCTTCATGCGGTATTAGGAGGCCGAGGTTGGATCCTCCTCCCACGGGCCCTACTTCACGCCACGGCATCAGCCACAGCCTACACCGGTGTTCCAGGCGGCATGGCCTCACCCTATGGGGACTCGGGGGTAATACCGGGTATGATCCTAGGTGGAAGCCGCCGCCTCGGACAGGCACCATCGAGTGGCCCGAAGGAGATCTGAGCGGCATGGAGGGCCAACGGATATGACTTGGATGACAGCTCAGACGATATGCCCCCACCCGTCCGGCCGATGTGCACCACCACAAGGGGTGGAGGCTATCGGGATCCAGCTGCAAAGACTCGGCGTCCACACTAGGAACATTGAGCATACGCTCAATTCCCATGTGCAAAATACCCCGATGCTGGCGGCGAACCGGGAGCAAAGCGGAGTCGGCAAAGATGGACCCAATTGGAGTCCAACATGGCTACTCACCATGCACGCGAGGAAGCATTCAGGTACCAAGGCTTCGATCCTGATCACGTAGGCCTCCGGATAGCTTGGGGAGGACCCCCACGGTATCATTGCATTGCATATTTAATTCCATCAAATTTTATTTTATTTTAGCATGTTTACATTTTAGCAACATTGCATCGAAAAAAACTAAAACTAAAAAAAAAAAAATCCAAAAATAGAATAAGTAGCTCTTCTTTGTGCCTTAATGCTTACATATATGAGCTATAAAAATGTTAAGTCTTAGTCCCTTGTTGAAATGATGAATAGTTGCTACTGTCTTATGCTTTGCCTATGCCTAGTTTATAATTCGAAGTTCTCTAAAGTTTGGGTTTAGTGGCTAATTCTAAAACTCATCCCGAAAAAAACCCGATTCATGTGGGTTGCATATGCTCTATCTAGTCTAAGTTGTTGCCAAATGTGATATGGTACAAATGGATTTGCTATGACTTCGTCCAAAAAGAGAAACCCGACATCCGGGAATCTATGCTTTAAAAAAAGAGAAATGTTTTTGGGCTATGCTAAAAAAATATTAAAAATGAGATGAAAAATGGACAAGTGTCCGAGGGCGAGTAGAGCCCACATCTCTAAAAAAAAAAAAAGAAGAAAAAGAAAAGAGAGGAAATAAAAGACAAAAGTCTAGGGCGAGCAGAGCCCACCTCTCCAAAAAAATTATATAGCAATAAAGCCCATGCTTTCTCAAAAGAAATAAATATTATCGAAATAAAATCCCTGATAAAAGGTTGATCAAAAGGATGAATGATAAGCACCTCTGTTATAACCGTTCTATCCGCAACCGCCCAAGGCTTTGAGAAAAAGCCGGAAAGCCCCGCCACGATGAAAGGTAATAAAGGGTGGGAAAAAGATATGCCATTTTATTCAAACTATAGTAGAAAATCTTATTATAACCACGGCACTTGTAAAACATAATCGCACAAAGTAGCAACTCCCGATCAACAACCAAGTACTTATCTCTTTTTTTGCTCGAGGGCGCGCAAAGGGTAAGCTTGGGGAGTTTGTTGACGGTAACCAACGACATATTTTTCCGTCAACTTACTACCATAAAGGGAGTAAAATTAAACCTTTTATACTCATATACTTTTATCACTAATAAATTCCACTTGTAGTGTCTTGTATTTTATTTTGCAGATTTATAATAAAAGCAAGTGGAAAATGTCGACCAAAATACGCCTTCCTGATAGCGCATTATTACAAAATCAAGCCCAAGAGCAAATCGACCCAAAACATCAAATGCGGGCCGAGCACGGCCCGCCCACAACTTTTCGAGGCGAAAAGACGACACCCCACCGAGACCGGGGCGGCCGAGGCCCGGGGGGCGCTTGTGCTTCACACAGTGCGGCCGCACCCTCCACGAGGCGGTTCGGCCCAACCTCGGGAGGCGGTTCGTGCACTTTCAAGCGGGGTTTCCGCCTGCGTTGGTCGGTTTGCGCCGCGGAAGGAAGGTTTTCCAGTGTCGGTTTTGGTGTATTTTAGCATTTAGGCCCCTCCTCCAAGTGTATAAGTAGGCCCCCCTCTCTCCCTCTCTCTCAACACACACCACTTGGAGTCCAACAAACCAGCAATCTCTCTCTACCACCTCTACCTCTCTCTCTTCTTCTACTTCTTCTTTCTTCTTCTTCTTTCTTCTTTATTCTTTCTTAGTTAACACTTGGAGTAGAAGAGCTACAAGGAGGGCTTGTCTCCTAGAAGAAAGTGCTTTGGTAATACATCTACTCTATGGAGCATTCTTCTATTTGCAAGTCTTATATCTATGTTCTTGGCCTAACTTATGAACTAGAGTATAGTCTTGTTCATTTTCTTGTGTCGGTATATGAACTAGCATATAGTTTACATATCATAATCTTGACATGTTCATTCACAGTTCATCATCGATCATCATATGCCTAACTTGATTTGAGGTGGGATAACGGTTCGTTGTTCCTTCGGGTTTGCTCTTGTTCTAGTCCGTCCATTCGGCGAGTGGGGATCTGGGGGGACAAGAGTAGTGCTCTAATATGCGGGCATGGTGCTCGGGTATTACGACACACTGCGAATATGAGTGCATGCCACGGTTGAGGGGGTAGGCGGCTTGGTCGTGACAAGCCTTGACCGTCCCTTGAAATCCCCCACGTTCGCTTTGTCTTTGTAGGAGTTCGTAAATGCTTCTATTGGGCCGTATGGCACCCGGAGTCTCCCTGTTATCCTAGACCTAACCACGCTTAGATCGGTTTTGCATATGATCCTAACTATTCATTTGTATGGCCATGACTAGATACATTAGAACTACTCCATTAGGTTATTCATTTATTCATTTATTCTTTATCTATTTTCTTTATCCTTTTGTTTGGTGGATTCTTAAGTGTGTGTCACACTATCCATGAACCGTTATTGCTTACCCCCTGTTATGAACATTTTGGTCTAAGCAAACACATGTTCCTCTATTCGGATGCCATGCTAATTTATTAATCACATGCCTTCCTTTGGGAAAATATAAATAACGATACCACTGAATACTTCCGGGTGAAATGCTACAATGATAGATCCGTGCGCTTGCGGATGAATATCTAAGATGGCAAGATCTATCCGTTGGATGAGTTCCATTTCGGATCACCGACATGGTGGTTTACTTGGGAATGTTAGCGGCGCATTTCGGCGCTCTTATTGGGGATGGGTTTTATACCCATTTCCTTTGATTGCGTTAAGAAATGCCAACAATGCCTTCGAGCCGCCATCCACTCGGCTACCTTTGCATGAAAATACCCTCAGCCAGCGGAGTCATCATGGTGTTTGGGGACCAAGACCTCGCAAGAGCCGCGGAGGGCGCCGTGGCGCCTGGGCAGCAGAATGTGCATGTCCTCGAGGAGGAACCCGGGGCTGACCCAGGCAAATCCCCGCGAGTCACGCCAGTGGAGGAAACGAAAAAAGTCCAGGTGAGCCCGAATGATGCCACCAAGGAAGTGACAATCTCCGCCTTTGCGCCGATCCGGAGGTGAGCGTAACTTACGCACTTCCTAAGAGAGAACATCGATGTTTTCGCATGGACCGCAGAGGACCTTCAAGGTGTGGACCGAGACCTCATCGAGCACCACCTTCACGTCAAGCCAGAGGCCGTCCCGGTGAAGTAGAAGCTGCGCAAGATGTCCGAGGAAAGGGCACAAGCGGCTCTAGCGGAGGTAAACGGCCTGCTGGATGCGGAGGTCATCCGCCCTGTGAAATACCCAACATGGCTGTCCAATGTGGTACTAGTGAAGAAGCAGAGCCTCACAAAGGGCGAGTCGGAGCCCCCTGTGGAGAATGTGCGTCGATTTCACAAGCCTCAACAAAGCTCTGCCCGGGATGATTTCCCACGCCCGGATCAGCACCCTTTGTCGACTCCGCGGCAGTCTGCGAGATGCTTTCGCTCCTCGATTGCTTCTCGTGTTACCACCAAATCCGGATGAATAGGGAGGACAAGGAGAAAATCAGTTTCATAACCCCCTCCTAACATACCGCCCGTAAAGAATGGCGGAGGGCCTCTCGCAAACGCTGGCTCCACCTTCACCGGAATGATGGCGGGGTCTTCGGCGAGGACAAATCGGTCTCCGCGTCGTCGATGACATTGTGGTTCGAGCAAAACGCGAGGCAAGACCACATAGCGGACTTGAAAAGAACCTTCACAAAGCTCGGAAGGGCAAAATCAAGCTCAACCCCGCCAAGTGCGTCTTTGGAGTCGCAAAAGGAAAGCCGCTTGGGTGCCTAGTCTCGGCCGCAGGCATCAAGCCATCGAAGCGATCACAAGAATGGAGCCTCCAACCAACGGCGGCGCAACGCTGGCGGGCGCCTCGCCCCCGAGCCGGTTCATTTCGAGATCCGCAGAGCGTGGGGCCTCCCCTTCTTTGAGGTGCTCAAAAGTGCGAGAACCATTCAACCGGGGCTCCCGCAACAAAAAGCCTTCAAGACCTAAAGGTTTATCCGCCAACCTCACAACCCTCGCAGCCCCGAGCCAGGCGAAGGGCTGCTCCTATACGTGGCGGCGTCCCCCGACGCAGTCGCCAAGATCCTCACGAAGGAGGTTCGGGAGGGCCATCGAGCGAGCGGCGTGTCCCCATTTACTTAGTCTCAAAACCCTCGAAGGCCCAAGAAGCACTACACCGAGATGGAAAAGGTGGCATACGTAGTAGTCATGGTGGCTTGCAAACTCAAGCACTACTTCCAGGCCCACGAGATCACGGTACCTTCGAGTCAGTTGGCAGAATAGCAAAATGGGCAACATAAATCGTAGACCATGCAATCAAGTTTGTGGGCGTAACAAATGATAAAGTCACGAGCCCTCGCGGACTTCATGGCGGACTGGACCCCGGACACCTACAACTAGGCGTGGCTAGACCCCATCTAGATAGCCCACATAGACGGAGCTTGGGGCGCCTCCGGAGAGGGCATCGCTGCAATTATTACTTCCCCCTCCAGAGTCAAGCTCCGCTACACGGCCCGCCTTGAGTTCCCGTGCACCAACAATGTGGCAGAGTATGAAGCGGTGCTCCTCGCCCTCAACAAGTTGTGCGCAATGTCGGCCACGAAGAGCCATAATCGAACGCAGTTGGAGGTAGTCGCGGGACAAGTGGAAAAAAAACACCAAGGCCCGACACCGAGCTTCGAAAATACCGCAAAAGAGTGCGCAAGATCGAAGCCTCTTTCCCGGGGATCACCACCAAAAACAATACCCGGCGAGACAATAGCGAAGCCGACGAGCTAGCCAAAGCAGCTTCTCGCTAAAACCCCTCCCCCGACGTGTTCTATGAGGTCCTCCACTCCCCTAAAGTCGGCACCCCCGCATCACCCAAATTCGTCCAACGCACTCAACAGCGAGGATTGAGAGCCCCAATAATTGCATTCATCAAGGGCTACCGAACCACGGTCGAAGGACGAGGAAAAAAAGAATAGCGCAGAAGGTACGAGTCTACAAGCTCATCGATGACCAGCTATATAAATCCTTCGAACCGCTCCGCTCCTCAAATGTGTGTCCGCCGCTCAAGGGCATACCATCCCTCGCGGAGGTGCACGAAGGCATCTGCGCGGCTCCCACAACGGCCCGCAAGCCCCGGGTCGGCAAAGTGTTCAGGCAGGGATTTTATCGGCCGACGGTGCTCAATGACGCAATGAGCTCGTCAAGCGCCGCGAAGGCTACCAAATGATGGCACTTTACTCAAACTTGCCCGGGCTCCGACCAACCTAATCACCCAACTTGGCCCCCGCAAAGATGGGGATCGACTGACGGCCCAATGCCGGCAGCCCTGGGAACCTCCGCTATGCGGTCGTGGCCATCGAGTACTTCACGAAATGGATCGAAGCACGCCCCCTCGCATCCATAACTTCGCACATAGTCAGAAAATTCTTTTGGCCATAGATCATCTGTCGCTTCGGCACCCCAAGAGAAATCACAGTCGACAACGGCACCTGAGTTCGGCTGCGAAGCCTTCAAACAGTTTTGTTTCCAAGTTGGCACCAACATTCACCGCCTCCGTGAGGCACCCCCAGTCTAACGGCCTTGTCAAAAGGGCCAACGCAACCATTTTGCAGGGAATCAGCGCTAAAATCCACGGCGAGACCAAGGGGAACACAGGCGGAGGAGCTAACTTTCGGTGGTGTGGTCGCACAACAACACGAGTGCGGGCGACCAAGTTCACCCCATTCAAGCTCCTCTTCGGGGAGGAGGCCGTGCTACCCGAGGAGCTCCGACACGCCGCCGAGGACAGCCTTCGCGGGCGCCGCGAAGCCGGACTCCGTCACCAAGGACCTCATCGAAGAGTCAAGGAACCAAGCCGTACTCAACCTCCGCTCGTACCAGGAGGAAACCGTCAAGTGGCGCAACAAGAAGGTCCACCCGCGGAGCCTCTCCGTCGTCGGGGACCCGCAATGATCGAGCGAAGACGCGAAGATGGCAGGAAAATTCGTTGTGAAGTGGACCGGCCCTTTCCTCGTCACCAAGACCACAAGACCCGGCTCCTACCACCTTCAAGACCACCAGGGCAACGACCTGCCTCATACGTGGAACATCGACGACCTTCGCAAATACTACCCTTAGCGGCGCATTGTTCTAAGCGCTCGCGAGATTGTATCGAACCTTCGTTTACTTTTTTCACGCACCTTTTTATGTAATCAAGGACAAACAGGGGCTGCACTCTTTTTCCTTGCGAAGGGGCGCAAGGTTTTTTAACAAGGCAGCACCCAACTATCAATATATGCAGGTATTCCCCCGAAGAGCACCAGCATCAGCAGACCGCCCTCCGGAAAGAGGCGAGATGGTGCCACCTCGCCTTCATCGGCGAGAAAAAGATAAAGGGATTGGCCCCGCTAGGCCGAAGCCTACCACTTCGCGCCAGCTCAGCCAAACCCCAACTCCGATGTACCATCTTTATGGTTCTGCAAAACAAAAGACGATGCACCCTGGCACTTCCGCCAGGGGCTCGCACAAACCGCCCAGCGCGCCGTGAGTATGGGTGGCGCCGAGGCAAAACAAAAAACAAAGCACCACAGCACCTTAGCGGGGGTTACGCACAAATCGCCCGCGCGCTCCGTATGGGTGGCGCGGAGGCAAAAAAAAAGTCGATGCACCACGGCACCTTAGCGGGGCTCGCACAAAGTCGCCCGCCGCGACGCGCACCGAGTATGGGTGGCGTGGAGGCGTAAAACCAAAGTCGATGCACCCTAGCACCTTCGCCCGATGGCTCGCACAAGTCACCCCCGGCGCTCCGAGTATGAGTGGCGCGGAAGCAAAACAAAAGACCTAAGCACCCTGGCACCTTCGCCGAGGGGGCTCGCACAAAATCGCCGTATCGCTCCGAGTATGGGTGTCGCGGAGGCGAAAACAAAAGTCGATGCACCCCGGCACCTCCGCCCGGGCTCGACAAGTCGCCCAGCACCCAGTATGTGTGGCACGGAGGCAAAACGAAGACGACACCACGGCACCTCCGCCCGGTGCCGCAAGTCGCCCGCGCCTCGAAATGGGAGACGCTGAGGCAAAAACAAATGCCGACACACCCTGCTACCTCCGTCGGGGCTCGCCCGCCCCACACGCCTCTAAGCGTCAACAATGCGTAGGAAAAGCAAGACACCCTCGCACCAAACCGGGAGAAACCCCCCGCTCAAGGGCCGACGGACGCAACCGACCCCAATGGACCCCACAACAAAGTACACAACCCCCAAGCATCCGACGCGAGGACAACACCCTCGTTCAAATCATCAAAACCAATAGCACCTCCGTACACCCATTAAGTGCTATCCAACTCCCAACCACCTCTCACCCACCCCCGAGTTAAGGAATTCAAGGGATGGTACCTTCGACCGTACAAAGACCCGCCCCGGGCACTATAAAACCAAACCCCACCCCCCATCAGCTCATCTCGGGAACCCCTCGCCCACCTAGACCCAAAGCTAGCCCCAGCCAAGAAATGCCACCCAAGAGAGCAAACCCCCGCGCCTACAGGGCGGATGCGAGAATCCCAGCAAGAGCCTCCGCAGTTCAGCCTATCGAAGGCACCACAATGGAAAGTGTAAACCACGAGCGACTAGCGGTGCAACATGGGCTCCCCGCACACCCAACTGCGAAGCTTATCGGGGAAGCCCATGCACTTGACTCCAAAGACCGTAGAGCAGAGATTTTGGCGAAGGACACCGCAATGGAGAATGTAACATCCTCCTGTGCGGCTAACCACCAAAGGAATCAAAGTTTCGAGGGTCCGACTCGCGGAGTGCAGCGACTCGCCAACGACTTGCACAACACAGAGCCGTAGCGCAGCTGCCCCCGCTACACCGAGCTCCACAGAAGGGCATTCAGCGCAAGTTTCCCAACCGCCACCTCCGACACTACATCAACCAAACTCAAAGGGGCCCAAGCCACGGGGAGCAACAACTAACCTTCGCCGCAGAAGTCGGCCGAGGCCCTCGCCCCGGGCGCTCCCCCCGGCCCAAGCTCAAAAAGAGAACCCGGTGCGGTCTCTAACAAAGGCGGCGAGGCCAATTGTACGAGAAACTATCAACACCAAATAAAACCAGGTTCTCTTTTAGCCAAGTACCATTTTTAGAACCTCCGCAAATTGAAGCGAGCCTCGCTAAAAAGAATAGTAGGCGTCGCTCTAACGCGCTCCTAAATCGAAGTGAGCCTCGCTAAAAAGAATAGCGGGCGTCGCTCTAACGCACCCCTAAATCGAAGCGAGCCTCGCTAAAAAGAATAGCGGGCGTCGCTCTAAAGCGCTCCTAAATCGAAGCGAGCCTCGCTAAAAAGAATAGCGGGCGTCGCTCTAACGCGCTCCTAAATCGAAGCGAGCCTCGCTAAAAGAATAGCGGGCGTCACTCTAATGCGCTCCTAAATCAAAGCGAGCCTCACTAAAAGAATAGTGGGCGTCGCTCTAACGCTCCTAAATCAAAGCGAGCCTCGCTAAAAGAATAGCGGGCGCCGCCTAACGTGCTCCCAAATCGGAGCGAGCCTCGCTATAGATAGCAGCGGACGTCGCTAAAACGCGCTATTAAAAATTGAAGCGCGACCGGTAATTACACAAATCAGGAAGCCTCGCGGGACTCTATTGAAATTACACATCAGTTACAAAGAAATACAACTTACAAATACCCCTTCTCAAGGCCCACCCCATGGGAAAGAAAGATTCGAGGGCCCGCCAACAACCCACTCCGCCATCACACTCACCACATCTTCAAGCACCCGTCGACCAACTCTCCCGCTACCCGCCGGCGAGTGCCTCCACCTCCGCAATTTCCACCTCTGCGAACGACCCGCCAACTCTTGTAGGGCCCTCCACCGCAAACCAGTCCTCGCCAAGTCCCGCACCGGCGCAAAAGGGCACACGGCCCCCAAATCAGCGGAGCATGAACCCAACGAAGCTCCCCACTCGGCACCCGTCGCGATAAACCCTCCGAAGATCCAGGGACTCAACTCAACGGGCTCCGCCTTCACTTTGTCTACAACCCGACTGCGCTGTCCACCTAGCACTCCTTGCACCCCAACGCAATCGCCACCGCTTCATCATCCCTAAGATCATCCTCGTCGAGTCCGGCCTCGGAGCCTCCACCAAACAACGCCCTCTCCAAGCTATGGGTCCGAAGATCGTGGCCCTCCCAAAAGGACATCGAAGCCCTGTTCTTCAAGTCATACCTCCGCACCCTCGCCCACCAAAACAGGTCGAAGGGCAACCCGAAATTGTACTTCATTGCAGCTCGCACCCAGTTTTCCCCCGCAATAAAGCAGTCTTGCCGATTCATCATCAGGGGAACGACGTTGAGCACCCTCCGAACAGGCCCCCGTAGGACCTGCTTGCGGCAAAACGCGCGTAGAATCGAGACCCCTCAGAAGACATGAGACAGCTCGAACGAACCCAAACAAGAAAGGAAACGCAACCACACCCAGGCGAAAATAGCAATAATCGTGAAACAAAAGCAAACTTAAGTAGGTTTCGCATCAGGCGTCTGTTTTTGTTCTTCATCCTTCGCAAGAGATAAGTTTAAAACGCAAAACATCCACACTAATCAGCTACAACCATTACACGCCTCACACCTCAAAGGCCGGAGCCACTGCGGGCCCGGCACCTTCAACTTGAGGCGTCGCGGCCAAAGCGGCGAGCGGCTGGCCCGCGAGGCGGAGGCGGCCGCCGCAGAGGCATCGGGCGCGGAGGAAGCGTGTGCCGCCGAGGAGCTCGGAGGAACGCTTGGAGCCGAAGACGGCAAAGCATCAAAAAGCGGGGACGGCGGAGGTTGGCCCTGAGGGAGGAGCGCCCGCAGCAGCCGATGGTAGCCGGAGAAGGTGGGGCGGACGAGTGCAGCACCGGAGGGGTCATGGGGTGACCCTCGGGCCGTGGCCTCCGAGCTGCTGCTACAACACGCGCGGCCCAAAGTTGCCCCGGGCACCAGCACCACGAACACAAGTGGCGAAGGCATAAAACGCGCAGCAAATTAAGACACCGCACCAACAATACCCCAAACATAGCACCGGAGTATAAAAAGAAAAATGAACCTTCCTAACAAGCTCGCCATTGCCAAGTTGAGAGCGGCCGGGCGACCCTCTGCAAGCCAGAATCGGCCCAGAACCATGAGACGAAGCGCCGCCTCTTTCTCCGTCACGGCCGCCTTGACCTCCGAGCCGGTCGGGAAGTGCGCCCTCTTATCGCGGAGCGATCCGAGTCTTGTGGCCACATCCTAGGTGGTGCAGAGCCCCCTCGATCGCGAGCGCCGCCGTGCTAGCCCCAAGTCGTGGCGGCTCCCATCACGGTCCATGACTCCGCAACCTCCCGCCGCAACCAAGCCCGAAGGTGGCGGCATCAGCCGCCGGCAGCTCCCGAGGTTGGCGCCGCCCCGGCCCCCTCAAGGAACTCAACAAGGGCCTCCTTGATGCCGCGGAACTCCCGAACCCGCCTCCACGCCCGGCGTTGAGCCGCTCCACCCGGCCGTCACCGCCACCTCGCGGGCGTCCCTACCCGCTTGGGCCTCCTCCGCCCGGCTGGCGTTGTGCTTCTTCGGTGCCTCCACCTCCGTCTCCATCCTCCGCACCTCGCCCTTCAAGGACTCTGCATCCTCTAGAGCCTTCTTGCTCCAATCAGCCTTCTTCCTCAAGCCGTCCGCCTCCTTCTCAAGCCACGACCGCCTCCGCGTGGTTGGCGGCCTCCCCAAACTCGTGGGATAGAGGCGAGGCGGACCGCAGACCGGCAGCCTCCGCTGACCACCCCCGATGTCTTCGTGAATGTCGCGGAGGGTCTCGACGTGAAGCGCTCCGTCTCCGCAGCCGGACTCGGTTGAAGATGCGGCCAATCAAGCGCCGCTCTGCTTCATTGCTCCTCAAAATTACTTTCCCGGAGGTCCGGGCCCGTATGCAGCTCCACATCTTCGCCCTCCACGCCTATCTCGAGGTAACAAGAGGCGTGGCGGCAACGGAGCGCCTTCCCCACGGGGCCTTCTCGGTCCCCGCACCACCTCCTCCGGGAGTCCACCATCGGGCCGTCCACCCGCACTGGCACCTCCGATAGGGCCCGCGGAGGTCCCGTGAGCCGGGCGGAGGGCCACTCGCCCGCCTCCCCCCGAGCCCTCGACGCCGCCCCCGGGCCCCGCAGCCGCGCGGGCGCGGATAGGCATCAGCCGGAGGCATCGACTTCCTACACCTCGCCGTCGTCGTCGTCGTCATCATCATCATCATCATCATCCTCTCGGGAGGTGGACCCGAGCCCCCTCAGGGGCCCCCGATAGCCCTCGGACTCGAAAGAGGAGTCGCCGCCCTCGATGTCGGCCCCCCCGCCCCAGGGCCCAGGCGCCACGACCACGCTTCGGGGGTCGGATCCTCGACCACCCCCCGCTTTAAACTGGCGGGTGGCGATAGCCTCGCCGCCCACGGAGGGCCGGTCCTCATACTCAACACTAGCGAGTCAAACACTCGGTTGACCCGTCGGCGAGTGTCGAGGGCGGCCCGGATCTTGAGCATCTCCAGGGAGTCAAGTTTCCCCAACAAATAATCGGAGCACTTTGTCGCTTCCTCATACACAAGCCGGCCAAACTTCGGCGGGGTCACCCTTCACCTCCTCGTAGAGGTCCACCCACACCTGCTCCAGCTCGAGCTTTCCCCCTTCACCCCCTCGGGCGTGCTACGCCACCTCCTCCACCTCCGGGAAAAACCTCCGTCGCCCACAAGGGCCACGGCCGGCCCCGACAAACTCCTCCACCGGATCCCGGACGCACACGTGCCTAGACATGACACGCAGTGCGTCCAGAACACGGATGGCGCCGTCGGTCTTCACGGGCTTCGCCCGATCCAGGGCCAACTCCTTCGGAGGGCCGCAAAGGTCCATAGCTCGGGGCAGCTGGTAGTAGAACCGATGCTCGGCCAGTCCGCCAGACCACTTGTTCTTCTACGCTGGAACCGAGTCTCCACACCTCCGTGGGGATGAAGGTGTACACCCCGCACTGCACCATCAGCACCGCCCCGTCGGCCTCACCAATCTTCCGAGGTTGGGCATGGACAAAGTGGCTGCAGATGAAGCCATCGACGTCTGGCTCCAGCCCCACGGAGCGGCAGGCCCAGACATAGGCCGCCAGCCTCGGAAAGCAAGAGGCCGTCAGCTGATGGAAGCGAAGGTTGAACCTCCGCAGCACCTCCACCACGAAGCCGCTTACCGGGAACCGCAGCCCGGCATTGAAGAACTCGAGGAACACCACCACCTCGCCTCCCTCCGGATGGCGCACCTCCCCGGTCGGGCCCGCGCCCGCTTTGAGAACCACTTCCGCTTCGCTAGCTCCTTCAGAACTTTCTTGGTCACCCGGCTCCGCGGGAAGTCGAGGCACGGGATTCTCGGTTTTTTTCCTGAGAGTGCGGGTCCCGAAGCAGGGCTAAGGCAGTAACACACAACAATACTAACTCAATAGTTCAGGCCCATCCAAATGGAGGGGCCTCCGATACCAACGACGCGAGGCCAAGGAGAAGTCGCCCCGACACCTCTACAGGTCCATCCAGCGGAGGGGCCTCCGATACCAACGACGCGAGGCCAAGGAGAAGTCGCCCCGACACCTCTACATGTCCCGCCCCTCGCGATCGACGAACGATGACACGGCTTAACTCCCTTGATCCCGCAGGCTCCACAAGCGAAGGACCTTCGCTACAACCTCGAGGAGGCTCCCGAAACAGATGAGCCGCGAAGGTCGTGGGTCATCGCCCGCGACGCAAAGGATGCAAATACCCCCTCCCCAAGGGACCCCCGGCTGATCCGTCGCTCGCGGCGGGGCGAAAACCCCGAAGACGGTGAACTCGGGTGCAAACCGGTCTTGCCCCTGAGGGGTGTTTGTACCAGTTTACCCCTGCGAGGGCCCATGCGTCAGGGGCGCCTTGTAACATGTCTGGATGTAAAATGCCACCCGACCCTTCATCTCCCCTATAAATACCGGGTGCGGGCTCAAGGGAGGGGGAGGTTGCTTTGCCAAATTTATTGGTCATTTAATGGAATTTACTTCATCTCTAGTACCTTCGACTCGCGTGTCGACTTCGATACCTTCACACGATCCGCGACCTCCGACCGCCCTCACCCCGGAAACCCGGCAACCCGGGGAGGACCGTCGGGGACCACCGTTCGTTCTCATACCCGACTCACCATCTCTTGTACATACCTGTGGGAAACCCTCGCCTCCTCCTCCCGCGACCTCCGTGCGAAGGCCGGGGGGCAGTAGTGATCCACACACCCGCCACGGTAAATCAATGAACCGCGGACGCGCTTAAGTTGCCTCGCCACGGTAAAACCATTAAGCGTGGCGGGCGCTTAAGTTGCCCGCCACGGTTAATCAAGATTTTACGTGGCGGGCGCTAAGTAAGCCGCCGCCACACGGTTATTCCCTTTATGCATGGCGGGCACAGCCACCCGCCACGTGAAAGGCCACGATTAAACGTGACCTCTCATTGGTGACGGGGCGGATGTGCCCGCCACGCAAAAAGGTTTTCTCGCCCGCCACACAAAAGAAAATCGGTACTAGTGGTGATAGCTCGAAACAAACCCAATTACGACGAACACATAAGCTCCTTGTAGATTATCCAACTATCATCTATCTTGTGTGAAGAATGCTTGCACTTGATGTTGAATTCCCAAACATAAGATAGTTGATGCTTCCCACTAAAGAACTAGAATGTATGAAACCTCCATCTTGAAATATCTTCAACGTGGCTACCCCCTTAAGAAAACATTACATAGGGAGCATAAAGGGGTAGCTTAAGTATTCTTCACTATGAATTATCCATCATAATGTCCTTCTGATACCCAAGAGGAATTCACATGCATATGCAAGAATAGGTAATCTGAAATTCCTCATGTAGTAGAAAAAATAGCAGCAGAGTAAAATATCAATAACTTCAGTTCTGTTAATCCAATAAGGTCATACTTTACACCATTGGAAAGCTTATGAAATTCTCTGCAACTTTCTTATAGAGCACTTCTCCAGATTCAGCACTTAAGTTGGTCAAAAACGGTGCACAACAGAAACTATTCCAGATTCCTAACAGCATAGATGCATCTTCTTGTGATTTTCATAACTCTCAAACCATAATAGATATGAAGTTGATTCTTGCGCTCAGAGAAAGATAAGGAAGTGTACTATTGTCGAGAATTCTTTCATGATTTTTGATTGAACAAGGGCAGAGGTATAAACCAAAAGATGTCATATTGCTCGATAAGACATGATAGGGCAGAAACAAGAAAACCAACCCGACTATTAATTTCATTAAATCCTTATACCTTAGACCTATGAACTAAATGAAATTGTGGACATACCAACAATATCATTGCACTCAATACAAGAATCCAAAACACACATATGCATAATGACAACCCAACTTAACAATACATGTTCACGCTTCAATCGTTGACTTATTCTAGCGATACTATCGCTTCTTTTTCATATTAAGGGCAAAGATCCTAAAGCTCTCCTTCACATAACGTAAGAATGTGGTAAGAGAAGATTCTAAAAGCATGTGAAATCAAGGAGTGAAAATGGGAACGAAGTCTTTAAAATAAGTATCAAGGAGGAGACGAATATCAAGGTAGGAATATAATAGAGAAGAAAATATCAAGGTTTATGGAACAAGGTGTTATAACAACTTCAAAGCCTTAAGACGATCATTTTCTAACTAGGCTTAAGCCCTATAGTCAACATGGAGCTGATACCACTTGTAATACCCGGTTTTAAGAACAAAACCGAAAAAACACCATATGTGAGCCATGGAAGTCAAATCTCACATATAGCTACAAGTAAAAGGTAGTATCAATTCACAATACTTAAAATATAACGAACATAATATAAAAATAATATAACCTCAGCTAGCAGATAGCGGAAAAACACACACTCGATCTTCCGTGTAGACACTCACAGGGACCGACCGACCGGTTGATCACAAGCCTAAACTTCTCCCCGAGGTGTGGGGAATAGCAAGAGTGAGTCCATGTCGAACTCAACAAGAATAGCAAGGCAATATCTTACCCATACCCCATGATCCTTATAACATAATAATGCAGAGCATAAACGATAAATTATGAACTATTAAACAAGCATAGGTCATCATCTTTAATGCAAAGGTTCCAAGGCCGCCGTGTCCTTGAGCAAGGCTAGTATACTAGTTTGATAAACTCTGCGCAGAGGTGTATACTTTCACTTTGTGAGCCGTGAATTGCCCTTTTCGCCGGGGTGATCGGCCCCTTAAACCCTCTTCCTACGACGGTCGGCAGGGTTCACTATGAAGTCTTTCAAAGGTTCATCTAACATGCTAGGGCCGCAGGCGCTGCTGTTCACGATTCAAGGCGGCCGTGGTAGATGGGAAAAGAGGGGTCACGGAACTCGCGGCTGCCTTATAAAGGCCTCAGGACGTGCGGATTGCACCAAGCGTGAGAGCAGCGAGGCCGGGTCGGGTGTGACGTCCGACTCGAGTCCTGCTCGAGCACAGAAAGATGGAAACGACGCTGACATGGTGGGTCTCCGGTGTCAGGCAGAGCTTACGCTATGCCTAGCCAAGCTTGGCTGTGTCGTCAGCCCAAGAGAGTTGAACGACCAGATCAAGTGCAAAAAAATACCACTTGGCTGGAAAGACAAGGATGCAGGTCGGTGATCAGCTTCCAGGCCCAAATGAGTGCAAACAAGCCATCGGGCCAATTGACGGAATCGTGAGAGAACAAAGGAAATTCCTTTTCCTTTTACTAAGACAGATTTTCAGAATAACATTTGCAATAGAATTTTGAACTCAATTTCAGATTTTAGCAAAATCTAAACATCACAGAAAATAAGATGCAACAGCATGGATGCTCAAACATGTATCTAGCCTTATGATGAATTGTTAATTTTAGAAAAATTATTATTTCACTATATTAAATGCATCACATAAAGGCATAATTAAATAAATTGAGCTATTTTAAAATCATGCAAATTTTTGGGTGTTACACCGCGCATCAGCTCCCCAAGAAGCAGAGCTGTGTTGTGCGCGTCATGGGACACACCACGCGGGCGACCCTCCCACTCCATCCCTGCCATCCTGACTGCATTCGCCAAATCGGGCGTCGGCTTGCTCCCGCTGAATGCCACCACGAAGGGGATCCTCAGGTTGATCCACCGGTCAAAGTATGGGGCCTGCCAATCCCCTTGAGCCGGCACTCGGCTCCAGCATGCTCCGCAGTCCCAGTGCCCCCACGTTACCACGACGGGCAAAAGCGAGATGATTTCTCTGTCCCCTTCTGCAGCCATGCGCCATGCATCCGAAGCGCCATGGCGAAGCTCCACGCCAGCATCAACATCTTTTTTGCCGGATGCCATTGAGGTCCCTGCAGTAGTCCGTCGGTTTAGGGTGCTGTTGTGGTCGGACATAGGTGTGGAATGTGGACTCTAGATTTCCAGTGGAGCCGTTGATGAGCACTGATGAAAACTCAATGATCTCTTGTGGTTTGATCTGCTTGCCCTTCTCACAAAGTCACAAGTCGCCTTAAAATCTACTACCACAAAATAGTCCAAATTTTTTTATCGTTTGGTCATTGTGGAAACTGGCATTGAAATAATTGTCTCCATTTTCGGTTTTTATTTCTTCCCATTTGTAATAGCCATTGCATTGGGCATTCACGCATTCCTGCTGACATTTCAAATCCCTTTTCGCATAACCGATGGCCTGAAAATGGTAGATAAATGAGAATGTTAGCAAGGATTAGATGTGTACCTTGTTGATTTTAAGGAGAAGTTAACATGTCTAATATGTTGACAGAATTGAAAAGCAGTTATGTCTACAAGCATCGTCGATCCTGTCCCCCGGGCTGCGGATGCGGGATCGGTGGCCGGCTGCTGGACCAAGCGCGAAGGTCCTCCGCTCCGTTCCCTTCATTCAGCGATGGGACGCCGAGCATGTCCATCAACAGGCCACCAAAGCAAGGGCACCCTTAGAGCAACTCCGGTAGGCCCCTACTCAAACCCCAATAGCTAAATATGGGATCTGAGGTCAAAATCTAACTCCAACAGGGGCCCCTATTAGGGACCCCAAATTTATTGAGCCAACAAAATCGACCACACACCCCACAAATCTGTTGGCCCAATAGCTCGCCCTCCCCCTCCTGCGCATGCGTCACGGAACGGCGACGGAGACACACCTCTCGCCTCGGGCGGCTTCTTCCGCTATGCTCCGCGCATGTGGAGCTCTCCCTACTTCCTCTAGCCTTCTTCGTCAGTGGGCGGCGGAGCTCTCCCAGCTGAGCGGTGAGGCCGCGAGGCCTTCTTCCTCCGGTGAGCGAGGCCGCGAGGAGCTCTCCCGTGGCACGGCTCCCTCCTTCCGTGGTGAGGTCGCGGGCCGGGCGGCATGCTCAAGCTCATGGCCAATGGCGCTAGCATCGGCGCCCCTTTGCCTCCCCGCTCGGCGACGCAAGCCCGCCCGCCTCCACCGCAAGGAACGCCCGGCGGCCACGAGGAGCGGCCTCGACGCAGCACCCCTGTCTCCGGGCAGCGCATCCTTCAATCGAACACGGCGCCTGCGCCGAGGATCTATGTGAAGAGGATGGGGGAAGAAGGTGCTTATCTCAATGACAAACGGGTTCCTCATGTCATAGTCTGGTAATATAGATTTGGGGGGCTTTATTTTGGGTGGTCTGTTTTGAGTAGAATGAAGTTGTTGGGCCAACAAAAGTAGGGTAGGCATCCAAATTGAAAATAGGGGCCTTGATTTCGGGGTCTCCCCGCCGGAGTTGCTCTTAGCTCGTGGCAGTTTCGCCAGCACTTTAGAGTCTCAGGGCACCCAAACCTATGTGTGGGGAAATTACAAAAGCTGCATGAGCTCAAAGACGCCTACTACGTACTCAGACTCCTCGTTGGTTGAAACCCACCGGCCCAGGGAGATTTTTTTTGACAAGAAACAAACTTATATTAGCAGCAAAAAGCTGCAAGCAGTCTAACAGACTGCAATGGTACATCCGAAAGTGCCACATCTAACTTTGTGACGAATATTGGAACATACATGAGAGAGTACAGCATTAGAAGAAGCACTCATGGTCTGCCTAGCTAAAGAATCTGCAGTAGAGTTCGGTGTTCTTCTAATCTTGAAAAGTGATTCTTGTTGCCGACTAATGGCATTGCTGGCAGCCTATAGGGCGATGGGCAGGGCACCGCCCCCTTTAGGGTTGTGCAAGTACCATACTACCCTTAAACAAAATAAGCTTAAGTAAAGAGAATATTTTACGTATGCACCAAGAGGCACCCCGAAAAGAGCTCTAAAATCTATTTACGAATACTATCCTCGTTTTTTTTTAACTAACGGGAACTTGCGTTGTGCTCTGAGCTGCACCCGGATGAAAACGTGCTTTGTCATTGTAGTGCCAAGTATGCTAGGGCTCGTTTGGTTAGGTCGTTTTGACGCCAGGAATCAATCCGATCAGGTGGGCCTTATATAAACTGAAGTGTTGATTTTGGTCAGAACTATTCCCGTGATTCAGTCCACGAAAGAAACGAACGGGGTTCACTACTGAAAACTTTTTAATCGGAACCGTGATGATGTACCATGATGCAATACACGAAACATTTTTTTACTTGAAACTTTACATCCCACTTGAAGTTGTCCATTGCTTTGTGTATACTTTTTAAATATTCATGACCCACCTGGCTCAGTAAAGGCTAAATATGCATGCTTTAGTATCAAAACAAGGGAGGTTATAATAATCTTTTGGTGCGACATGACCAAAACCGCAAAGCAAACGTGAATACTGGCTACTCTATCAGTCCCGCGTGGTGACCGTCCTATCCTACACGGCAGTTGACTCGTTGACGGCAGCAATAATCGTTCCTTTTGCCAGCTCCAGCACTAAAAAACAAACAAATCTGGACAAGTGCTTTTGCACCAATAGAAGTGCAGCCAGAGCCCTTTTGCTTGTATGGAACCAAAGTTCATTTTTGGGCTCTGGCTAAGTGCTTCGGTTCTATTGGTGGAGCTGCTGCAAATTGAAGGCGCCCCTGCAAAAGAGGGCTCCTAGTCTGCCTGCTTGCGTATTTGTCTTTGCATGTACACCGCTCGTCGACCACTCACCAGAATCTCGGGGGCTCTCCTCCCTCATCTCCTCCAGCTTGCAGTTCATTTCCTGCTTTGAGGCAGCAAGCAAGTAACAGGGGACGGAGTTGCCACCGATTCTATTCCCACAACAACTTGGGTAATCAAATCAAATCAAATCCTGCCTCGTTCCTCTTGCTTGTAGATAGTTTCCTCTGTCAACAGCGCAACAAAGTTCTTTTTTTTTTTTTTTTTTGCTAATGGTGGCTTTCTTCTCCATGCATGCAACAGATGCATCGAACTCAAACATAGATCTTCCGGTGGTACTGAAGGTCTCTGAGGTTTCAACTAGTGCAACAGTATGCAAGAGGTGGGTTTGGAGAATATATGTTTTGCGTTGTGTGGCTCCTCTGACCTCCGGGTAACTATTTTTTTTTTAGATAAAACCTCCGGGTAACTATAGTGGACTTACCATTATGTAGTATCTAAACTGTAGCTTCAAAGTTCAGACTCATCCCCTTAATTTTCATCTTCTTTGTTTGCAGGCTTGTGATCACAATCATTGAGCATGATCCCTAGCTGCAGAACATTATGTAGCTAAAGCAGGATCCGTGTAAATAGGAATGGGTAGCAGAGCTGCTGAAAGGCAGCTACTGGGGTACGAGAACAAGCTGCTGCATCCAACGGCAGAACCAATTCCTCTGCCTCTTGACTTTTTGAGATCCATCACAAGTAATTTTTGCGATGAGCAAGAACTCGGCAGGGGTGGGTATGGAGTGGTTTACAAGGTATGACTGATTCTTTTTTCGCTCCAATCAATCTTCGAATGTTGGCAGCAGTAATTAATTATCGGATCAAACATCAATTCTGTGAAGGGCATTCTCCCCTGTGGTTCAGTTGTCGCCATCAAAAAGTTTCATGAAGGAATTCTGGTTGGTGATGACCGATCCTTCGAGAATGAAGTCTCTTCTCTTATGGATATCAAACACCAAAATGTGGTACAACTTCTAGGTACTGTGCTGAATCAAAGGGGATGATGAAGCTACCAAAGGGGAAAGTTATTGTTGTTGAAGCACAAACAAGAATGCTCTGCTTAGAGTATATGTGTAATGGAGGCCTTGATAAGCATCTTTCAGGTACGTTTTGGAAACATGTGTGGGACATAATTTATCAGCTCCCTTTGTTTTCATTTTATCTAGTTTACATTCCACAATCAGCAGAACATTGAAATACGTTGCCTGGATACAAATGAGGTTATTCCAGTTTGAGAACATCTTAACTTTGAACAAGTATATAAAAAAATTAATATATATTACCTCAATATTGATAGTAATACTAAATAAGTTTGATAAGATCCATGGTGGAATATATCTTGATGGTATTTCTATTTAGTGTTATAAATATGAGTCTTCTTTATAAATTTGGTCAAACTTAAATTGACTGTCTAACAAGAATAACTTTGTTTTTGACGAGCTTGAAATGAGATATTACTATTACTGCACTCAACCACACAAAAGTGTGTTTCATTGCTCTTATTACTGCATGGTATGACAAGATTAATTATGTCTAGAAAATGTATTTCTACAGATGAATCTTCAGGTCTTGAGTGGGACACGAGATATAAGATAATTAAGGGAATATGTAGTGGTTTGAAGTACCTTCATGGGCGCAATATTATTCATTTGGACCTTAAACCTCAAAATATCTTAATGGATACTACTATGGTGCCTAAAATTTCTGATTTTGGTTTGTCAAGGTTTTTGAGTGAACAAAAATCCAAAATTGTTACTTCAAATTGCCGCTGAACCATGTAAGCTACACCCCACAACAAATACAATTTGCTTTCTTAATATGGTATTGATTATGTGCTTGCAACATCTCAAACTCTTGATGCCCACTGCAGGGGATACATGGCACCAGAATACATAGACAGGGGTGTAATCTCGTAGAAAGCAGGATATATTTAGTTTGGGTGTTATAATTATAGAGATACTCAAAGGCTGCAAGGACGACTATCCGGACTATGGCAAAAGGATTGAAATAGATTCCCAGCACTTCACAGAGAAAGTAATAAGATAAACCAATTGATCTGCATTTTGTGCAATCACTCAAGCTCACTTATTATATATGCAATTGTGTAGGTACTTGGTAATTGGAGGAACAGATTCAAAAGATCATCGAAGTATATACCACTAGAACTACATACCAAGCTAGTAAAACAAAGTGCATCGACATAGCTTTGGAATGTGTGCACCCCGAGAAGGAGAAAAGGCCAAATGTATCAAATATAATTGAAATTCTTAATGCAGCGTAAGAAAGTTGTTGTGGTCAAAATGGCGAAGATTTACCAAGAGATCACCGTGTATGATACCTAATATTACTATTACTAATTAGAGGCTCCAACAGAGTCCATGTTTTAGATGTTACACTGCTGTACATTATGCTACATACATAGTTGTATGAGTATATAGAGTAATTATGTCCTTATAGTTAGTTTATTATTAAATTATAACTAGATTAATAGGTTAACCTCATGCATGATGGTCTGAAAATTTGTAGGAACGACGACCTAGTTCTTCTACTGCTGAGGGCCAGGAAAGGGGTCCACGACCAGATGTCGTAACGCGCTGCATCGGGTCAAAAGAAGGTTACACTAAGTTCATCATGGAGCTGCGTGGGAAGCTTCCCTGTCCCCAGGACCCCGCTGCTGTGGTGGACGACATCCTGGGGGAAAACCCCGGTGCTTACCCAGTGCTCGAAAAACAATCCGCAAACAAAGAGCGGGTGGCTTTGGGTCGAGCCGGCGGTGCTAGGCCGACAAACGTTCACAACAACTCTGGCCGTCCGGGATGACAATGTGTCTTGCAAGGGCTTTAGAAACCAGCGAGGAGTCCGGTACGAGCTTTCCGCCGAGCGAGCATTCAGAGCTGCCCAATGCTACCATCATCGGGAGAATGGGGGGGCGTGGTGCAGCTGCGCGGTGGGACGTCGGCTCTGGCAAGATAATGTGTGTGGATAACCGAGAGCGGTCGAGGACATACTGAACATGGGGCTGGGCAAGGCATTTGCGGAGACGGCCGCGGCGCAGTGCTCGCATGACTCCGATTGTGGATGGTCGAGATGATTACCTCACCAGGTTTTATTTGGCGGGGACTGATCGTCATGGTGTGCGAAGTCGGCGAGGTTCAATGTCGCCCTCGACACATTTGTAGGTGGTCGGGACAGCGGGGACGGGACTCAAACCCCGGCTCGCAGGTTACATGTGGGAATGGAAGGACATGTCACACGGTCTGCTGCAGTGGAGGATGGATGGCTACTGGCCCCACACACATCGGACGACCAGACAACTAGTCCGGAGCGCAGGGCATGCATTAGCGCACATTCACCTTGTGCTCAACTACAACCAGAATCCTAAAAACGCCCAGGGCTGCTTTGAACCTACTAAACGGGCGGAAATAGCAGGAGTAATCATCCCGAACAAGACAAGGGCGGCCCCGATAGCGAACCTAGCAGGGGTCCTTCGAGCTCCGTGCAACACAGGTACAAATAACAAGAAGAGTGTTCTATCGTCTAAGCAAGCTAACGGGTCAACCAAGCATGACAAGGCTCCGGATGATCCTGGCGAACCCAGGGAGGATGACAGACAGAGACAGAGCCCTGAGGAAACGCGGCCAAGGGATGATAACGCTCCAGACCTTGGCCATCCTAGGGACGGGGTGGATGACAATGCTGATCAAGGCCCTGACCAACCAGGGGAGGATGACAGCTCCCAGCAGGCCTTGACAAAATCTCAGAGAGGTATGGCCGACCCGGTGGAGATTTTTGCCGTGCGTGCCAATTTCCTTGTCACAGACATGATAATCTCTGTTTTTGACGGGATACGAGGCCATATCATCTATTTGCCAAAGGATCAAGGGGAACAGGTAAATATCTTATCGTACTATTACTTATTAGAGATTGCAGCGGAGAATTCACGGTCATTCTCACCGCTCACACTGCACCGTGTTTTTGTTTCCGGACAATACATGCATCAATCCAGAGTGTTTCATCTGAATGATGCTTCCCTTTATTAATTCTCGCAGCAGCCCGAGGCAATGGAAGATGAGGAAATGAACAATTTGGTGTTGACTGGACCCTATAGAGGCATCTCGGCGTACGGTAACTTCGCTATCCAAGTTGACATGCCATCATCCGCCACAGGCAGCGGCAAGGAGGAAGCTAGCTCTAGCAGCAGTGGCGATGCCGATGGTCCCATCACCTGGGAATGGGACCGCTACAACCCGGAGCACGCCGCCCAAGTTGACGCCCCAGAGCCCGTGACCCACGGCATCAGTTTAGACTCGTGGCGCAAGATAAACGTCACTTACTTAGTGATGTCCAATGCCGTAGAGGCCACTGTGAAGGTCCGGCTGCCTGAGACGCCTCAAGACTACTTCCCTCATGGAAAGGACAAAGGAGAGGCGGACGACGACGCAGGCAGCAAGTACACTGCTCGCGGCACGATGACTGCGCACATCGACGGCTTCGAAGAACACCCGATCGTGCTCTTCACTAGTGCAGTGGAGGTGCCCATCCCCTCTGAGTCGTTGACCCTGCAGCTGGCACGACCCACCGTTCAGGTGCCACAGGGTAAGCGGCTCCACATTGACATGGCAGACCTGCACATTACTGAATATTCCAGCAACCGAGAGGTCAAGAAACCGGCTGATAGTGATAGTCTCAGCTTCTACCAGTTTGGACCCCAATTTAGTAATGACACTGAAGAAGTTGAAGTGAACGTCACATGGCGGCCTCAACAGAACAAGGTAATAAACGTGCAATACCGTAAAAGATTGGCAAAAACAAAACTTGTATGTCGTCTGATGCATGGTCTGATAATTATATACAGGAGAAGATCCAAGTAAAACCTGACCAAGTGTGCATCATTGGGGATAAAGAAGAGTTCTCTGCATTCATCGGGAACCTGCGTCGCGTGCTCGCTAGCCATCCAGACCGCGAGGATGCCTTGGAGGACTACGGAGGCACAGAGCTCGCCACCACCGGCGAGCACCCAGTGCTCACAAGGCCACGTGCTCAGCAGCCAAAACGGTGGATCCACATCGAGCTGCAAGTGGTGGCAGGCCAGGAAACGTGGTCAACTACCCTAGCTGTCCGGGATGACAAATGCTATGGAGTTGGGTTCATGAGCCAGAGCGGTGTTTGGTACGATCTTGGCAACCGGCACGGCGAGAGGGCACTCCCGCCAGAATACAACTCCGTACTCCTAGACTGGGGCGTCTCCTACAAAGACATACTGCACGTCAGTAGCTGGGATGAAGTCGTGGAGGAGCTGGACTCCGCGAGGCCTGGCAAGGACTTCGCAGAGAAGGCCGTGCGAACGCTCTCGCGCTACCCATATGTGCAAGAAGGTGATAACACTAGGTTGGCAGTGGCAGGCCTGTTCATCATGGTATGCGAGTCTGCAAAGTTCAATCCTCTACGTGAACACTTTGTCGACGGCTGGGACAATGGGACGGGATTCCCCCACCTGAATTACATCAGGAACTGGGGTCTTGTATCTCGCGCGCTGCTGCCATGGAAAGATCTCTACGACTATGACACATCAAAAAACAGCAGGAAGCTCCGTCAAATCAGGTAATTTGCGTGTTCAACAGCAGGGAATCTGCGTCAAATCAGGTAATTTGTTTCTTGTTAATCTACTATATCTGCCATTTTTTCACCACCACAATTCTGTCCGCCCGCCCAATGTACACGTTCCTCGTCCAAATAGGACTCGGAGCAAAACAAAAACAACCGCAACCGTCATTCGTACGCGCGCGGCACCTTCGCCTCAGTACGTCCGCACGTGAACACCCGCATACCTCAGCGACCCTGCTGCATGCAGCCGAACTCGGCCTTAGCCCATGGTGCCGCCTATAGATGTGCATCGTGCCGCGCCGGCAGCACGCTGCCGTGCCGCGCCGTGCCATCGTGCCGCCGTGCCGGGCCATGGCCGTGCTCCGTGCCGAGGTAGCGGCCCAATGCACGGCCCGTGCCGCCAGCACGCCGTGCCACCGTGCCGAGCGCCGTGCCACGGAAGACGCCACCGCCGCCTCCACACGCAGGGCGTGGCGCCGCCCGGTCCGCCGAGCCACGCCAAGCACCAAGCCAGAATGCGGCCTCCACGCGCGGGACGCGTTCGCCGCCGACTGCTCAGCCACGCGCCACGCCAAGCGCCAAGCCAGGACGGTGGCGCTTGCCGCCTTGCCCGTCGCGAGCCGCGCCGTCGAGGGAGGGCGGAGGCCGGCTGGGAGTGGGAGGGGGCGAGGAAGCGAGGCGGCGCTGTGCGGGAGCGGAGGGGCGGCTCGGAGCGGGAGGGGGCGAGGGAAGCGGGCGGCGCTGTGCAGGAGCGGAGGCCGGCTGGGAGCGGGAGGCGACGCTGTGCGGGGGAGCTAGGGTTAGTCTGGGAGTGGTGGGATCGGAGGTAGGCTTAGGAGGCCAGGCTAAAATTTGAGCACATGTTGGCTGCACAGAGTAGTCCGGAGTGGTAGGCTTGGTAGGCCGGACCGCGACCGGGCCGATTCTTTTTATCGGGCCGTGCACGGGGCATGCCCGGGGTGGGCGCCTGCACGGCCTGGTCAATCGGGCCGTGCCGTGCTCGGGCTGGGCCAAAATCCTGAGCCACGGGCCGTGCCAACAGGCCTCGGGCTGCATGCACATATATAGTGCCACCGCATGTGGCCTCGCCACCGGTGACCTGACGAGTCTCTCCGGGCCAGTGCCGCAGGCGCAAACACACTAGCGCCTCCTCCTTGCACCACGCTTGGGCAGCACGAGCACCGCGCGACACCACGCTCCGGCAAGCAAGCTGAGCAAGCAGCCGGCCGTTCGTGTCTTGCCCCATTGCTAGCTTGTTGACAACATCCCTGCGTCACACCCAATATATGGCCATTTTCCTGTACAAAAATAAATCCAGTAATACAATGAAAATACAAGGATCCATACCCTTCAGCGTAGACCCGGTCCATGATAGGCTAGCCTCACACTCCACCACTGGTCTACAGACCATGACCCAGTGCACCCGCATTTGTGTTCTAGCCCCTCTATTTGTGTTCTAGCCCCTCTGTTCGTAAATACCCTGCCACCACCTGAAGGTTACCGCGCACAGGTCCCTGTCAGGAATAGCCCTCTCGAATAAATCAGTTTTCTGCTTCTTCCCTTAAACAAATACATTTCTATCTTTATAATATTTTTTCTAAACCTCAAATAACATTTTTCATAACGAAACTTTTTTTTTTTCTCCCGTTACAACGCTTTCGAACATTTTTGCTAGTAAATATAAAAGAACACTTGTGGTACACGATCCTTATATGGCGCCGCCGCTGCGCCGCTTACGCGCGCCGACGGGCGGCGTGGCGCGGCGCGGCGCCGCACGCGCGCGTCGCGCCGGGGGGGGCGGGGTGGGTGGCGGAGCGGCCGGCGGCGATGGCGCCCCGCGGCGGGCGGTGGAGCGAGGCGGCGCCGCCCGCTTGCCTAGCTTTAGGGTTCCGCCGTCGTCCCGTAGCTTTAGGGTTCCGCCGCCCGGCCGCCGGTTTAGGGTTCCGCGAGGTCGCCCGCGCGAGCTCCCCCGCCTCCATCCTCTCCCGGGTATAGAATCCGGCCGGCCGGCCCGGGCGGCGGTCGTGAACGCGGCGGTGGTGGCGGCTCGGCCGGCGGTGAGCGAGGCGGCGGCGGCGCCCGGCCGAAGCCGGGCGAGGGCAGGCCCCATCCGGTGGGTATGGGTAGGCGGCGGGGGAGGTCGCCGAATCCATGGCGGCGGCGGAGCTCGGTGGCGGCGGTGCTCGTGGCAGGGGTTGGAGAAGAAGATGGTGGCAGGGGGAGGAGGCGGGCGCCGCCGGGCGCCCTAGGGGCTCGCCGGAGCTGGCGGCGAAGTTCCTAGGGCGCCGGCGGGCGGGGAGGGGGCGGTGGGGCGGGGCGAAGCTCGGGAAGAAGAAGGGTGGTGTGCGCCGCATCGCCAAGGGCGCGCTGCGGCGCTGGTATCGCTAGCGGCGCGCGGCGCCGCGTAGCGGCGCCCTTGTGGTAGCATCATGTCATGATCTTGTAATCTTTTGTTTGTACTATAATTGTCAGAGACAAAATTACTATACTCCACTAGAACATAATACTAATATCCTTTGCAACACTTCAGAGTGAAGAGGCGTATAGAAGTCAGCAGCAGCAGCAGCAGCCATGCGGCTACCAGCAGCAGCAACCTGCAGGCATGGACGCGGGATCCAGCCAGGCTGCTGTCTACGGCGGGCCGTTCCAGGCAGCCTCGTCGGACGCCGCCGCGATGGCACCACACGTGCCGGCGAGCGGCGGCGGGTGCAGCCACCAGGCGCAGCAGTTGCAGCGGCTGTCGTCGGGCGACGGATACAACTGGCGCAAGTACGGGCAGAAGCAGGTGAAGGGGAGCGAGAACCCGCGCAGCTACTACAAGTGCACCTTCCCGAGCTGCCCCACCAAGAAGAAGGTGGAGCGGTCGCTGGATGGCCAGATCTTCGAGATCGTGTACAAGGGCACGCACAACCACGCCAAGCCGCAGAACACGCGCAGGAACTCTGGCGCCGCTGCGCAGCTGCTGCAGGGCGGCGACGCGTCCGAGCACTCGTTCGGTGAGACGCCCGTCGCCACGCCCGAGAACTCGTCGGCGTCATTCGGGAATGACGAGGTCGGCTTGGGCTCGCCGCGGGCCACGAACGCCAGCGGCGACGAGTTCGACGAGGACGAGCCGGGTTCCAAGAGATGGTGAGTGCGTGCATTGGTGACACAGTACAAATTTTTTGTGTGTGTGCGCGCGCGCGCAAGTTGTTTCTGTTGCATGCTCGGAACGATCGAACGGGTGTAATTGAATTCCTGTTGCTTTTGTCAGGAGGAAAGACGGTGACAGCGAGGCTATCTCAATGGCCGGCAACCGAACGGTGCGTGAGCCGAGGGTCGTTGTCCAGACCATGAGCGACATCGACATCCTCCATGACGGTTATCGGTGGAGAAAGTACGGGCAGAAGGTGGTGAAGGGAAATCCAAACCCAAGGTATAACAAATCCCCCTGCATGGAACAAAACACAAACGAAGTACTCCGTAAAATATTATTGCAAGATTCAACTTTTGCTCGTCGTGAATGTTTGTCTCGTGACTACAGAAGCTACTACAAGTGCACGACGGACGGCTGCCCGGTGCGCAAGCACGTGGAGCGCGCGTCCCACGACCTGCGCGCCGTGATCACCACATACGAGGGCAAGCACAACCACGATGTGCCCGCCGCCCGTGGCAGCGCCGCGCTCTACCGTCCTGCACCACCGCCGGTGGACAACAACGCCGGCCACTACCTTGCAGCGCAGCCAGGGATGGCCGACCAGCAGTATGGGTTCAGCGGGCAGGGCTCGTTCGGCACGCCGGCACAGAGCAGCGGCAGCTTTGCGTTCTCCTCCGGCTTCGACAACCCGGTGGGGTCATCCATGCACGACGCCATGCACGAGTCGATGGCTAAGGAGGACCCTCCCGCGTACCCACGGTGGACCTCATAGGCTGCGCCCTCGACGGCGGTCCAGCCCATGGCAAGGTGGATTGCGGTCCAAGGCACCAGACGCCGCACACCGCGAGACATCCGGCCTGAAGACGGCGATCGGATAGGATTAACCTCAATCCTATGTAATTCGTAACAGATCATTGCTTTCCTTCTCTAGGAACCCCCAACTATATAAGGCTGGTAGAGACCTCTCTCGTTTTTCACCTCATCTCATACAATAACCAAGATGGACGGTCTGTGCTGAGCGGGTCTGTCGCCGCCGAGGAGCCCCGCGGTGGGTGCACCGCCAACCAAGCTAGGGTTGGCGAACATTACGCCCGAGGTGGCGCCCTCGAGTGTCCGTCGCCGTAGAAGCACGCCCGCTTGCTTCCTCCTCGAGGGGCATTTGTTTTCATCGAGGAGATCGTAGAGGGTGAAAGTGATGAAGACGAGGCGTCAGCGACGACGACGGGCGGCGGAGGTAGGCGCAGGTGTCGCCCACGCCGCTCCCGGGACATACCGCCGCCGCGCCGTGGTTAGACCGAGCCTCGCCCGAAGTTGTGTGTCTCGGCGCGTGGCTGCCGTTGGCGCAGGCGACCGCGACCGTCTGTCGGTGCCGTGGTCGCGGTCACATGCAGCTCTTCCCGCGATGGCCCGGCTCCGACATCGCCGGCCTCCCCGAGCACTTGACTGGGCTTCTGCAGCCGAGGGCCCGCCTTCGCCCGAACGCCCGCCCAAGGCATCGCGTCACAGAGGATGTTGTTGACTTAGAGGTCAAAAGAAAATTCTAAGGCCGCCTTTCGTGACACATTGTCTTGGTCTGAGCAGAAGAAGAAGCGTGTTCAGACTTTTTGGGCGCTTCGACATAACAACAATGGATCTGGTCCTGCCAGGGCTGGAGGATGAGGTGCAGGTTTTGGTGTGACTGCCTTTTAGTCTCTATTGTTTTTTAAATCACAACCCAATGCGAGCTGTTGTTGTCGGGTGAGCTTCGGTAACCATGGATTGCCGTCCCCTATTTTCTTTTTTTTATGGGAAATACTTCCATTACTCATAACATGCTGCGGAATCGCCAGCAACCAGTTTTATGCGCACAAAAGGGAATGCTGTCCACAACCGTGCAGCACCCGAACTCAAACTTTGCTCCTAGACTAGCTAGGTTATCTGCTACCAAATTACGTAAACAAGGGGTATGATTCACCTCAAAAGAAACAAAGTTGCTGCTAAAAGATACTTCAGTTCCCAGATGAGACCGCTAGCTGAAGAACGGTCATATTCAGAAGACTTCACCGCTTTCACCACCATAGATGCGTCGCTTCAAGATGATTCTATGAATCCCCAGGTCTGCTGCTCTTTTGATGCCTTGCAAGCAGGCAACAATTTCAGTATGAAAAAAATTAAGCCCACCGCTTCTAGCTTCCCCGTAACCAGCCGCAATGACTCCACCATCCCATTCTCTGAGGCGAAGCTAGTATTAAATTTATGGTGGTGCACAACGTTAACAACAGCGTAGAATTCAACTGATTTATACGGTCAAAATAAGCTACTTAGTGTTAAATATTTTTTCTTGCCTAGTGCCGGTGCACAACCCAAACTCACTGTAGCTTCTCGCCCTTCTCTCTGAGTACATATCCCCAGCCGCCATTGTGATTCGCAGCAGAGAAAAGACCCATCGCAATTGATCTTTATCACATTCTCTGGTGGCGGTTTCCAGCATTTCCGAGGCTCTCGCTAAGCTAGCTCGCCCTTGGGCTTGCCTGAAAGGCGACCACACTTCGTCGGCATATGTGTTGATAAGCCAAGACAGGTGGTTTGCACTTCGCTGGTGTCCTCCTTTCTCGTACTGAGCATCTCTTAGACCACCATAGATAGAGCAAAGTAATGACCCGACTCTGGATTCTTGGGTTTAGCTTGATGATTATCTCCAAAACTTTTCTTGCTGATGGCTCGACAGCTAATTTTTGCCTTACATCTTCAAGCTAGGACATATACTTGTTCATCATGTTTCTATAGTTGTTACCCATCTACTCCCTCTATTCCAAATTATAAGTCACTTTGACTTTTTTGGTTCATCCATTTAGTTATGTATATAGACATATTATTGTATATAGGTACATAACTAAATGGATAAACTTAAAAAAGTCAAGACGACTTATAATTTGGAATGGAGGGAGTAGATTGTACTGCTAGTGGTCCAAAAAACTTTTTTTTTACTTAATGAAAAACACGTTTAGACATGATTAAAACGAAGAAACCAGCGGTAGCCGGATGGAGCGCTGGCAGGACCGCCCAGCCCCAAAGCTTGCACCGGCCGGGGGCCGGCGGATGGACGCGCACCCAAGATCGCCGGATGCGGGGGACGCCTGAGGGCGGGCAGAGTCGCTGCTCGGTTGTAACACCCGGTTTAAAAACAAAACCAGATGAAGCTATATGTGAGCCCCGAAGTCAAATCTCACATATAGTTTACAAATAGATAGTAGTATCAATTCACAATGCTTAAAAATATAACGAACAAGAAAATAACCTCAGCTAGCGGATGGCGGAAAGACACTCGATCTTACGGTGTAGACTCCACAGGGACCGACCGACCGGTTGATCACAAGCCTAACATCTTCCCGAGGTGTGGGGAAATAGCAATGGTGAGTCCATGTCGAACTCCGCAAGCATAGCCGGGGTTATGAGGCTCGAGTCGACACTCGCCTTAACTAAGGTTGCTTTTAGTGTAGGTCAAGTTTTAAGCTTAAGCATAAAGGAATCCCATTAACCCATTAATCACAAGTGTGAACAGATATCAACATCAATTTAATAACAACATCATAGTAAACATGCAATTCTATTCATTAATGTCTCCAAGGCCGCTCATGACCGCGAACACGGCTGCACATGTCGGTTTAATTAACTCTGCGCAGAGGTGTACACTTTCACTACGGGTCATGGTTTCCACCAGAGTAGGTTCTCGACTCCCTAACCAAGTGAAGACCATATAAAGTCGTTCAAAGACCCTCCTAAAAATATTGAATGGCCAACAGAGCTACAACCCCGTTTCTCCCAATTACGGCAAACCACCAACAAAGTTAGGTAGACCCCTTGAACAACCAAAAGTCGGAGCCATGCGACCCCCCATAGCTGTATCTTGTATATCCCGGATGATCACGAATGAATAAGTCCTTATGGAGAGCTAAGAGCTTCATAAAATAAACAACACAAGCTCTTTCGCCCTATGTACCATGGCATCATCAACTAATCATCTCGATTTAATCCATAAAGCAATAAATAAATAATGTGTGTTGGTTTAGCGCTAGCAAGTTACTACCCAAATGCATAACCCATAGGAGACAAGGATCAAGTAATCAAGACTAGGTAAATCCTTAATGGTAAACAAGGAGGACACATGCATCATGAATTAATGATTAAAGTGAATAGGACATCAAGGATAATCCCAAGCTATACTTGCCTCAAACAGATATCCTTCTTCAGATCCAATTCATTAATAGAACTCCTTGATCATCAACTCTTCTAGATTTCCAACATAATGCTCATCGTCTACTTGATTCCAATCAGCAACACACAATCATCCGAGCATTCATACATGAAGCAAACAAGAGCATTATAAGATAACAGTACACCAATCATTAGAAAACAATTTGAAAAGCTTATAAAACTAAGCTACACGTCACTACGATCACATAGACGCCAAAAAGCACTCTAACCGAATCTACGGTGATCGAGAGGTGACTACCGAAAGATTTACTTTGAAAAGAAAACAAGAACCTTTATTTATTTAAAAACAAATGATATGACAGTATGAATTTAAATAAAGCACTAAATACACGGGACATGATATATGGAAGAGCTTCAGAATAGACCAAGGATGATGCATGGATAACGCATGCATGACTTCATCAAAGTGTTTAGTCGAATAAGTAATATGCATGCAACTCACTTGGTCACGTCCAGGCTTTTTTCTCAGTCCTTGCATGAACTGGAGAAATATCGCGGAAGAGAATAAGAAACCATTTAGCTGTTTGCTCGGTGTGCTGGCAAAAGCAGAAGGGATTCATGTTTTCATAGCGTTTTCACCGAGACGACAAGGCATGGACCATGAACAAGATAGAGAGCAAGAGAGGTTCGGTAGCTTGCATGTATATGTGTATTAACATGGTGTTTCTATTGTATTTAGGATTTATTTTCCAAAGGAAAACGGCCACAAATATATGTGCGTGACGTGATGACGGCATCACCAAGCTAACAAGCAAAGCTAGAAAGGTATGGCCGGCTGCTAGGGTCTGCTGCTTTGCTTGATGTACGTATATGTACATTACTCAAGTATTTTCAGAATTATTCTTGTGAAGGAAAACGCGGCAAGAAAACGAATTGGTGTCATCATGATGTCATATGGAGCTAGCAACGGTGTCATCAAGCTAATATGATGTCTGAAAGCTACGATGGAGGCCATGCATATATATATAGCCGGCGATGAAGCTTCACTCTAGTTGGCCGGAAACAATTACATGCGAGGACAGAACACAAGAAGCTAGATAGAGGTGGATCACGTGAGCTCACCCAGGGATTTCTCAACGACGATGAAGGTACGGCCAGGACACGTACAGTTCGTTAGGATAGACGGATGTGGCTTGACTACAGCATGCAACCCAACTGGGCGGACGGCGACGACGCTGCATGTACCGGTCATCCAAGATGAGCAAAACAGATCAATTTTGAAGGTAGAAAACACGACTTTGCAAGACGTCGCGTGGCTCGGAATCAAGCTTACCGAGCTGATGAAGGCGACATAACAATGGATTGAGGTCGGCAGAATCTCGAACGCGAGCTCGGCGGCCGAAATAAGGGTTTCGGCGCTCGGGCTCGGTAGAGGGCACGAGGCGGCGCTGCTGTTGCTCAAAAGCCAAAAAGCTGTGAGTCCAGATGAGAACCGAGGGATGCAGGCCTCAGCTTATATAGCGCCCAGGACGGCAGCAAGAAAGGAAAGCACGAGCTTGATCTCTGAACCAACGGAAAGCAGCAAATACTTATGGAATGTGCTCGTCGGGAAGAAGAAAGGAAAGTATAAGGAACTGACGTGCAGGCAGCGCTGTCAGCGAGACAGAGCAAGCAGGCAGCAACGCTGCTCAGCTTGGGGTGCAAAAACAACCAACGATTGGTGGCCCAAAGCGAGAAGGAAAATACTGGGCTAGTGGAACCAAGGGAAAATGGCCTTACGAGCCAGGTTGGGCTGAAACGTGAGAAAGGAATTAGGAAGAAAAAGAAATATCTTTTCTTTTTATTTCAAACTCCTTTTCAAATGATTTTCAAATCATTTTGAATTCTTTTGCAAATTTGGTCAAATGCAAGCAATACAAAAGTAACAATGTAGCAGCATGAGTGCACAAACATGTATCTAGCCTTATGATGGATTTTAATTTTCATAAAAATAAAAATTATTATTCCTAAATTCAATGCTTCACATAAAATGCATAAATAAATCAAATTTCCTATTTTATAAATCATGCAAAATTTTGGGTGTTACAATTCTACCCCCTTAATGAAAATCTCGCCCCGAGATTTGGAAGTTGGTGATCAAGAGATGGATATACTCCGTCTTCAAATCTTGGTCGCTACTTGAGTAATTCCATTTTCTTGGTTAAGGTTCCTTTTTTTGCTTTGCATGCCTATTATCCTTACTCCAACCAATGTGCTCACTGATTCCAAAGTTCCAACTATTAGTACCCTTACTATGGTTTAGCTTCTCAACTCTCATAACCTTTTAAGTACCTTATCCCCCATGGAGACCTTCTCTTGATTCTAAGTAGACTATTCATCCAACCACACTTAATATCTTCTCTTGTAGTTCCATCTGGAGAGACTTAGCCAAACCTTCCTTCAACCTCCAATAGAGTCATTATCATTCCAAGGAACACTCTTGCATACTGAGACGACTTCAACTCAACACCTCACTCTAGAGTTCTCCATGCAATCCACCATTAGAGATGTCATACCTAAGAAAGGATCTTCCTTCAAACTTACTCACCATGATGCTTGTTGTAAGTATTGGAGTTTCCAAATTCATCATAGAACAACTATAGAGAAGTCCAACATGCAGCACACTCCTTTATCATCATTGCTAACTTGTCTTGAATTGTAAGTTGAATTCCAAAGTGTTGTGATAGCTTGAGACATAATCCAATCATGTCAAGCACACATGCTCCTTGTAAATATTCCAACAAATATAAAACTTGAGTGAAGGATGCTTGTCCTCACTGTTGCCATCTCAACCATAAGATAGCATATGCTTCCGAAAGTGAAGAACTAGAAAATATCAATCTTCATCTTGCAACTTCTTCAGCGTGGCTACCCCCTTAAGAAAAGATTACTAGGGGACCAACAAAGGTAGCTTAAACATTCTCCCTCAGCGAGTCATCCATCTTAATGGTCTAATGACTTCCAAAAGAAATTCAATTGCATAAACAATAACAAGAAATCTGAAACTCCTCGCGAGTAGAAAAACAGCAGCTCAGTAAAACATCAATAATTTGAGTTCTGTTAATCCAAGGAGGTCGTGCTTTATACCGTTGGAAAGCTTATGAAATTCTCTACAACTTCCTTATAGAACTCTTCTCCAGATTCGACACTTAAGTTGGTCGAAAACAGTGCACAACAAAAACTAGTTCAGATTCCTGACAGCACAATTGCATCAACTTGTGATTTTC
This sequence comes from Hyparrhenia diplandra, assembly GCA_015847255.1. Classification (NCBI taxonomy): domain Eukaryota; kingdom Viridiplantae; phylum Streptophyta; class Magnoliopsida; order Poales; family Poaceae; genus Hyparrhenia; species Hyparrhenia diplandra. The sequence continues at coordinate 286,912 of JADLZK010006242.1, read as the reverse complement.
ATAACTCCAAAACCATAATAGCTATCAGGAGAATTCTTGCGCTCAGAGAAAGATACGGAAGTGTACTTGTTTCCAGAATTTTTCCATGATTTTTGATGGTTCAAGGGCAGATGTATAAGCCAAAGAAGACAGTTTGCTCAGGAAAGACAGGATGTGCAGATACAAGAAAACCAACCCGACTATTTATTACACTAAATCCTTAAACCTTAAGCCTATGAACTAAATGAACTTGTGGGCAAACCAACAAGATCATTGCACTCAATACAAAGATCCAAACCAAACATTATTCATAAGCACAAAGCAACTAAACATTTCAAATTCACAACCACACGGACTCAACTTTCGCTACTAACGTTTTGTTGCATAAGGGCATAAATTCCTACTTAAACATGGTGTGATTGCAAATACATCCGTGGTAACACCTTTTGCGTGTGGATGGCGGGACACGTCCTCCACTTCATTGATCCTTGGTAGTCCAACATGACTTTTCCACTCATCAATTTCATCAAGAGCTTCCTCATGATGTTCCTTACTCCCGCCAAGCTCTAGTTGACTATCTTCCGGCTTTCCGATGGAGGACTTGGATTGTCACGACCATCTCCTTTATTCGCTCATCTTGCTCTTTAATAGGATTATCCATAACAAAATGTGAATTACCCGGTAAAAGTCGAGGGAACTACTTTCGCTTGTCATCCTTCCTGTCCATAGTGTTTCCCAAGATGTTCCAAAAGGGCTTGATGAGCAAAGATCGATATCGCGACATACTTGTCGAGACGATCAGCGAGAGGCGAGTGAATGGATTCCACCACTTGTGCACCGATAAACGTATCCCTCCTTATGATGTGTGCTTCTGTGCTCTAGTGCCTCTTATACTTAGCATGCGTACACTTAGTGCATCTATACTCCACTTGAGCATGTTGGTGCGGGTACCGGTCTTGCAATATATGCACCAACCGAGGTGGAAAGAACACAAAAGTGTCCAATTCTAACTAGGCTTAAGTCCTACAATCGACCACGGAGCTGATACCACCTTTGTAACACCGGTTTTAAAAACAAAAACCAGATGAAGCTATATGTGAGCCCCGGAAGTCAAATCTCACATATAGTTTACAAATAGATAGTAGTATCAATTCACAATGCTTAAAATATAACGAACAAGAAAATAACCTCAGCTAGCGACAAATGAAAAAGACACTCTCGATCTTACGGTGTAGACTCCACGAGGACCGACCGATTTGGTTGATCACAAGCCTAACATCTTCCCCGGTGTGTGGGGAAATAGCAAGGGTGAGTCCATGTCGAACTCCGCAAGCATAGCCGGGGGTTATGAGGCTGAAGGCGACAATTGTCTTAAGCTGCGGTTGCTTTTAGTGTAGGTCAAGTTTTAAGCTTAAGCATAAAGGAATCCCATTAACCCATTAATCACAAGTGTGAATAGATATCAACATCAATTTAATAACAACATCATAGTAAACATGCAATTCTATTCATTAATGTCTCCAAGGCCGTTCATGACCGCGAACACGGTGACATGTCGGTTTAATTAACTCTCTGGCAGAGGTGTACACTTTCACTACGGGTCATGGTTTCCACCAGTAGGTTCTCGACTCCCCTAACCAAGTGAAGACCATATAAAGTCGTTCAAAGACCCTCCTAAAAATATTGAATGGCCAACGAGCTACAACCCCGTTTCTCCCAATTCGGCAAACCACCAACAAAGTTAGGTAGACCCCTTGAACAACCAAAGTCGAGCCATGCGACCCCCATAGCTGTAATCTTGTATATCCCCGGATGATCACGAATGAATAAGTCCTTATGGAGAGCTAAGAGCTTCATAAAATAAACAACACAAGCTCTTTAAGCCCTATGTACCATGGCATCATCAACTAATCATCTCGATTTAATCCATAAAGCAATAAATAAATAATGTGTGTTGGTTTAGCGCTAGCAAGTTACTACCCAAATGCATAACCCATAGGAGACAAGGATCAAGTAATCAAGACTAGGTAAATCCTTAATGGTAAACAAGGAGGACACATGCATCATGAATTAATGATTAAAGTGAATAGGACATCAAGGATAATCCCAAGCTATACTTGCCTCAAACAGATATCCTTCTTCAGATCCAATTCATTAATAGAACTCCTTGATCATCAACTCTTCTAGATTTCCAACATAACGCTCATCGCCTACTTGATTCCAATCAGCAACACACAATCATCCGAGCATTCATACATGAAGCAAACAAGAGCATTATAAGATAACAGTACACCAATCATTAGAAAACAATTTGAAAAGCTTATAAAACTAAGCTACACGTCACTACGATCACATAGACGCGAAAAGCACTCTAACCGAATCTACGGTGATCGAGAGGTGACTACCGAAAAGATTTACTTTGAAAAGAAAAACAAGAACCTTTATTTATTTAAAAACAAATGATATGACAGTATGAATTTAAATAAAGCACTAAATACACGGGACATGATATATGGAAGAGCTTCAGAATAGACCAAGGATGATGCATGGATAACGCATGCATGACTTCATCAAAGTGTTTAGTCGAATAAGTAATATGCATGCAACTCACTTGGTCACGTCCAGGCTTTTTCTCAGTCCTTGCATGAACTGGAGAAATATCGCGGAAGAGAATAAGAAACCATTTAGCTGTTTGCTCGGTGTGCTGGCAAAAGCAGAAGGGATTCATGTTTTCATAGCGTTTTCACCGAGACGACAAGGCATGGACCATGAACAAGATAGAGAGCAAGAGAGGTTCGGTAGCTTGCATGTATATGTGTATTAACATGGTGTTTCTATTGTATTTAGGATTTATTTTCCAAAGGAAAACGGCCACAAATATATGTGCGTGACGTGATGACGGCATCACCAAGCTAACAAGCAAAGCTAGAAAGGTATGGCCGGCTGCTAGGGTCTGCTGCTTTGCTTGATGTACGTATATGTACATTACTCAAGTATTTTCAGAATTATTCTTGTGAAGGAAAACGCGGCAAGAAAACGAATTGGTGTCATCATGATGTCATATGGAGCTAGCAACGGTGTCATCAAGCTAATATGATGTCTGAAAGCTACGATGGAGGCCATGCATATATATATAGCCGGCGATGAAGCTTCACTCTAGTTGGCCGGAAACAATTACATGCGAGGACAGAACACAAGAAGCTAGATAGAGGTGGATCACGTGAGCTCACCCAGGGATTTCTCAACGACGATGAAGGTACGGCCAGGACACGTACAGTTCGTTAGGATAGACGGATGTGGCTTGACTACAGCATGCAACCCAACTGGGCGGACGGCGACGACGCTGCATGTACCGGTCATCCAAGATGAGCAAAACAGATCAATTTTGAAGGTAGAAAAACACGACTTTGCAAGACGTCGCGTGGCTCGGAATCAAGCTTACCGAGCTGATGAAGGCGACATAACAATGGATTGAGGTCGGCAGAATCTCGAACGCGAGCTCGGCGGCCGAAATAAGGGTTTCGGCGCTCGGGCTCGGTAGAGGGCACGAGGCGGCGCTGCTGTTGCTCAAAGCCAAAAAAGCTGTGAGTCCAGATGAGAACCGAGGGATGCAGGCCTCAGCTTATATAGCGCCCAGGACGGCAGCAAGAAAGGAAAGCACGAGCTTGATCTCTGAACCAACGGAAAGCAGCAAATACTTATGGAATGTGCTCGTCGGGAAGAAGAAAGGAAAGTATAAGGAACTGACGTGCAGGCAGCGCTGTCAGCGAGACAGAGCAAGCAGGCAGCAACGCTGCTCAGCTTGGGGTGCAAAAACAACCAACGATTGGTGGCCCAAAGCGAGAAGGAAAATACTGGGCTAGTGGAACCAAGGGAAAATGGCCTTACGAGCCAGGTTGGGCTGAAACGTGAGAAAGGAATTAGGAAGAAAAAAGAAATATCTTTTCTTTTTATTTCAAACTCCTTTTCAAATGATTTTCAAATCATTTTGAATTCTTTTGCAAATTTGGTCAAATGCAAGCAATACAAAAGTAACAATGTAGCAGCATGAGTGCACAAACATGTATCTAGCCTTATGATGGATTTTAATTTTCATAAAAATTATTATTCCTAAATTCAATGCTTCACATAAAATGCATAAATAAATCAAATTTCCTATTTTATAAATCATGCAAAATTTCGGTGTTACATCGGTCCAGTGACCGGCCATCGATATCGATCCCGCATCCGCGTCCAGCAGCCCCATGGACATAGCCGATAAATGGTGTGAATTTTTTGCTTTTTATTAAACTCATGAAGGCCACTACAGCTCAATACCAAAATGTACAAACAATCTAACTGGCCGTCTTATCCAATATAATAATCAGGTGGGGATATTCCCCCGCTGATTCAAAAACACAGGGGCCGAGGATGCATGGAGGTTCACACGAAACTGATGTGCCGCGTGAGATAAGCATATGCATGCTGCCATGTTCACATGTATGGTTCCAATTCAGTTTCACTTGGCATGCAGGCCGCTATGGCATAAGCGCAAGGTAACCAGTACGCGACGATCCACACAGCAAAGCTACATAGACACCGGCTGGTCATCAGTGTTATGAAACGTGTCATCAGCGGTTAGGACCTTCCCCTCTCCGTCTCTCATGATCACGTAGTAGATGAAAGAAGTAGAACAAATAGACACAAGATAGGGAGACTATTCTTTATTCATCTGAATATTCCGTCATTACAACATAGAGCTCCCACGTATATATAGTCCTGCCAAGGCTTAAGAGTTTCGGTAAGAGCCCACATACAAACGGACTAGAATTAGGATTCCTCCTTCTCCTTTCCTTCTAGGACGTAGTCCGTATGTTTTACAACAACCCCCCTTGGGCGATTACCACGATATGCATATGCCTCATCAAAAACTCCATCCGAAAACCCGGTGGGAAAAAAAAAAACGGTTCTTGGAGAAAAGAGTACATCGCATTCGTTAATTGTATTGCACATGTTGTCTCATTAAAAACCTTGTGTGAGAAACCTTCGGTAAAAAAACTCACATAGGGAAAAAAAGAGTACAACATTTAACCTTCTTGATCATATATTCTTCTTCAGATATTCTATTCTTCATGAATAGATATTGATCTTCATAATCTACGTATAAACTTCAATGTTTTAGCAAATATGATCTTCTCGATCTTTGTAATTCTAGTGGTTTACCTTAGAGGCAGATTCAATAAAATATGCTCCCCTCATAAAGCCAAACTTTGAACTTCATTGTTCAAACCACACTTTTCATAAACATGTGTAAATAAAAGTTGGCTCATAATTCTTCTATGAATTATATGGGAGCAATATGCTTCATGCATAATGACCATCTATTAGTTGTGCAAAACAAATGAATATTATCCTTCGAGAGAAATAGATCCTTTCGAGAGGATTATGGGGTTAAATAAATTATTCAATATCTTCTAGATAGTGTATCAAACTTATACTAGAGTTTGGATACTTATAATTAATCCTTAGTGGATTTTCAAAATGTATTCTATAAATCTTCGAGATTTTGATTGTAATGAATCCAGCCTTGCATTTGGCATTTAGGGATAATTCAATTGCCAAAACCACCATTATTCTTATACCTTCTATGGTATATAGAGGATATCAACACTACATTGCTAGCTTTTCATACACTTTTTTAAGTGTTTCGATGACACCTTTACGGTGTTTAATATTCCTCATTTTCTTTCTATCGGTCTATATTTACTTTAGGGACGAATGGTGTTTTATTCAAGAATTGACTGTAATCCTTCATGGATTAATTCCTTCAAGGATGTACATTCATTCTTATTGAATTATTAATCTCTTCTATGAGATATATTCTCTATTGCATGAGATGAGTGATATACACAATAACATTGAGTTATTCACTATAAAATCATTCAATGATTGTAATCCTTATAGGACATGCTCTTCTTGAGACTTGAATATTCATTCAGGAATATATATACCTTAGACTTTAATACTTAGTATGAGATTTCTACAAGTTGTGATTTATATTCTTCGAGTTATATGGATTTTCATAACCCATTTAATAGCTGCATATTCAATATTCATTCGTTTCATTTGTCGAGAGATATAGCGTAACATTCATTTCTTCTTAATGGGAGATTCAACCTCAATTGCTTTTTCTTCATTGACCCGATATAATCACTACAAGCGATTTTGCCATGGACTTTATTTTCCTGGATCCGGGTTCTTATAAGAGAAACATTTGCAATTAAAGAGGTAGTTTGTCAACAATTATTTTCTTTCTCCCCGAGACTCTCACAATGTGAGAATATTCTATCTCTATCATTTCCCAAACAAGAGATGGTATATTCTTCCGCATACCCAACACTAGTGAGGTGCGCGCTATTGTGTTGGATGTCATCTTCATGATGATCCTCTTCATGAGGTGATTAACCTTCTTCGGTGAGGCGTTCTCTTCACGAGAATGGAGGAGTTCCATTTCTTTTCTATTTAACGTGTATACACTAAACTAGAACCCACAAAGGCCCCCCCTCGTAGATTTTAGATTGATAGTATATAACATTTAGTTTACTACTAGTAAACACAACTTCCTCGTTTATCACTTCAAGTTACTCCTCTCATTTCAAAATATCCGGCATATGCTCTACTTCAGGCTTCACAAGAGCATTAGTCAAACTATTGTATGACTTAGTGTGTGATACTATTCCTGCCTCAAGCTCCAAGGAATATTTTTCTCTTAAGATCATTTTCCTTCTTTAGAAATAATATTTGGCATTCAAAATATAGGCTTTCTCTCCCCTAATGCCAATATTTAGATCATTAATAGCATACTTCAAAATATATCCCCTATCATGGGCTTAACTCAAATTCATATATCTCCAACTACAAGTGGAGGCCCATGTATATATGCTATAATTAAATTTTATGGAAAATATTCACACACATATTTCAATACGGGTTATTACTCATTATGCAAATGAGCTAAAATACTTAAAGTGCATTTAAGAATGTTCAAGCACTCCTACAAAATCGGGGATGTTCTCCCCTAATATGCACAAAACATAGTTTAGAAAACTATTTCATTCTCTAGCTTCTTTATTAATTAGCCTAAAAAAATTGATCCAAGTACTCATACAAAAATGGATCATACACTTCAAATGTATAAAATACACAACTTTCAAATTCACATGGAATTTTCTTCTAGAATTTTCTAATTACCTTTAATGCAAAAATCCCTTTGATGCCTTTTCTTCATAAATCCCAAAATCATCATAATTGTGTTATCCAATATCTTAGTTCCACAACTATTCATCCCATCAAATTGGTTTAGTCTTCATTGAGCAAAATATGATAAAATCACTCCCCCTCGATCTTAGGCTGCTTGGCCCTAGACCAATCTATTGCTTATGCATAATGATGCATCGAAAAGCAAATCATTCCTTAGTTCAACGGAAACCATATAGACATAGCATTCTAGCTAGCCAATTTGATTATGAGGGAAGCGCAAAAGGTAGCTACTAGCTACAACTATAGCCGCTATGCTAATATTGATGCAAAAAGTGGGGATAGTTGCGGGCTCAATGAGATACACATGCATGTGTAATGTGGAATGTTAGTCTAACATAATAGATAACAACAAAATGCAAAGCTACAAGCTTACTTGCATTAGTGCAAAAGAGAGAAAGTTAACTCCTACCTAAGGGACGCAGTGTAACTTCAAGTCCCGACATACATACACTTAAAATTTGATTTAGGGCGGCTATGCCTATTAAATATATATTATCCACATGCTCTTACGCCTTTACCCAAAATTCCTCCCCCTTTTCATGCCATAACTACTTCAAGTAGTAATTTGCTTCATGCATCATCTATGAATATACTCCATAGAATCCAATCATACTTTTTTTTAGTATTCATAGGTTATGACATGAAATTCACATATCCAATGTACTATTCAAAGTACAACAACAAACGGTCGGGGTAGGACATAAACTTCTAGTTTTGGGCTGAAGTATTAAATACTTGGTTTATGAATTATACTATTTCTTGGCAAAATTTGTCCTTCTAGGAGCAAAACATATGCTAGTATAGTCTAACTATTCATATGCTTTTAGGAAATTCAGTTTCCCATCTACCTACATGGTAGTGATGTAGAAAGAACTATAACATTCATGGTTTATTGAGGCTTCTTTGTGGATAAATACATGCAAAATCTATTTTGATAGGCAATAGGCAATTGTTTATATGTGAAAAAAACATATAAATCTAATTTATTCCATGAGAAGTTCACACATATTACTTCAAGTAAAACAATTGCAACTAAGAATGTTCTCGTATTAGTCTTCAAGCTAACAAAGTAACCATTAGCCACTTAATTCAAAGAAATTAAAACTTAATGCACCACTACCACTACTATCAATACTTCAAGATATGATTTTCAAAGATAACAAATATATAAGCACATGATTTAAGTTCTTCTTCAAGAGAAACTTTATGTGTTCCAAATAATATACATTCTCGCATGTCTTAACTTCTATACTTTCGACAAGCGGTAGCTTCATGCTTTATATTCAAGAGTTATGATATACCGTCACAAGCCTTCAAGGGGTGTAACATATATGCAAGCCATATATTTAAAATTATTGCAATCCATAATATCCTGGTTTATAAATCTGTCTAAAAATTCCAACTCAATTTCCATGAGTAATTTCTAATGGTAAAATCAATACTTCATGTATTACATTACTCTTTGATATTCTATATACCGAGAGACAATTCTTCGAGAATGTAGATTGATAAAATCTATTTACCATCTTGTCTTCTAGACATTTACAAAGCTTCGAGCTATTGTTTATAGAGCAGCGTTAAGCATACAAGCTTTAAAATTCGACTTTCAATGCAATATGATATTCTATAATCATAATTTGGGATTTTACTCATGCAATGAGTCCCACAATGCATTTGTTACTTCTATCGGCCATATACTCATTCTAGAGAGTAATTCGAAATATATATAGTGAGTTACTACACTTCAATGGTAGCAAAATATCCTACATGGATTTAGTAATGACCGTAACAAATACTTTTACTTTCGGAGTAATTTTTTTAGGATATTTCTTCTTCTTTTATGGCATGCATATTTATATAACTTGGATCATGTGCATATAAGTTTACTACATGTAAACGAAAGTAGCAAGGTGCTGAAAGTGGATGGTTATTAAAAATATTCTTAGAAGCATCCTAGCATTATTCGGGATTATGGTGTATGCAAATTTTCAGAATTTATACCAAGCATTCATTCATCCCAAAAATTCATATGCTAGGAATAACAAATATGAGTCTCTCAAGGGTGACAAGTCTAAGGTCTGCAGGATTTAGAGAGCTCATAAACCTTTACAATGTTTCTAATACAATCATCAAGATTATTGTTTTGCAAGTACATGGTATATGATTCATGATGTGTGTGATATATTAATAAGAGTAAATGCATTCAAAATAGCATAAAAAAATATCAACACATGATATAGATATATGGATATAAACGAATACTACAAATCTGTAACTTTTCAAAAATTACAAGACCTATTCTTCGTGAATAGGAGACATATAAATAAATCTGCAGGATTCTGAGGTCAACCGTAAAAATTTCATATTAATACGGTCCTTTTCATCTTTTCTTTATTTATAGGCTGTGTCAACTAAGGTAAAAAAAAAAAAACTGTGCTAGTTTTCTTTTTCTGCAATCGCCTACTAGGCTTGCCTATCATGTGATGAGGACTCCTTCCATGTATTGGCCCAACGAAAATATTCCGGTTTCTTGTGTAGACACACGAGGGACGGTTTGCAGGCCGAAACCGTGCGCTCGTGCTACGACTGTACTCCAGTGCAGGGCACCTGACGTGTCTGAATATCACCTGCGGTGGGTTGCATATACTCCGTACAATACAATCAAGTTCGTGATGGACTCATGGGCTGATTTGCCATCGTACTTCTGGTCTGACAGGGAAACCAGACTTGGTTTATTAGCTACATGCTGATGCCACGACGGCGGTTCCACTACTACAGGTGTGGATTTGCATATGGCTGTCGGAGTATTTCCATCGTAATTGTCTTACGCCATCAGGCCATAAACAGTTTGATGTAGGATCATGCGGCTGCCTGCCGATGATGAGACACTATAGTTTTGCTATAACTTCAATAATCCACATGGCTTCGAGCCCTGTGCCTGATCAGATAGATGCGTACGGAACCGCATTGAGATGGTGGAGCCTAGAGGCCATGCAGCGGCAGCAGATACAACTCCAATGCAGCGGAGTACTTGCATATGTGCAAGATAAAGAGCCTATTTCCATTTATTTTTCAATCCAAGATGCAATTGAATCAAACATGTACGGTTCATGTACATATGTACTTCATGTACAAACCTAAAAGCGTACTGGCGAATGCGGATGGTGAAATTGATACCCCAATTCGATGGCGAGGAACACAAGCAATCTGCGAGATGCAATTCTTTTCGTACCTTTGGTTCTTCAATTCGATAAGAAGCGAAGTCACACGTGGGGCAGTTCGGCTAGGCCGTGGGGACCTGCCGGCGTGGCGATGAGTCGTCTGCGGTCTGGATTAGTAGCGGGAAGGGTAGCGAGATCCGTTCCGCTAACAACGTCGGGGATATCGGCGTCGTCGAGAGTAGTCACGGCGGGGCGTCGGCACGGCGTCGGTGCCGAAGATCGGCGGGGGCTTGAGCGGCGATGTCGACGAAAAGCTTGTCGTCTTGATAGCGTGTTATGAAACGTGTCATCAGCGGTTAGGACCTTTCCCTCTCCGTCTCTCATGATCACGTAGTAGATGAAAGAAGTAGAACAAATAGACACAAGATAGGGGAGACTATTCTTTATTCATCGAAATATTCGTCATTACAACATAGAGCTCCCACGTATATATAGTCCTGCCAAGGCTTAAGAGTTTCGGTAAGAGCCCACATACAAACGGACTAGAATTAGGATTCCTCCTTCTCCTTTCCTTCTAGGACAGAGTCCGTGTGTTTTACAACAATCAGCCCTACGACTTGTCCGAATTCCCCCCGCCCGGAGGTTTGGGGCGTCAGGCTTTGTACCCGCACCAAGGGTGCCCTGGCGAGCAGGTGGATGGAGGTGCTCCAAGATGGCGTCGACCACTGAATGAATGCAGAGCCCGGCGGAGTTACCTGTTCGGTCCGCCGGATGATCCACACCAAGCTGATGTGCCTCTTTGGATACATGCTGTCATGTGTTAGAACCGAGCTGCCTTCGGTTTCTTGGAGCTTACCCGGTCCAGCGCCGGTGGCCCAGTCTATCTCCTGGTGCTTGCTCCCCCAAGGTTAACGAACCACAACATATTCAGGCCTTGGGCCTAACTTCTAGGCCTGGGGACTAACTAAACCCAAAAGACTAGCTTGATAGGTGAGGACTACCCCGCCTTATATGTTGTGCTCCCCATCAAGGATTTTCGATGTGGGACTAAACCCAACAAACTCCCCCTCAGTAGTCACATATCGCGGTGGTGGTACTGCCACCTCTTCACTATTTTTCTCGAGGTATTGTCGTGGGTACTTATTAAACCTGGCTTTGATACCACTTGTTATAAGTGGCGCAGCGGAAAACGGCCCAGCTCGTTGTACACAAGTAGAACGAGCCTAACTCCCAGGTTCAACGGAGCAACACATATAAAGGTTTGGGTCTAACTCAACCAAAAAGACTAGCCTTATAGGTGAGGACTGCCCCATTCTATATGTTGTGCTCCCCCTCCATCGATTACCGATGTGGGACTAACTCCAACACTTCCAGCAGAAAGAAAGCATCATATACCAACCCAAGCCTGACAATGGCAGAGCAGCAGTATGCGGGGAAATATCTCCACCTCTTTCAGCAATCATTTTAAGAATATACCTTCATAATAAAATGGCACCATGTGATTTTTACATGTACAAAGTTTCACAAGTGTTTAGTCAGTGTCTCAGTGATTCTTCTTTTTTTACATTTTTTGTCTGATATTTGAGAAAAAAAAATGGTTTCGAATTGCGTCTGCAATTTGAAAAACTCAGTGATCAAAACTGAGATTGTTGACCGCCTACCTCTCACTAGTCACAACCACAACCACCGACGTCGACAACTTGCTGGGCACCACGGTCCTCATGAACGACCCTGGGCTTTAAGCACCAACGTGTCCAGTGCCACAACTGCGCAAGCTCCCAAGAGAAACTGGATTGCTGGCAAATCTGGTCTGACCGCCCAAGCCCCCAGGGCTAAGGGTGTGGGTGTCCCTGCACTGCACTGGGGGCTCGCCCGGCAGGTGGAGGTGCTCCAAGATGATGGCGTGAAGCTGATGTGCCGCATGGGAGATAAACATGCTGCCATGTCAGTATATCGTTCCAATTCTCTTTCAGTTGTCACGCTTGAATGATGAATGAAAACGTATGGAGAAAAGGGAGACAAGGGTAATAAGTACCTGCAATGCTGTTGGGGTTGTCGCCTGATCACTGAATAACCAAACCGCTTCTTGAAAAATTCAAATCTGCATTAAAAAAAACGGAAGTATCAAGATGAAAAGTTGCTGCCACCAGTAAACATTGATAAAAAAAGTCACTACAGATCATTCACATTATCCATCCTTTCATGATGTGCACAGAAACACTGATTACACACACACAAAAAAGAAGAAGGAAAAAACGATATTCATCTGCATTTACCTCTGAACAAAATAAGGAGGGCTATCTTTCCATCCACAGCATGTATGTGCTGGTGCTAGTTACCCAATCTGCACTTCCAAATTTGGATCCACAGCGGCACAGCCTACAGAATTGAAGTGCAAAAAATGTTTAACTGAGCTGAATTCTTCTCCCAGCTGATTGAGCTCAGTTGCAGGATGTGCCAATTCCATCATTTGAGTCATTTTACAATCGCAATCTGCAGTGAGGAACGCAATTGCAGGTCTCAAGTCTGAAACTCTGAATTAGTGAAGGCAATCGTGAACATTTGTATATAGAGAGGCAAACAACCAGAGAACCTGAAGAGCGTCTCGTCGCAGCTGGCGCGTGTCCACTGTTGATGTCCATGTTGTTCATCCCGGCTCCATCAGTCTCAGCGATGCAGGCATTGCCGCCCGGCGAAGGAGTGAGCTCACTAGCGAGACCCTCGTTGTCCGGCGGACCCTGCAGCGCTGGTGCATGCGCGGAGCATCCGCGTGCATCGCCAGGGGCGGTGCACCACACGAGCGACTCCAGCGCCGCGTGGCCGTCGCCGGCGGGTCCAGTCGGAGCCGGAGATGGTGGCGAAGGTCAGCCAGCCGCCGCCGCCTCGCGAACCGAGGAGCAGGTCCCGTGCCTCCGCTCACTCGGCGGCGACAACACGATGCGGCCCCACTTTCGGCGGTCGCCGCTGCGGTTGTTCCTGAAACGGGACAGCGGCAAAATCGAACTGAAGACTCACGTGACGGGCGGGCACTGTATATACTCCCTCCGTCCCAAAAAAGAGTGTCGTTTTAGGTTTTCATACATCATGTTTGACCATCCGTCTTTATTCAAAAAAGTTTCATAAATATCTTCGATTTTGTTATGACTTATTTATCATTAGAGATACTTTAATGCTGATCTATCTATTTTATAAATTACACAAAATTTTTAAATAAGACGAAGCGGTCAAACACGATGACTTAAAGTTAAAAACAACACTCTTTTTGGGACGGCGTCTGTACACCAATCAGCACTGCAAATGCATCTGGGCACAAATCCCACCTCCTTCCACTTCCAGTGGACACAGTCAGCACCATAGATACGTCTGGACAGTGGACAGTGGACAGAGATCAGGCCTCTTTTCCAGTTGACAACTTGATAAGTTGTTGAATGCATATAGCATTGTACTTACCATATGAAAGCTCCGTAGCTGTGGAAGAAACCAAATTGACACAAATCCATAAAAAGTCATTCAAATTTTTTCTGATTTAGCGTTACCCCCGAAATCACTACTGGTGACTGATGTCGGCAACTTGCTGTGCGCCGCCATTCTCAGACCCTGGGCTTTAAGCACCCAAACTCTGAGAGCCCAACCGCCCAAGCCCACAATTAGCTCTAAGGGGTGGCCCTGCTCAGCAGATGGGCGCTATCCTCCAAGATGGCGTCGACCGCTGGATGCAGGGGACAGAGCAGAGGCTGGCGGAGTCCCTGCTCTGCTCTGCTCGCTCCAAGCTGATGTAGCGCGGGAGATAAAATGCTGCCATGTTCACAAGTATCGTTCCAATTCAGATTCACTTGGCACGCACGAATGAATGAAAAAAATACACGAAAAAGGTAGAGAGGGGAACAAGACAAGCGAAATGGAAGACATACGTGAGGGGTTAAGACAGAGGCAACGCTCCTGTCATTCACTTGCAGAGACCTCACAGCTGTGTGTGTGGTGATGATTCCATGATTGATGATCACAGGACGTGCATGCATGAATTGTTGTTACACTACAGCCGAGATTACAAGGTAATTTGGTTGGCAAATCTTCGGCTCCAAGCATCACTCTTGTATTGCAATCAGCACGAAATGCATCAGGCCACGAATCCGACCTCTTCCAGTTGAGTCAAGTCACATGTAGACAGTACACAGATGAGGCCTCGTTTCACTTGCCAAGTTGTTGAATGCATCTAGCACTACAAGGCTTCAAAGCTGTGGAAGAAACCAAATTGGCATGAATGAAATCGTTGAAAAGGGATTATAGATTTATCTGATTTTTGGCCTTACACCCAAAGCAGCATGCCAGCATACAAAACTGATTTTGATCTCTCTAGTAGGCAGCAGCAATGCTATTTTCTTGTGCTTGTTTGACACCAAAGCAACACCTTAACATGTTAACAAGTTTCAGAGTTAAAAGCAAAGCGATGCATTTTTTTTCTGCAACAGTACCTCAATACAGAAATAGTTGAAACAGGTTATACAAGCTGAGAGCGTTATTAAACTGCTAATCACCTGACAATCAAAGCATATCTCTACCTACATATTTTACTACATTATTGGATAGTAGGGGGAATCAGTTGCAGTGCAAGACAATTGTGCATAGTATGAAAAAAGTGAAAAAAAAAAAATGAAAGAGTAATACAGAATTTAATTTTTTAAACAAAATATAAATGGGTATATAAATACATTATGTTCAACATAAACAGGGAATACTTTCTAAAATGTGTTTGTTGCCTTTTCTAGAAGTAGAGCCAACCAATTTTTCTCAGATCCAGGGGACATGGGAAGACTGAAACCTGAACTGGCTTTCCTAGGAGTGCAAACCTTTGGCTAGAAAAAGATCATACAGCGCCATCCATATTTCAGTAAATCTTCAGCGATTCAGAACAACAAGGCAGGAGTACGTTAAAGAGATTCAACTGATGGAAAGCATATAAAGGGATATTGTTAGGCACGCACGAAACAAAAAGGCATTAATAAGGAAAACTACATAAATAACCAGAACAAGCATGAAAAAAAAAGCAGTAAGAAATATGCTGAACCAGTAAATAGTTGTAGAGACTACAGAGGTGATTTTACAGTCACTTACCAGTTTGATGTACAAGGTGGAGGGCACGTCAGAGATTCATGCTTTAGAATTCAAAATTGTGAAAAAGAATCCAGATGACAGAAGAATGCATGATATGAAGAAATGCCCTGCACAGTAGATGGGACACAAGTGGGTTACCCTGAAGAAAACATCAATTGTGGACAAATAAACGAAAACAAGAATGACTGAGGTTTATGGGGTTAGGGAGAAGCAAGGGAAATTGATGGGTGGGAAGTTCCACCTCTTTGTTACCTTTGGGTTTGTCGTTCTCTGACTATTGGGATGATATTAATCAACTTGCGGCAGTTACTCTTTAGCTCCTCGCTTTGACTTCCACTGACATCTATTTCTCGCAGTGAACTTGGAAGGTCATCCGCCTTGGGCGTGGGATGGGATGGTTGGGCGATCTTCGATCCTTAATTTTTGCGGTGAATCTAGGAGGCGGTCCTTGGGCAATGACCCGATTTACGGATTTCCTTGGGTGGTATCTAGATTTCTCTCGCAATACCGGATGTTTAACCTCTTGAGGTTGGGAAGTCTATGAAGCCATTCAGGGGAGGGGGACTGCGGGTTGAAGCGAACTCAAATGTGATCTCCTCCGGGGAGTTGATGAATAGAAGGGCCTCTTGCTCCTCCGTGAAGCGCTCAACCTTATTAATTTCCAATGTGGTGAGCGAGGAAAAAGGGCGGGGCTATGGCGAAGGAACGCAGCGATGAATCCGGGCACATCGCCTATTTTGAGCTCACGGAGTTTGGGGGGCGGGGATGGAATCTCCCCGCTCATGCACCCGTGAGGGATCGGAATCAACAAAGAAATTGGGCATGTTTGTTCTGAGATAATTTGGTGAGATGGCCTTGGGTGAGGAGAGACAACCATCCCTCGCCTCTTGAATTTGAAGGTTTGTGTAGCCAGTGCCATAGCTCTAAACTTGTGAGAGAGGTGAGGTTTGATAGAGGCAGCTGTTGACACCTGTTATGATATACTTTTATATGTCAACAAGATATATAGTAAGGGCATAAAATGAATAAATACTTAGTTTAGAGGTTTATACTAATAAGTTCCACGAGTTTTGGTGATTTATATATTTTTTCGGGACTTAACAAATAAATGCGAATAAGAACGGAGAAAAAGTCCTGAGATTACATCCCATACGATGACAAGACTTGACCGTGAAGTAACTCAATCCAAAAAGTGGACTAAAACATTCTAGAAGACACCGGGAGAAACGAGAGACGAAGGTGGCCCAAGGCCCTGGCGACCGCCAGGTGGGTCCCACCTGTCGGCCTCTCCTTTCTATGGCGGTTTACCACCGACATTGAGGTTGTATCTACACCATTATTGAAGGTCGGTTTCATCCAATGGTCATCGTTCATCGCCAAGGCCTATATAAGCATACCTCTACCCCCAGGGTTAAACCCTAACTCATTATTCATTGTAATTCAGTTGTAATCAGCCAAGTCGGGCGAGAAGTAGAAGAGAGTATCTCCACCGGAGATTAGGGTTAGCTACTTGTCTAGTTCTAGTTCATCTAGTTCTAGTTCGTCGAAGTTGATTAGCAAGTCGATTCAAGTAGAGTTTGGGTGTGCCTACCCGAGTTCTAGATCTTCAAGTCTTACGATGCGGATATTATCTTGTATCTATGACTTTGTTCTATTATAATATTATGTGTTGCTTTGCTACGTTCTTACTTTATTCTAATAGTATATTTGATATAGATATGGTTTATGATGGATACATGTATCTATTCGTAGAAAGCTTAATTCAATTCTCGAGTGGGTTAGGTGGTAGAAATAATTATGTAAGCGTGGTGCTTATATATGATTTACCTGCGAGTGCACCTTATATTCCGGGACGTGTGGTAGATCGCGGGAGTGACAGTCCTGTTGAGTCCTTTAGAGTCCACCCTCCGTCTATAAGCCAAGTGGATAATGATTATGGGGAAAATCTTGTTTAAAAGCTCTTGATTTTCCTTGATAGTCTTCCTGATACATGATCTAGAGTTTACTATGCTATATATGATAATGTATGCCTTAGAGTAGATGTATTGACTTAGTAGATTCAATGCTACACAAAAATTCTGTCTCTTAAAGTAGTCCAATGTTAAGTCTAACTTTTAGTAGTCTTTTCCTATCTCTGCGTGTGATGCCTCTGCCTTTATTTATCATTATCATATTCTTATCATTATTGGCTTACCCCTAAAAAAAGTTAGCACTAGTGATAGACTCTCTCATAAGTATGCCACCTATCAATTGTATATCGGCACAACTCAATCTTCCTCCCCACGTGGTAGAATATAAATGACAAAACACGGATTACTCCCTGAAATGCTACAAGTGGTATTTATATCCGTAAACTTTGCGAGATAGACCTCTTATATTTATTTCTTATAGATTACAAACAACATATAACTAGTATCACCTATGCATTTCCTAGCATTACTGGCTGGGGATGACAACCTAGCACATAGTAGTGTTAAGAGATGAACCACACTGAGTATTTACGGCGGCATATAGCCTTAGGTGAGATTGACTCCATCAAATGTTATAGTGACGTTAGAAATACCAACAAAGCCCGACACCTCCGTGCCCACCTCTTCTAACATATTAAGGTGTTCCGAGAGTTGGGGAAGGGAAAGAAGAAGAGAAGGATGAAGACGAATAGGCGGATAGGAGCTTGGGGCAAGAGGAGATTTTCAATCTTCAAAGGGATGTTCCTCGGAGCCCTCCTCCTCCTCCACTTCGTCCATCTTCTTCGTCATGTGGATTGGAGCGAGGAGGAGGCTCGGCTGGGGCGTGTTCAATCTCCGGCTCACAGCGGTTGGGTAGGCAAAAGCAACAAAGTCGCGTTACGCATCTTCGATGCGACTATTACGTCGTCCTCGGCTCTTGAGTCTTCTTCTTTGCTCCACTTTATTAGCTTTAGACAATGGTGTTTTACATTTGCCGCTGCCCCTTCACATTCACGACTGTTACCTTCTCACAACTCCGTAGGCACACGAGATCACGAGAGCTTCGGGAAGTAGGTGAGTAGGCGTATTGTTAACTCCTTCCCACTAGCATTCCATTCCATGATGGACAAGCGCTTCAACTGAAACCGATATTTGACATGGTTGTCGGCTTCAACAAATGGAAAGGTATTACTCGAACAAGGCATCCGTAGGATCCTTAGGGAGGACCGAATTTGTAAGTAATGCAAAGGGCAAGGATTGGCAACATTGCATCCTCAACTCATTCGATCCAGTTAGATTATGAAAAGCTAGCACAATCCAAAAACGTGCTATCATTTGTATCCTTATTTGCCTCAATGGTCAAACTATATTCATTTTGAATAGAAGGTGTCAAACTATATTCATATCTCAGTATTCTTTTCACAAACTATTTTGTCAAAAGATTAACTTCCGCTTCTTTCTATAATAAAGGAGCGGGGGAGCTTTAGTCCAAGGAATGGGAGGAAATGATGATAGTTGTGGGCGGTTTCTAATCTTTAGCTCAGAGTCTAGGAAATAAATTTGCATTTTCCTCTTCGTCTTGTTGGCAAAGAACCAAAATGTTGAAATGACAACTCCACAAGATGAGGGCAATCCTTAATGATAAGCACTTCTAAGAAAGGAAACAGCTAACAAGGGGGCATGCATAGCCCATTTTTCAACCATGTCCAGTTTACAAAGTTCTAGGCTTCTCAAATTTACGAACCTTTCTTTAATGATGTTGCACGAAATATTTTCCTCACAAGGCGAATCAACTAGCGACAATTAAGCCTATAGGCGGAAATTTTTTCCAAGCTACACCTTCTAGACACGAGAGATTCCAGATTTTTTTTCGAGAGAGGTTAGTACCAAGCCATGAAAGGACAAGTGGTTCCCCTATGACCTTTAACGATAACTTCCTGAAGATTGCTACTTGGCCTAAGCCTTTCAAGAACATTTTCTTCTCGTGTTGAATCATTGGTAGTTTGGTCATTATTATTCCAATGTAATATCAACTCTTTTTAGGTGGCTTTTATCCAGATAGTTTCGGTTCACACAGCTTCTTACTTCACTTTAACCTTTTGAAGATCCTAAATGCTTAATAAGCCACAAAGTTCTTTCAAATGTCTTAGTTTTTTTAGTTCAAAACCTTTATCATCTTGTTTGACCACAAATCTTCTCAACACAAATCGTCTCAACTCTTGTAATGATATTAATTTCCCAACACCAACAATCTTTGGAGTGTATTATATCATGTCGAACAAGAAGATGGCGCAATTTTTACAAGGTTCTTGATATATCTTTGGTAGAAGATCATCAATGATGTCACAATGTTTTGCATCTATGACCTTCATGTGATAAAATCTAGAAATTGTGTTTGGAAATCTTGCTTCATATAGAAGACCTTTCAATCCGATGATAGCGAAGATGGATATGACAATAAAAATTGTGCAACAAATCTTTCACATCATAGGATGCCCCAAATAGAAAGACAAGATGAAGGGCCTTTGCTTCCCTAAATAAATCACCAAAAGCTTTCACAAAGCGACCATGGTGTTCCCCAAATATCATCAAAGTATGTAGTTTTTCAACATGTAGTCTTTTACCCAATGTAGTGAAATCCTCAACACAATTTTTGCGAGTCAATCTATCCTTCACATTGGTACGAACTATGTTGATAGGCAGTGTGACGGATTGATGGAAGGACTTTTAAGGAGCTCACCGTGGGGTTTACGATTGCCCCTTACCTTACACCGGAGGTTGCGGGAGAGGGGTGAGGGCTTGCCACAGGAAAAAAGTAAATGCGGTGGAAAGAAGGTGAGACTTAGCTCTTCTCGCACCCTCGCCGGGATTGCCGAGGGTGTGGGGCGGCGGAGGTCACGATGGGGTGAGACGAAACAATCTTGCGAAGGTGGCGTAACGATCTGCGATTAAATGGCCATTAATTCAGCCATCAACCGACCCCCCTCCTTCCGTATCCCTCTCGGGTATTTATAGGTAGATGAGGGGTCCGGGACGTTTTTTACATTAGGGTATAGAAGGGTTATTTCAGCGGAGATGGGCCCTCGCAGGGCATTCATGTACAATCGTCGCACCGGGGCTAACTAGTAAACACACATCCTAGTCCATGCTTGCCCTAATTGTCGACGGACCCGGCGGCGCGGGCGCCCAGGCTCGTCCCCCTGCTTGTCGATGGTCGGGACCTCGATGCTTAAGCTACCTATCGCCTCGGCTTCCGACCTCGACCGTCCGATTACGTGGAAAAAGAAGGGGTGCGGCTAGACAAAGCAACCGAAGTGCCGCCTCACGCTGGAGAACTCCATCGAGGTCGATGAAAGCGTCGACCCGGGGTGTTTGCGAGGGTAACTCCGTGCAATAGAGTGTACCCAGTTCAGAGTTGTCTTGAATCTAGATGTCCTCGGCCCATTGGGCACGGGGTCGCGAGGGCTGCCGGTGTTTGGCGGGTCGCCCTCCCCAAACGCCGCCCCTCGAGAGGTCCAGTCCGACCGTGGACGAAACGGATGGTCGAAATAAACCCGGAGGGAGGAGTAGGTGTGGAGCGCGCGCCTCACTCACGCGGCCCCTTGCCGGGCGATGCCTCGGCTGCTCATGGGCCTCGCGGGGGCGGGGCGTGGCCTATTAGGGTTTCACGGGTGTACGGTGTTGTGATGGGACATCTTGAGATGACCCTTGGGGCGACGGATACCATCACGTGATTTTCGGGATACGCTTCGAGGTCCGCGGCGCTCCCCCTGCCGCCCCCGCCCTCTATAAATAGGTATGGTAGGTAGGGGAAGGAGGAGCTTGTGCACTCTTTTACATTTGCCAGCTCTTCTTTGCAATTTTCTCACTATGAGGGTCAAGGCTTGTTTGAGCCCTTTTGAGGGGTTGGCTTTGGTGCTTTAGGCGAGGTTGTGCTTTGCTAGGATGCATAGTGCATCAGTTTTTGGGATGGCTCGCATCAAGTCCACTGCTAAGCTTGTGAGCGAGGGTAGCAAGAGTGGTAAGAAGGGTAAGGAGTTCATTCCGAGCTTCACCTTTCCGCACAGCCGCATTGTGGACTCTAATCGAATGACTTAGTGTTGCATTTCTTAAGCGCAATCACTAGAAAACAGGTTTAGAACCCATCTCCAATTACGGCAGAAATGCGCCGTTGACATTCCTAAGTGAAACCACCGTGTCGGTGATAACACTAGGTACATCAACGGTGATAGATCTTTGCCAAATAAGATATTCATCCGCAGCGCCACGGATCTATCATTGTAGCATTTCACCCGGAAGTATTCGGGGGTATCGTTATTTATATTTTCCCAAAGGAAGGCATGGTGGAAAAGGATCTAAAAGAGACATGAACAAGATAACACGAATGTATAATGAACCAATGCTCATAATAGGGGTAAAATAAGATAGGTAGTAGGATAACTTGACACACACACTCAAGCCAATCTCAAGGATAAAGGTAAAAGAATGAATAAAAGAATAAATCTAATACGGAGCGGTGCATATCCTAGATAGTCATGTCAAGATAGCGAGATACACACATGTTTTATTGTTAGAGATTCTAAGTCAAGATAGCCAAGGTCTCTGCTGAATTACTTGGGCACCGGCCCAGCCCAACCTGGCGGTCCGACAATTAGCTCTACGACACAGCCCGAATATGGGGGGATTTCAAGGGACCGGACAAGGCTTGTCACGACCAAGCCGCCTACCCCCTCAACCGTGGGATGCACCACAAAAGATAGGCAACCCCTAGCCCGGACACCCGCGTCTACACTAGTGATTATCACTCTAGCGTGTTAACAAGGCTTACCCGTCCCCGGTCCTTCTACTAGAGCGCCGCCCGAAGGAACGACTACCAATCCGTAACCCGGCATCAACCAAGTCTAACTCTAGATACAACTCATCATATCGATCTAGCTCTTTGGTCTAAACATGTATGTATGATAGACTAAGCACGAAGTTCTATAAGACAAGATCATGATATAGGAACTATAGACTAGTTCTTCAACCAAGATTATATCACAAGAACTCTGCTCTAATTCAAGAACATGACTATATTGATAAGTAGAGAACAAGAACAAGATGAAGAACTCTAAATTGCTCATACCGAATAGCTCCAAAATGTCTTGCTCTCCTTTTATTATCCTTGCCAAACTCCTCCTAAGTACAAACTACAAAAAAAAGAAAAAAAGAAGAAGAAGAATAAAAAAAAGAAGAAGAAGAAGAAGAAGAAGAAGAAGAAGAAGAAGAAGAAGAAAGAAGAACAAGAAGAAGAAGAAGAAAGGAGAAAGGGAGAGAGGCTCTATTGTGTGGTGTGTGTTACAATGGTGGGAGATGGCCTCCTTTTATAGGTAGAGGAGAGGGGGGCTCATTGGAAAATGTCCCTCCCCATATGGAAGGAGCCAAAACCGACACAGGAACACCTTCCTAGTTTGCTAAACCGACCAACCAACGTCGGCAACGCCGGTTATGGAAGGTAACAAACCGCCTCCCCAAAATTTGCCGGGCCCGAACCGCCCTCGGCGGTGCGGCCGCCGCAGTGGTGGGCGCACCCAAGACTGGAGCCCCGTTCCGGGCCGGGCTTTGGCGGTCGGCGTCTTTGGGCCTGAAAAAGTTGTATGGCAATGTTTGCTCGGCCCGGTTCTGCGTGTTTGGTCCATTTCTCCCTTGGGCTTGATGTTCTTCGAATGCGCTTTCAAGGGAGGCGCCTTTTGGTACATTTTCCACTTGGTTTTTATATAAATCCTGCATAAAATTATTTTGGCACTATAAGTGGAATTATGTCAATAATAAATGTATATGTGTGTAGTAAGGTATAGTTTCAACCCCTTATTGGTAGAATGTTGACGTTAAAAATGTGTCGTTAGTGACCGTCAACACTTCGCCGATCGGGGCTGGATCGTCTTGGGGCCTAGGTTGACCTCAGAATGGCGAGGTGGTGCCCCGTCCCGAGGGCAATGAATTTGTGGTGTTCACGGAGTTTTTTCAACGCCGGGCTGCGATTCTGGCGTCCGCCAGTATTCGAGGTGCCGAAGAAATTCAAGCTCCGCTTCCATCGACTCACGGCGTCGTGCTTCCAAAAGCTTGATACTTATGTGGGGCGTGTCGGTCGGTGGGGCGGAGCCCGATTTGGAGGGGCTTCGTTGGCGATCATCGGGTTCATGTTCAACCTCGCCAGACCGACAAATCCAATGGTACCCCTAAGATGGCTCAACTCGGGGTGTACACCTTCGTTCGCCGCCATGGTGTTGTGCTTCTAGCCCCCACACAGAAAAACAAGTGGGCGGGCGATTGGCTTGAGTACTAGTTTTATTACAAGGTGGATGACGCTCCGGAACTCTGCGGGGCCTTGGAGCCGCTTGATTTTGCCAAGCTAACGCCAGTTAGCACCGAGGGTGCCATTAGGACATTGGACACCCTTCGCATTATGTCGCGCCATGTGTGCTCCCGGGATCTTGTGGAGGAGTTCGTTGGGGCGCAGATTTGGCCTCTTTGGGGGGGGAGAGAGACTTTTCCGGTGGTGGAGGAGTCAAAGGTGTACGTTGCTCGCGGGTCAAAAGTTTGAAGCTTCGATTTGGAGCATGTCCGGGCTGTTTGGGCTGCGAGAATCAAATGGGGACCTCACTGCGTTTGGTGCCCATGTGATGGCGGAGGCTATTACCGGAGCTGAGATTTTGGTGGGGAAACTTGAACCTCCAGAGATAAAGAAGATTCGTGCGGCGCTTGACGAGCTCCGGCGTGTTAATCGTGTGTTCGATGCGCTTGGCATCGAATACCCCGACAACCTACTATTGACGAGGCCGAGGTGGCCGCTTGAACCGCAAGCGTGGGACTTGAAGGGTGGCGTACCCGGCAAAGCGGGATCATGGCCGCGGTCTTTCCTGGGGACATGGTCGGGGTTCATCTTCCCGCGGCCGCGCCGGGTCCCCGCCCTCCGCGCCCGCTGAGGCGGAGGATACCTCGCGCGGGCCTCCGTGGACTTTCTAACCGCTGGCCGTGATGAAGAGTTTGATGGTGACGCGGCTGTGGAGTCGAAGGGATCGTCGGGGGGTGATGGTGAATCCGACGAGGAGTACGATTTTGAGGAGGTGCCTGGGGAGGAAAGGGATGCTGATGCTGATGTTGTCGACTTGGAGGCACCGGAACGGAAAGTGGTGGCCGCGGAGGCTCTGGCTAGGATTGTACGGGGGTCACCTCGCCCGGGCGCCGTGGCGATGGCGCCGAGCTCGCCAGCCGTGGTGCCGGCCGCCATCCGTTCTAGCTCGAGGCAACCCCGTCAGTATTCGAGGTCCCACGTGTAGGCGGAGGGAAAGGAGGTGGTTGTTCCCCCGAAGGTAGCACTGTGGTCGGGGAAGCTCAGTTATGGCGAAGGTAACCAGGTGACGCTTCCCTTTATTGCCGATGAGATTGGCATAGATGACCTTGATGTGGAGCCGTATACCGCGAGGACCTTCGACACAAAGAACATAGGTAGCTCGATGCGGAGCGGAGGTTCATCGGACATGTGTTCGATAAGGTCCGCATGCTCGAGGCGGAGCGGCGCTTTGCACATCAACCTTTGTGGACTATTCATGAAGATATTGGGGTCAAACTTCATTTGCCGATGGTGCTGAATCACTTTCGTGATCCGCGAGGGTTGGTATCATGTGGAGCACGAGGATCAAAAGAGGAAGACAGAGAAGGAGAACCATGACCTGAAGCGCAACGTCGCGCGACCTAGAAAAGTCTTCGAGGCGGCGAAGGACCTTGAGAAGAAAGTTTCGAGATGATGGCTACGGCGAGGTGCCGAGGAAGCGCAACGAGGAGTTGGTCGGGCGAGGCTAAGCGCGCTTGAAGCTAAGAAGATTGCTGAGGAGTCTCGCCGCCAAGGAGAAACAAAATTGCGATGCTTTGATCGCTAAGCGTTTGAACGCCGCGACGAGGGTTGGATCCACGAGCCAGCGAGGTTAAGGCTGCGCTAGACGATTCTTGGCGGAGGTTGGTGCTGCGCCCGTCGGCCGCTCTCCGTGTGGAGCCGGTGGCTTTCAAGGATTGGCTCACGCGGGAGCTTTCTCTCGTGACCCGTGATGAACTCCGCCATGGATTTCGAGCTAGCACCGCAGCCCTTGTCTTTGGGGAGGCTCTCCGCCGCATGGGGTGCACCCATGTTGCGGAGATTACCAAAAATCGGACTTTCGACTTCCTCCGGGAGCGGATGTAAAGGCGTCGAAGGAAGAAAAGGAGGCCCGCTTATTTGCGGTGCGGTTTATTACCCGCTTACGGGTGCCCGAGGGTCATAAGACAGCCTTGGAGATGGCGAGAAGGAGGAGCTCGCCAAGAAGGTGCGTTCACCGTGTTTTGCATTTTTCGTGAGCCGCTGTCGTTGGGATTGTAACGTTGTTTTGGTGTCTTCTTCAGTACGCGGCAACCTCCGCGGCGTCCGGGTGCTCGACGTCTCGTGCGGCGGGGAGCGCCTCGGATCTTTGCTATAGAGGTGAGCCAAGTTGCGCTCAGGTGACCTAGGCCGCCGCTCACGCGGGCGGGGGGTGACTCCGCCTCCCCGAGCCTCGGCGCACCCGCCGCGACCCCCGCCTGCGCGCCGCCTCCGCTGGAGTTGAAGCCTCTACTCGTGCCACGCCGATTGAAACTATTGAAGCCAACCCGGAGGTGTGACGGGTCTCGGTCTTTTCTTGCCGATTGTGGCCTTTGTGAGAAATACCGTCTTTCGATAAGTTCGTTTGAGTCGTTTGGGACGGTGGTAATATGCCATGGTAGACTTTAATGTGGAATCTCGGCGCCGAATGGCGCCTTACGTGATGATTACCTTCGCTATTTTAAGTTGTGCGTGTCTATGAATGTTGATTCCTTGTCCACGCCACGGGATCTGCGAGGCCTGCGCGCGAGGTCTGGGCGTCTTTGCCGTTGATGATGAACCGGCGGGATGTTTTTATTGCTGGTGAAAATGGGCTCGTCGCGAAGTTCCAATATCCGGGGTGACCTTCAAGAGTTTTGGTGGGCGCGGGTTAGAAAGTATGATGCCAAGAATCAAGCTTCGTTGGCTTTTTGGTGGGGTTGTGACTTAACCGAGCGCCAGGCTATGCGGTCTTTGTTTGGATCGGGTTCTAGTGACCCTCGATTGGATGATGATGTTAGCGATGAGGAAGCTGTGGCGATAATTTTAGGTGAGTGGGATTTTCGGGTGGACAGTGAGGGTAGTGTTGTTATCCCCAAGGTCGAGCCTGTTGAGTTGGGTGCTAGGGATATGCGGAGGGTCTTTCGCATGCGTGTGCTTGCAGGTGACCTTCCGCTGGTACGGGCTGCTCCCATACTCTGGGGGCCTATTTGCCCTGTGTTCGAGGCTGAGGATTCGGATGAGGAGCTTGACTCCGCCGTAGGGGGCCTCGACTCCGCGGGTCGGTCATTTGACATCGAAGTAGGTGGGGTTGTCGAGTTTGTGGAACAAGTCGCTGTGGCACTTGTCGACGGCGTGCTGGAGGAGATGGTTAGTGCGCTGGCTGCGGGGTTGTGACCCTCCGTGTGATGGGTTTGTGTTTTTGTATGTTGTGCTATTGTGATGGGTGCCCTTCGAGGCTTTTTGTAAAGTAGTAAAGATAAACAAGTTAACATTTCGAGGTGTGAAGTAATGTGGCTGTTCCAAGGTAAAAATACAGGCTATGGTATAGTGGCTGTCAGTCTCATAGCTGTGAAGTTAATTTGTTCCTGTGTTCACAACTTTTGTTTCCACCTTGTCTGCCAATAGTGTTTCCACAATCTAGAAATATGAGTCCAGGAATGGCCAGTGCGCCTGCCCAATATGATGTCCACAAACAAATAAAGCTACAGTCCTGCCCTTATTAAAACTTTTTCATTAGAGATACCAGTCTAGGAATGGCCCGTTGGCCAACTAGCTACAATGTGATGCCTTCTGGTGTTTGGGTACAATTTATATATGCATTATGCTTATGCGTAAACAAAATGTACCAATTCTGTAACCTTGAATAGCCATGGGACCAAGGTGGCCTGCTGATTTTTTTAATACTCACCCTTCTGCTATATGTAAGCCTATATGATGACTCACGCTGTTCCACATGCTAGAAGAATCTCCACGTACTCAATTGAGTTTCCTTGGGGAATAATTAAATGTGATCCTAAGTGCTTTGGAATCATTATCATATACCTTTGCCACATTCAGTTCCTGCTAGCTATTGATTGTCAAACACTATTGACCTCATGTTTCATGGTGCAGCTCGCCAACTCTGGTAGCTCTTGGTATTCAAATTTCTGCTTGCCGTTTCAGTCGCTCTTTTATTTTCCAAGATGCTGGCAGTAGTAGCAAGCTTAATCTACAGTTAGAGATGGAAAATGAAACATGATAAGTCACGCACATTATCTATTGATGTGCACTCACAATATCCCTCTACAACCAACATTAATATTTCTATTTATGTGCCTAGAATTTCGTATGTTAGGATGTGGTGCTTGAGAAAGTTTTGTATGTTAGCGTGTGCAGAACAAGACCATATTGGTCAAATAAATACTTTTATCGATGTGCCTAAAATTTCTTTTATCATATCTGTGTATGTTTCATAAAATCCAATTTTGAAGTTTTATTTTTTTCTTTGTATTTTTTTTTGGGAAGTTAGGATCCATTTATTTGCTCCAGAGGTTGGTTTTGCTTCAAATTAGCTTGTAGTCGGATTCGATTTATGTCCATTTCTATTTTGTTTTCAGTTCAGAGTTCTCAATACATGATTGCTTGCAGGGAAATCAAAGCCAGAAAGAAGCCTCATAGCAGGGATTCTGGAAGGTGTGGCCTTCCTATTTCTTGTTGGGCTATCGACTTATAGATATGGCGTTCTAGAAAACCAAATGCTCGGAGAATCACTGTCAGATGCAAAGTAATTTTTCATTTGCTTCATTCACGAGAACACTACCCAGTGCTTGCTTTATCACTGATGGTTATCAATCATATTATTGTCATGGTCATTAATGTGGCTTGAAACATATTATGCTAAGATTATGTAGATTGTAATATTTGCTCAACTACTTCCCAGCGAGAGTGTTAATAGTATTTTAAAAAGGAAAAAAGTGTCATGGCTTTGTTTCTGTTCAACTTATTCTTGTAAAAGTGGACACCAATATTTCAGTTCTCTGCTCAGCTATCAAATATGATAGGTGTAATGAACCAAAATTAGTTTCTCGTGGGTTCTCTTGCAAAAAAAAAAAAAAAAAAAAAGGGACAGCATTTCTCAGGTCATGCATATAGCATATCTCTTCTCGAATGCACTGTGAAGCTTGCATGTTGCTTGCCGTGCTGAATGAGTATCCTTTGTGTTGGTGTTGAAAATTTTGTCTCCCATTGCAACGCACGGGCATTTACCTAGTAGAGAAATAAAGAAGAAAACAAAAGCACCGAGTCTAACATGAACTTGTGTCTCAAATAAAATAAAAAGGAGGTATTTCTCTCCACTAATCTACATATTCTGGCTTATATGTGGGAATTTTCACAGTGAAGTCTCATTGCCATGCGTTCATTAATAATTAACAAGCACGCCCCTTGAAAACCAAGATCCTTTTATGGTATCTACTACACCTATGTAGAGAACCCCCACTAAGGAGTTCTCTCGACAAGCAAGCATGCCATCTCGCCAGCCCCACTAAGACCTCGACATCCAAATGGCGGGCCCCACTGCTTTGAACTAACTAAAAAATGTTATAACTCAAAACCAAAAAACAAATTAAATTCTGATTACACCATTGAATTTCTTTTAATAAATCCTTCAAAACAAGATCTCATATGGATATATTTCGATAAAATTACAGGTGGGCCTCACTGATGGTAGTTGGTATAGAGTAAAAAATAAAAAAAAAAAAAAAAGAATGAAAAAAAAAAAAAAAAAAAAAAAAAAAAAAAGAATAGGAGGGTGATAGTAATATTCTAACTCATAGATTTCTCCTTCATACCCGCAACGCGTGGGGAATCCACCTAGTTTATTTATACTAGTCCATTAACCCGTGCTCTCGCACGGGCTAGAATTTTAGAAGAAGTATTAGTTACTATTTAATACATATGACTAACAAATAATTAATTATATTAAATTGTATATTTTCTCTTTTTTTTATCTTGTCACATAATAGATATTCTATAGTACTACCTTCATCCACACAAAAATGTAATTCTCATATTTCAAGGAGTCAAACACTTTGAACTTTGACTAAATTTATATAAAAATATACAAACATTCATGATACATTATAAGTATCATTAGATTGGCTATTAAATATATTTTCATAAGAAATTTATTTGAAAACATAAAATAATATAATTTACTATAAATTTGGTCAAACTTGACCTCGATTGACCGCACACATACAATAATTGCATTCTTTTTGTGGACGGAGGGACTATATATATAGAGTTCTTTTAAACATATTAACTACTATTTTTCAAGGGACTAATCTATATATATTTCATACAGTCATATTGTTTTCCTTCACATGGAACCTCTATATATTGTTAATGTGAAATTAGTATGAAACCATACCATTAATTAATGTGACTACTGTGGCATCACGTATCTTATGAAGTCATGAGTCCAATTTTTTCTTTTCAAATTTTATAGCTGCTATAGGTTTTTTCCCTTCTCAAGTTAATAAGTTGAAACTCTTGTGCATATTATATCTTACATTAACTCTCTTTTTTTTCATTTTTTTTAGTATAAAGATTTTATGTCTAAAAATATTGTACAATATTACAATAACATAATTCATCATGTGGGACGCGTATCATGTCGCTTAAAATCAGTGACAGAGCTTGCAGTAAGATCTCACATTGGTGTAACAATGCTAACCTCCAAAGAATTTTAATACTTAAGTCCTATAATGATTGTCCTTTTACTCTAAAGTATTTTTAAAGGGTCAAATAAAATGAATGAATTTTCTATTCAATAAAATATATATGTAGTTATGCTTATACTACCAAATAGATGTGTCAAACATTTTAGTTAAATATATATAAACATATTTAAAGTGACAACATATATACATTATATTTCATGGTTACTAATATGATTTTAAATAATTTGTTAATATAATTTGTATATGAACTGTTTAGGAAATTTTTTTATGTGATCAAACATAGTTTATATATTTTGGTCATACATGTTGGCAAGATAGTGTGTTTACTTTAGTTAGATCTTACTATATTATTATAATATTGATACATGAGGGCATTGTAGAAACATATATGTGCTCTATAGTAACCTAAAAAAATTCTTGTAATAGAAGATTTTGATAACTTAGATGTAGATTTGAGGTTGTATTTGATTTTTTAATAATGAGATGAAAATTGAGCTATGTAAATTATCAATCAAAATAGGAGGGCATGGTTAATAAGATGCAAGTTTAGGCCTAGTTTAGATCTTGTTTCTTAATGGCTTAGCTTGGTAATACAAATATAGAGTCATGGGTTACTTTATATTATTTCACACAACTATTTAGAAAAATAGAATTGATTCAATAGTTATTATTAATGCTAATTGGATTATATTGAATTCACGATCGTATGTTTTTAAAATTTTTGTGAGAATTTCTATGATCTATCTTTTGTTTTCCTATTGCATTCATGAGGGTTAACATGCAGGCTATATTGGGTTCTTATAGTTAGAGTTTCAAGTATTAATTATTTTTTTGTAGCATGATATATTGCGGACATCTAGTGAGAATTTCTAGTATTTATTATTTTTTTCTAGCATGGTATGTATTCAATTGAAACCTAATCTTAAGATATATAAACTCTTGTTGTGTCGCTTTACGTGACTTCATAAGTCTATAGTTTAGCTTTAATCAAGTTGTTGCAACTTTTTTCACATGTTTAGGTAGAAATTCTAGATTTCTTTGTCTTTTTATTCAATTACTTGTTTTTTATTAAAAAAGAGTCTATGACCTAGTAGTATTGTTCTCCACATGTTAATTGAATAGCTATATCACATGATTGTTTGTGTGCGCACAAATTTTTCTCAGTCCCTTATCGATACATGACTTCTATTATATACCTAAATATAATGCACATTTAGGTGTATAATGAAAACTATGCACATTTAGGTGTATAATGAAAACTATGTAAAAAAAAATTATTAGACTAACAATTTGGAATGGAAGGAGTATATAGCTAGAGGTTAAATGTTTGTCATAGAGACTTTTTGCATCATGACTCGACGCTTTCACCGGGATTATGGTTATTTAATTTCATGCTTGTAGAAGTCTGCAATTTAAAATTATATATATGTATTGTACACTAAGGATATTAATTTTATAAATATATATTAGTATATTTACACAAATATTTGATTGAGGTAGATATAAATATCAAAATAATACATTATATTATCTTTCACAACGACATGTTTGGTTAGGTTGAATGCAGAGGAGGTTACTTTGATTTATCTTTCTCATAACGATAGCTGGGGTATTTTGATACAGAGTTAGAGCATTATTTTAACTTATCTTTCATAATGACAAAGCTTGGTAATTTAGATGCAATTTTAGAGATTTATTTTAAAATTATTTCTCAACGACAACCATGGGTAGTTTGCATACAAATTTTGGAGATTATTTTTAATTATTTTTTCACATGACAGACATGGATAATTAATGCATAAATGCAGTGGTTATTTAAATCTTTCATTATGGCAATGGTGGGTAACTTAGATAAAAAATATCGGTAAATTAGTGTATTTTTATAAGGGCAGACGTGTTTTTTTATAAAGGATCCAATGGCTGTTATCAGGTATAATGATTAGTGTTTACTAAATTAAAGGCTAGATGTTTTAAGATATTGTGAAATATCAATAATGTTTTTAGCGGATATGGTGAGAATTAACATGATGTGTCTTTTTTGAGTTTCTAATCTAATTAGTAATAGTAAGAAGGAGCACTTGACTTGTCCATATTATTTTTATAATTTTAAGGTACTACTTTATAGCTAGTAATGGACACTTATAGTGCACACACAGTGATTACAACACACATCTAAAAATATTATTAGTGATGAATTTATCTTTGTTACCCGTAAGTCAACCGGCCAGACACTTTTTGTATATACACAAACTATATTCCATAGTTATAGATACATGACTTCTATTATATAGCTAAACATAATGTATATTTAGGTGTATAAAAAAACTATGTAAAAAGAAAGATAGGACTTGCATTTTGGAATGAAAGGAGTATGTAGCTGAAGGTTTAAATGTTGGTCAAAGAGACTTTTTGCATCATGACTCGAACTCTGATCAGGATGCATGGTGTAGGATTGTGCAGTGGAGAGGCCAAAATTGTCATTAACCTTTTAGTCCTAGCTAGTGGTGAGTTCCGTCCATCATTGGCCAGTATCTATATATGTTGCAAACATAACCCCTTCTTTCTGCTGGCTGCTTGTCATCACGCAAAATCGGTCCTCTCTCCCTCTTCTCCTGAAGAGCAGACGTAACAACCTGGCTCTCCTACACTGCATACGTTGAAATATTTTTTTAGAAGAAATCGGTACGAATTTTGCAAGGCATGTATAAATCCTTCATTGCAAAGTAGTATGAGCTGGAAAGAGTGTGTACCAGTGGATCAGTGGTCTATATATATACCAATAACATAGATAGAGACCTCGTTGTCCGCCAAGTTGCGAGCAACATCTACATCCATGTGTTGAAAAAGTATGCGCTCGTCTAGGAGACCTTAATAATCTGGGTTGCGATCTCTCTCGATCTTGGCCGCTCGTCCAGGTTGACGAAACCTGTATGCCAAGCAAAAATAGATCGATTAGGCCAGTCTACATGGGGGTTTCAATAGGAGTGTCATGCACATTAATTAGGTGACACATCAGCACAAAAAGCATCTTTTAAATGAAATGGGTAGGAGAGAGAGAATATGAAAGTTTCATCTAGGTGAAACCCGTTCGCCGCGGTTTCCAAAACAATGAAACTTCGCGTGAAACCGGCATTGAGGCCCATCGTTTCATCGTCCCTGATCCCGTGCGCATCTCTATGGGGCTACTTGATTCCTGATGCTTACTCTTTGCTTAGCCTGGTGTAGCCATACCTGATGCACACGCACCACTGATGCATACGATCCGAGCAACTTGCATTAATTAAATGCTTTGCTTAGCCTTGGAAATGTCAACGTGAAACCCCTCCATTGTAGGGATTGTTTCATGGATGGTTTCATTTGAGTTTTGCTGACATGTTATTTTTGGAAACCGTGCAATGACACTAGCCATAGAGACCGGCCTTAGTAGACAATCAAAACAACTGATCACAGGACCTGCGGCAGTGAGGCTGGGATGATTGACAATTTTAAGTAGTACATGGAAATTGATTCCTCCAGGCCTCCTGGGATGCCACCATGCAATGAATTTGGTACGCACATATATGCAAGATCTTTCTCGGGTACCATGCAATTGCAGCATATGAAATTAAGTCTCTCAGATTAAGAGGTCACAGCGTGTGAATGCCAATTGGCTGCTTCTCCCACATGAGAGGCACATCGACGTTAGTCCTTGGTGCCCCTCCGATCCTGCTTCACTCTCAACACCTGCAAGGCAAAATCCAGCAGGACTAATGCATTCACAAGATTTGACACGTACCGTCTTGCACGCCATCCGCGTTGGAGCTTGGGCGGCGAGGAAGGCTGTGTGCATTGACGAAGGAAGGCAGCGCCGGCCTGCGGTTGGCCGCGGTGGGTTAGCAATGGCCTGCCATGTTGCCGCCGGTAGGAATTGGAACGCCGGACGCCGGTCATCGTCGAGAGGGACGCGAGAAGAAGCCTCGCCCATGCGCAAGATTAATTAGATTGGATTGGTCCAGAACACCCGTAAAACACCCAGAATTCCTAGGTAGAATATCTAGATTTTCTCTACGTAAGCAATTTTGTTTTTTGTTATAATAATATATTTTATTAATAACTAATCATGAAGGCTCGATGGATGGATTTTCTCATGACGTGATTTATTTCTCCTTTAAAAAAGATAATTATATTAATAATGGTAGAAGTGGGTAATTTTTTTTGGTAGTAAAACAGATCCAATGGTCATTGGTGGTTGTAGACTTTGGATTTGATGACTGGATCTTTCTAAGTAATGTGAGAATTTCAAGATTTATCTTTTTTTTAACAAGATCCTGGTGAGAATTAACGTGGAGGCTCCAAGATCCAATGGTCATTGGTGGTTGTAGACTTTGGATTTGATGGCCGGATCTTTCTAATTAATGTGAGAATTTCTAGCATTTATCTTTTTCTTAGCGATCTGGTGAGAATTAACGTGGAGCCTCCGTTGGAGCCTCCAATTAGTAATAGTAAGATAGGGGTAGTGTTGACTAAATATAATTTGGCAAAAGAGAAACGGATTGTCAGCATCAGCCTGGCTGCGGGTTCGTCGTCTGCGCCACTGGATGTCGCAGACCAGGATGAAGAGGTGCGGCAGGCCCAGGAAGCAGATGTGAAAGCCACCGTCAAGTCTTCCAGGCCCAAGAGGGCTATCAACCGCAGCGTCAAGGTCTTTGGGCCCACGTGGCAAGTGTAATAACTTTATAAGATGAGAGGAGATGAAAGAGAGGGTTATGAAAAATCTCTATAAATGATTCACGCACCAAAAGGAGGGCAACCAGCGTGGCCACGTCACTGGCTGTCCTCGGCCGTCCTATAGGGCAACCAGCGTGGCCACGTCGGGCGGCTGTCCTCGGCCGCCCCTATTGGCGGGACGGAAGGCCCGGATCGGGCGAAGTCTCGACATTTTGCAAAAAGCCCTCGTACTCGGCAAGAAAATAGAACCCGCAGTCCGTTCTCCTCTCTCAGTTTTTTCTAAAAAACCCTCAAACTTTGCATAAATAGAACCCGCTGCCAACCATTCAGTGGGCCTTAGTAGGCTAAATTCAGCCTGAGGTTGGTTTCCCTTATCAATTAATCTCTCTTTCTTTTTTTCAATAAATATGCTAAAACTTAGAAATTACATAGTAAATCATAGGAAAATCATAAAATAGAAAATCAAATCGTTTTGGAATCCTCACGAACAGATCTATGTAGTCGAACCAAAATAAAGCATGTTTTCATACAAAGATTTCACTGTATATTTTTGCTTACCATTCTTTAGCCACAACAAACATAGCCAAAAACAAAATACATATATCTCAAAGCTCCAATAATACTCAAACAATAAAAAAAGACAATTCAACCTTCAAAATATATATATATATATATATATATATATATATATATATATATATATATATATATATATATATATATAGCGAAAATGGTAAATCCGTGGTTAACATATACAATCATTGGTAAATGATAATTTCCAAGTAACATGAAAAAAACACTAATATATTGCACAAAGGACAATTCAGCTACCATTATTCGTACTGATGTACCTAACTACAAAGAAAAAAAAAAGAGCTAACGATGGCCATAAGCGCCAAAGCTGCGCAGTTTTCTAGTTGTATCCAAACTTCAACTGGAATTCAGAATCATTCCTCTGCTGAACTATTTGCTTGCTCCGTCTTCTACCTTCTTTCTTCCTCCCCACGACGGTGCTAACACTGGATCTCCACAAAGATGAGATAATTAAGCGTCTATTTTTCAATTGCTATCTACTCATATTCTTAGAGGGCTATAAATCAAATGGCTTCGGGTCTTTCTCAACGTGCTCTTTAGTGTGTCACAAATTCTGTTATTTCCTATGTGGATTTATTAAAGATTCGAAACTGCTAGTCACTTTGGCTTTACAGGAACGACTTAGTATTTTAAACAAAATTTCATCTTCTTGCTTTACTAGTCATCTTCAGTCATCAATTGGCTTCGTATGTGGTGGCTATCCTATAGAAAATAGTGTCTCGGGAGTTGGTAGTGAGGCATTGCAGTGTCCGGCGCAAGTGATCATTGGTGCCGATCCAGCTAGTCTTCAAAGTGATCATTATTAGAGTAAATATACTCTTTCTCTTTCATCTGGCTATGTGCTTTCAAGAGTGCATCCTAATACATTCTACGATGCACTACAGCTACGCATCTGATACATGAGGTTGGCATGTCAGTCCAGACCATACCAGGTATCGTATTATATTTAATCAATAGAGATGCCAATAAAACAATAGAGAATCAGTATATGACAGAGATGCCAATAAAACTTTTTTTCATTGGCCAATGGAACTTGTAATAGAAAACAATATATTTACCTGAACTGGTTTTCTTTTAGACATTATAGGAACCAATAGCGGTAGGTCCTGTTCCTTGATCTATCGCTGATATTTTGGAGTGCTCCAGTTCTCGTATAATAGATTGCCTTCCAAATCTCTCCTTTATTCTTACAACTTCGAACGAAGGATCAACAGCTTTTATACTTTTGTTGGACAGAATTCTTACGACAAAAGTGAACTTATGTCCAATCCATGTAGATATTTCTTGTGGAATCTCAGTTGGTTTGTACTGCTTGTAAAGATTCGCAGCAGTTTTTCCAATCAGTTGTGTGCCTCTCTTTTCAAAGAACACAAACTCAAGCGTGTAGGTTTCATCAGTACCAAGGAATGGTATCTTGTACCTGTTCATTAGAGATGATGGTTCAATAATGAGTTATGTATCTTTTCTACAAATATGTTCATAAGTATGTGTTTGTGTAGGATTAGCTCACTTCCAATCAAACTGAGTGCTTGAGCATCCTTCTTTAGTGCATTTGTAAGTGTTAGGTTCTAGGCGCATTCTAGAACTGCAGACCCTACAAGCTCGATAACACCAAGTTTGACCTTCCGTAATGCCTGAAATGGTCACCGTACATTCATACATATTTGCCTGCAGTTGTGTATATATTCTTAGAATATAATGCAAATATGTACTTACAATACGCAGAGAAGAAGTGCATCAAAGCAATTCATCATACATAAAAACAATAATTATAGAAGCTAATTAGATTAAATAGAGAACTATATGTTGTTCGTTTTTTAGCTAACCTTTTCAGTGAAAGGGTCTATTGTTTGCAGCTGCATAAGTGTTCTTTTCTCAAAATCTTGTTTGCCATCATATCCTCCTTGTAATTGCAATCTTTGGATTGGAATTACAGGTCCTGTAAGACTGTATTATTTTGAGAACATATAACGTTAGCGCCTGTATAATAGTATAATAACTAGAAATAGTTCATTTATATTGTGAATAGCTAGTCTGTTTTGCTATCTGTACCTTCTCTGAAAGGACTTGATTTCAGGTATATCATTTTCATTGATATACCAACGGCAAGCTGATGAGCCACTAAGGAATCTATATTTATGTTGATATAACTTCATGAGAGTTCCAACAAATATTGCTACAACGTGGTGATTCTGTCCAACTTCTAAAACAGCATCTCCATCGAATTCCAAGGCTCTTGCTCCTGTTTGTGATAACTTAATAATGTTTCCCCTAAAAGATATAATTCTATATAAGTTCCATAGAATTGCTATTACATTATGTAATAAGTCAGTGAATACATACTTTAGATCTTGAAGTTGCACTACCCTTCTTAGGAAATCTCCGTTAGTGGTGCGGACTGCACTTGCATTTGAAACTCCGATAATTTTGCCAATGACATCTGAATAGTTTTAGAAAGAACTGTTAGATCAGGTGTACAAATTTAATGTTTCTGTACGATAATTTTCTGGTGAGATTATATCATAATAAAGAAATCTGACCAATAATTTTCCCAATATATTTATAAGTTTGTGTGGAGATAGTAAAGCTATTCCATGTTCTATCCTATGTTATATGCCTATTTACATAGCTAAAGTAAAAGTAAAATACAAAAAAAGAAATGCATTCTAAAGGTCCTAAAGGAATCTGCTACCTAAAGCAATACATAGGCTTTGTAAAAGGAAACTAAATTTATCAGTATAAGAATATAAGATTACCTATAAAGTAATCAGTGCTTTTGGTACTTGGAAGCTTGTCAAAAGGAATTAGTGAGAAGGTGTATTTTTGGGAAATCTGGTGCTTGGTTTATGGCCTCTTTGATGCATGTTCTTCTGTTGAGCTTGATCATGTAGGGATTTTGAACGACTCTATAAGATGGCTTAGCTCTTTCAACTGTTATTTTGCTCATAACAATGATCTTTCCTTCTTCTAGATGTGGCTTCACATAGGGTATAGCATCTCGTGGGATCTCAGCATAAATTGAGTCACCCTAAAGAAGCAGATGAAAAATATGAAGTTATTATGGTGTATAAAAAATAAAGACTGTTCCTAAGGTTAAGTTGTTATTTACCTTTTGATCTATAAGGACAAGATCAAGGTGTTTAGTATCCTGTTGTTCAGCGTTGCCCTTGAATTCCCACATTCTTGATACTCGTACACATATTTTGTAGTCAAGTATTCCCTGTTGCAGATCTGAAAGCGGAGTGATATCCATCTGGTGCAATGTGAAATGTAAATAGTTAGTTGCGTAGATTGGTATATTTATAGCATTTGTAATATATCTTTATATGCAATATTTTTAGTCGTTGATCCACATGATCCGTCCGCATTTTCTATTAAAATTTTAATCCACTTCTATTATTGACACGTGATATAGCAACATACAATTGTCCATGTGTAAATCACTACAGAAACCGGATCGTCGCCGACCGTATCGCGTTTTCCGACCGCCGCAGAGTTGGCGGTCGGCGAATTTTTCGCCACCGCCGCTTGGCAAAGTTTCACGGTCGGCGAAGGGTCTTCGCCGACCGCCAAGTGGTCGGGCGAAGGGCAACGCTTTGGCAAAGCGTCCTCTTTGCCGACCGCCGGGGTCGGGCGAAGAAAAAAACCCGCCGTCGTTCCCAACGACACCGTAACGTTTTTGTCGTCGCACACTTCGCCGACCGCCCACCGTCCGGTTGGTCGGCGAAAGATCGACACTTTCGCCGACCGCCCTCGTCCGGGCGGTCGGCGAAGTTTTTTTAAAAAAATTATAAAACCGTTACCGCAATGCCACGTGGCAAAGAAAAAAATGACGAAGCGTGGTCCCTTCGCCGACCGCCCCTCACAACGGGCGGTCGGGCGAAGTTTTTTTAAAAAATAAATAAAAACGGTGCCGCATGGACACGCGGCAGCAAAAAAAATGCCGAGGGTCGATCTTCGCCGACCGCTCTCCAGATGGCGGTCGGCGAAGAAGTTCGCCGACCGCCGCACCCCGGGCGGTCGGCGGTTTGCTTTCGCCGAGCACCGCCGAGCACCTTTTTCGCTCGGGCTAAGTATAAATTTTTTTTTGAATTTGCTATCACAACTTTTTGTGTGGCTTAGCTACAGTATATTTAGTACATTGTTCAAGTTTGGGATTTTTAAAAACTTTTTACTATATTTTATGAGTTTTTCTTGTTATATTTGAATTTCTTTCGAAAACTAAAATTTGAACCGCAAGTGATTCGAATAATGGGTCTAAATGATTCAAAAAATGATAAACTTGATTGTGAGTCCATATTGAGTCCTCATCCATGGCCAGGCACCGAAATTCAAATATCTTGTGCGCGAAAACACGCCGACTCACTTACGGGTCGATCGTTTTAAAATTCTATAAAATTCAAACGGAGTTGAAAAATCATGAAACTTGACGATTTGTCCTTATATCACATGTGTACACTATGAAAAAAGTTTGAGTCGATTTCGTGGATGTTTGCATCTCGGTGGCGCTTACCAAGACATCTCTCGTCATGTGATAAATGTAAAACTCTAGTTGAGATGTCTAGGTTTCAAAGAAAGGGATGCAAACTTGCATGAAACCTTTTCAAATTTTTTCCACAGCTTAAACATGCAATATAACGATGCCTCGTCAAATTTCATGAATTTCCAACTTCGTTTTTTTTTAGAATTTTAAAATGATTCGCGTGCACGGAATCGAAATGTCTCACGCCTGAAGATCTTTGGATTTTCTCACGTGTCCATAGATGAGGGCTCAAAATATACTAACAAACAAGAATATCATTTTTCCAATCACATAATTCCATTTTTCTAAGTACTGCGTAGTTCAAATTTTAGGTGGGAAAAAATATTCAAATAAAAGAAGAAAAGTATTAAAAAATATTTAAATGTGCGAAAAAATGTCCCAATTTTTGACATGTACTTGTAAACACTCTATACAAGCTACAGAAAAATTTGAAGTGAAAAATAAAAAATAAATAAATTATTTGCCGAGTGCGTAAAATTGCGCTCGGGCGAAGACTTCTTCGCCGACCGCCAAGGGTACGGGCGGTCGGCGAAGATATTTCCCGCGCGTGCCCGCCCAAAAAATGGCAAAATCTTTGCCGACCGCCTCCTGGATCTGGCGGTCGGCGAAGAATTAAAAAAATAATAAAAACAAAACCCAATCCTTATCCACTCAGACACCACACTCACGCACACACTCAGCACCCACACACACACGCACGCAGCGCCGCGCCGCCCCGTCGCCCAGCCGGAATCTGGCCGCCGACCCCGCGCCGCCCCGCCACCGACGCTCCCCGTCCGCGCGGCCCCGCCGGAGGCCGGCCCCCGTCCCCGCGGCGCCCCGCCCCCGAGCCCCTCCGTCCCCGCGGCCCCCGCCGGCCGGCACCGCCCCCGACACCGGCGGCGGCCGCGGCCGCCCCCGTCCGGT
Organism: Hyparrhenia diplandra; assembly: GCA_015847255.1. Classification (NCBI taxonomy): domain Eukaryota; kingdom Viridiplantae; phylum Streptophyta; class Magnoliopsida; order Poales; family Poaceae; genus Hyparrhenia; species Hyparrhenia diplandra. The sequence goes on along the minus strand of JADLZK010006242.1, from coordinate 245,807 downwards.
CAGGGCCGCGCCCAGGCCGCCGTGCCCCCTCCCGCGGCCGCGCCAGGGCCGCGCCAAGGCCGCGCGCGAAGGCCGCGCCTTGGCCCCGACCCCGCCCGCGCCCCTGGCCCCGACGCCGCCGCCTCCGGCCCCGACCCCGCCACCGCCCCCGGCCCCGACCGCCCTCGCCTGCCGGCCCCCTCGCCGGTCCCGGCCGCGCTCCTCCACCCCAAATCCCTGCCTCTCTCTTCCCTCTGCTGGAGCCTGGCTGCTGCGGATCGGGATCTCGTCACCCACGAGGCCGGCCTCCCCACGATGGAGTCTTCGAACGCGGCAGCGGCCCTCCTCGTCCGCTGGGCAAGATCCACTCGCGGAAGAGCCCCGCCGCACCTGATGGCTGACCCAGCCTGTGTTGTGCTGTGCTGACGGTGGCAGGGGCGGCACTCCAGTCCTGGCAAGCAGCGGCGGGGACGGGTGCCGGGGATGCGGCCGGCGGCCACGCGGGGTGGTTGGGCCCTGCTGCTGGCCTCGGGCTTCTTGCATCTGCTGGATGTACAGGGCTTCGGCAGCTGGTGGTTGCTGCATCCAGCTGCTAGGGACTGCTGTGGAGCGCCCAGGGACCAGCGCAGCACCGGCATCGGCGCAGCGCCCAAGCGCTGATGTGCACACCAGTTTGGGATGACGGAATCCAAGGTGCTCTTTTTTTTTTGTTTGATTTGCCATGTCTACGGTCTGATTATTCCTTGGAACTGATTTCTGGGTTATTAGAATTTCATTTGGAAGATATGACAAGGGAGTCGACAATCCTATAACATAATTTTCCTTTGCTGAATTGCATTGTTGTAGTGTTTATGCTCACATATTCAGGTCTAGTAAAAGTAGTATGGTGTGTATTTTACAAGATTATCTCAATTAGTAACTGGATAAGCAATAGATGGCTTAACTGATGTAATATGACAGTCTTCCTTTGGAGTTCAAGGACTGAAGGTTTCTGATAAAGTGATAAGCAAAGGCTTGGCCAATATAAAGTGATTCATACTCATTTTTGTTAAATTTGTCATCTAGAATTCTTATTCAGCATTTCTTATTTACACTTGTTTCTTTTTGGCATATGAATGACAGCCTCCGGAGGCAACTAACTTGTTGAGATAGCAATTCTGTGCAGCTGCGCTGCTCTCTCTTCCCTCTCGGTCGGCAGGCGTCAGCGGAGGCAGGCAGCTTGTTTCCTGTTGTGTTCGGCGAAGTGTCTCTCCTCCTTCCTGTTTCCATTGCTTTTTGTTTTCAATAATAGCAGGGTTCTTGGTATTTGGTCTTCAAAAAATTAGCTCCTATGAATCCCGATTAGCTGCAGGTGCTTAGGAATACTTAGCATATAGCAATTAGCACATCTTAAATACGTAGCATATAGCAGCCTTGGCTCTTATCCCAGGTGGGCAGCGGCAACAGCTTGCCTCTTCTATTTGAATCTTGTGCTCAATTGGAGAAGTTGGTAATCTAAATTTTTAAAAAGTCACTGTAATGTAATAATGTTTGAAGATACAGGTTGTTCACTTGCTGATTCCTCCCCTTATCAATCTAAATAACCTTGTTAGAACATAATTACTTGTTGCTGTTAGGGTCTAGTGTTTCTTGGACAATTAAGCACTTGAACTGCGTGCAACAATAGTAATCACTAATTTAGCCAATGATCTGTGCGTTTGTTCAGCTAATTGCCTGTCACCATTTTTAGATATCATGCTTTGATGTGTATGTCCTGAAACAAATTTGTGTCGAGCAAAAGCACAAGTGTTGCTCTATAGCATGAGTATTTCTTTTTTATTTTTGTAGTGCATCTGCTATATTGTTAATTAACAAGTAGTTGTGGTGGTCTTCCTTTGTAGCTTTGTTTTATGCATGAGCAGGAGCTCACCGTGTCCTCTCTGTCTTTGTGCAGGAGCCTGGGTGTCTTAGCTTCCTTGGTTTTTTTTGATAGCTGCTAAGCCACATTTTCTAGTGGTCTTTTTTGCAGGAGGTGTATGTGTGGTTTCGGTGGAGTAATTGCAAATCTGCAAATGTGTTTGCCTTTGCTTTCTGGAGAGCAAATAAAGTGCAGCGGTTAGCTTAGGCAATACGGTCAGTCCTCTCAGGAGCATGGTATTGATGGAAATCATGATATATATAGGGCCACTTCATTCTCTTTAGTATGGAACTTTACCTTTTTGCAGATTGTTGAGTTATTATTAAAAAAAAAAAACTTTAGTGGGTTATTATTTTCTCTTTGATCAGACTTGCCTGTTGCTCCATTGCAGGGTGCAGCAGCCATGAATGGAGCCCCCTAAAGCGGTCCTCTCAAGCAGTCCTCTCTCTCTCTGTACCACTTTAGCATTATTCATCTCTCTCTCTGCAGTGGGTGGCCTGGTTTAGCCGGCCGCTGCCATCTTTATCAGAGTGGGGAGGGGGGAATGTGGATGCATGCATGGCCTCCTGCAGCTTGGTGGATGCATGCATGGCCTCCTGAAGGCCGTTATTAGCCTTCTCTCAAATTTTGTATACCTTTGAACAAGGATTAGTTCCATGTCAAGTGTCAATGTACTTGTTTGATACATGAGTAAGTGTATGCCTAATGTAATCACTTTCGTATGACAGATGTTTATGGCTATAATATAATTGTGAGATATGATGAGCTCGTGTCATGAGATATGTTCTGTGATTGAATGGATGTGATATATATTATATATGTGTTTGTTTCTCAAGGGGAAAGCGAAAAAAAAAAAAAAAATAGTTTTTTTTGCCTTCGCCGACCGCTTTTGCAAAAGCGGTCGGCGAAGGTGGAACCTTCGCCGAGCACCATGACAGGTGGGCGGTCGGCGAAGTTTTTTTTTTAAAAAAAATTTTCACCTTCGCCGAGCATCTATATGGGAGGTGGTCGGCGAAGAAATTGTTAAAAAAAAAATAAAAAATACCTTCGCCGACCGCCCACCGACAAGGCGGTCGGCGAAGAGGAAAATGGAAAAATCTTCGCCGACCGCCCGACACGGCGGTCGGCGAAGGGCGTAACGGGCCGCCTATTTCGTGCCTCGTTAACGGTAACTTTCTTCGCCGACCGTCGTTTTTGGCGGTCGGCGGCCTTTCGCCGACGGGGGGCGGTTTAGGCGGTCGGCGACCGCCTACGCCGACCAAAAATTGGCCGACCGCTCTTGAGCGACCACCTGCCGGGCGGCCTTCGCCGACAGGTTTTGACGCCGACCGCTTGCTGCGCGGCGAAGCCCCGCTTTGTAGTGAATACCGGGGTTTTTTAAATATACTCTCACATTTGATAGGGTCTGTCCTTGTGTAATACCCTGATTTTTTTAAAAAATAAAATAATATTTATGTTGACCGGGAGGACTAAAAAAAAAAAAATAGGACTAAAAAATTTGACCTTTTGAATCATAAGTCGTATGGAAGATCAGAGACCGTGGTTACGTAGATCTCATCGAAACGAATTTGTTTGACTACTAACTTGTTTCATTTGAAGACCGATCAAATGAATTTTTTTAGCAGAGCTGTTAAACGTGGACAGTTGGATGTGGCTTAGGGTAATCCTTTTTCCTCCCGTTCAAGGGAAAAAAAAAGAGAGTTCTTTCATCTTCCGACTCCTTCTTCCAGCGTCTGTCACCCTTCCCGTCCTTTCTTTCCCACGCCGCCGCCTCTCCAATCCACGCTGCTTCCGGTCTCTGCTCTGGCCTCCGCACCTCTGTTCCTGCGCCGCCGCTATTCATCTCCAGCAACTTGGTGCTGCTCTGCACCTTCCTGCATCTGGTGTTGCTGCCTTCCGCCCACGCTGGTTCGTCCCCGTCAGAATCCTCCCCCGTCTGCTACCTGCTGTTGAGGCGCATCCATTGTGCCTGATCCGTCCGTGTGAAATTTCTTGAGTGATGGTGCTGTAGGGCGACGACCTGTCCTGGTGTTCATCTCACGTACAGCAAGTGAAGGGGCAAGGAAATAGCCAAGGGAAGATTAACAAGTTCGTAATCTCTTCCTGTTGTTCCAATCTGTGGTATATATACGTATATATATCTTTCCTAATGATTAGCTAGATCTCTACTATTCCAATCTGTGGCATATATACGTATATATATCTTTCCTAATGATTAGTCCTGATTGGTCAGGTTCAGTACATGTCTAGTAAGTCTAGTCTGTTCACCGAGTGAAACAATTCTTGATTGAATCTAGTGTAGTTTATTAACGAACAGAGCTGTGTTAGGGTCTGTGCAGATATTAGCTTCTTCATGCATCTGCTAAAAAGTGATTTCTCAAATGTACCAACTTTGTGCTAAGGCGTCCGAGTAGGTTTGTCAGATAAGCCAGACTGTAGATGTGATCTCTTGGTTTTTAAGTAATTTAGCTTATTTTTAATTAGGCAAAGGTGTGTTCTGATCTTAGACCTGATGGTGACTTTTATAATGACCGTAATTGTGCAGCTCCTCTTCCAGTGGCCCTGTTCTAGCTGATAGGTGGAATAGAGAAAAACAATAAAAAAATAGTAAATAAGTTGACATCCGTAGCATCAGCATTGCTTAGATTAAGCTATATTTGTCCAAACTACTTTTGGCTTCTAGTTATTGTTTTTGACTGGGACCCTGGTTGCTTAGGTGATGGTGGATCTGTGGGCATAATCCAATCTTCTGCTCGACACGCTACATAGTATTACAAAGGCAAGTGCATGACGAACCTATGTGTGGACTTGTACCTATTGTTTGAGTTTTAAGTTGAATCAATTGCTTCATGTGCGCGAACTGATCAGTTGGATAGGTCCCTTGTGGTGGAACCTACCCACCCAGGTTCAAGTCCTCGACTTGGCATGGGTGCTCGCATTTTCCTAGATTTATTCTAGGATTTATCGGCGTTATGCTTTAAGTGGTGTTTAATGCTCCCCGCCGATGACGAGGCGCCTCGTTGACTTCGGGAATCTCCTGATCTCGCCGCCAGGTCTTCGAGGTGCTCATAGGTGTAGGGTTTACGCATACATGTGTTTATAGGGGTGAGTGTACATGCATGTGTGGGCGTCTGCGTTGTAGTGTGTAATTATTAAAAAAAAAAATTGCTTCATGTGCTATATTCCTGTTCCATGCGATTCAAGTGTTCTTTTACACTCACTTCTCGTTCCGGTGGATCTGGATGTGCATTTTGGTATTTATAGTCAAGTTCAAATTTCAAGTTTTCATTTACATTCAATTCGTGCCGGTTTATCCGAGGTGCAATCTGGTTCTTACATTTAGGTTCCCGTGAGTAAGTGCTGGGTCCCACTTGCTTGGCTTTACCGGTAAATGCTAAGGAGTATTCAGGTGTTGTCCGCTTCGTTTGGGGGAAACTACTATTCATTTCGAAGTTCTAGTAATTCGCTCATAAATTCTCTTGAGTTGATTGTTCTTCCTGTTCTGAATGTACTTGCTGAAAGTGTTTTTACTCACTCTTGTGCTTATTTGGTTTTTAGGTACGAAATGAGCGCTACATGCATGGGATTAATTGGGAGTAGCACCTTGACGAGTACAGACATTTAGTTATTTAAACTTCATTCATTAATTCTCAGTTTTGCACCTGTATTACCTTAGTTAAATGTCACTTAAAGGTTGGCAGCACCTGATAGTTTTTGTGCTTGGGATAGTTCTTTTATTTTATCTAGGCTGGGTTGTGATGCTTATGATGTTATCTTTGTTTATATATCATTTATGAACTGTGAAATTAACTGTCTAGAATGTCCAGTTTTAGGGGCATGCTGCCAAAATTTTCAATAATTGATTGAGTCCTAGTGTATATGTGTTGATGGGTAGCCCCCGGTGGAATTTCTAGCTAGGGCGTTACACCTTGGCTCTTATTTATTGTCATTGAGTAACAAACTTTTATTGGAAATTGACACAATGTAAATGGCCACTGAGATCCACGTGTCGTCAAATTTATTCTTGGGATGTATGTTGTGTGACCAGCATGTGTTCTTGTGATTATAATAGCTTCAATAACGTTGTTCGCTACAATGAGTCTTGTACCATTGCATAGGCCTAAACTTCGATTTAGATTTCTTAACATTATAGGTACACCTATTTTTCTTCTATCGAAATGAGATCACCATGGAAAATTCAGAACATGATTGTTGGTACATACCTTTAGCACGTTATATTCTATTAAGTGCTGCTCAGATGGGGCATGTTTGGAAGCGTGGCCCAGCAGCTCGGCTGGCGTTCGGGCTGCAACGCCCGTGTTTGGGGCTGCTGGCCTGCTCTGGAGCCCGGCCGCCACGGTGCAAAAGGGGCACCTCTGCCTGGCTGTGGGGAAACAAAGGTAGGGTTTGTTTTTTGGGGGCGCGGCTGTGAGTGGCGCAAGGTGGGTGATTTTGGGGGAGATTGGCATGGCGCTGAATGGCTCATGGGGCTCGCGGGAAGGGGTAAGCTCCGCTCGCCCTCCCCACTGGCGACATTTGCGGCCTTTATAAGGGGCCGTTGCGGCTCGCGTCTCCTTCCTTTGTCTTCGTGCTCTGCGCCCTCCCTCTACCGGATGAGAGACCGGCGGCGGTGGTGAGCGGGTGTCCATCACGGCGGTGTCCTTCCCCAGAAGGTTTCGTCTCCATTCCGCCGCCTTGGATCTACATTGACGTGGCGCCGCTCCGTCGACCGCGGGGACTCCGTGGAGGCCGCCATCTTCTTCCATCTTCTTCTATTGCTGCGGTGGTGCGGTCGCTATTCTCCTGGCCAAATCTTCTTCCTCTCCCTCCAGATCTGCTTCGTCTTCCTCACCGGGTCTTCTTCTCCCAGCTGTGCCGCTCCATTGCTTCGACGACCACCCTGAGGTGAAATCGACCCCCAATCCCCCGTCTCTCTGATGGCGATGATGTTAGGGTTGGTTATTGTAGTTGCAGTTAATGGTTCGTTCGTTTATTCTCAGTATGTACAACCATGTTGAAGCCAGGCAGGGTATGATGATCTGAGTTCTTGTTACATTGTTATATGCATGTAGATGGATCCCTCTAATAGCCGTCAGATGATATGTAAACATGCAGCTGCCATGGTTGTTGTCATGGTTTCCTTTGTTACCACTAGGCTTAAAAGGAAAAGGACTAAACCTAAAACTGAACGTGAACCTAAAACTGAACCTGACCCTCTATTGTATGCACTTAGAGATGAAGCTGAGCAGCACAGGCAATAGGCCCTTAACCTTATCTAAAACTCCACTAATGGAGAGTGCCTATCTATGCTTAGGATGACCAGCGCTCATTTTTTTGCTTTATGTAAACTTTTTAGAGATAGGAGCCTTGCATCTGAAAGAGAAGGATGCATAGTAGAGGTGCAGGTTGTAATGTTCCTTCATGTGGTTGGCCACAACCAAAGGTTTAGAGTTGTCCACCAGTCATTTAGGAGGCCCATAGAGACAGTCCACAGGCACTTCCACTAGGTTTTGTATGCTGTTGGTGAAATATGTGGACTTTGATCTCAAGTTCACATATGTCCTTGCTGGCTGGGAGGGCTTTGCCCATGATGCACTTATCTTGGCTGATGCCATTGAGAGGAATGATGGGTTCACTATCCCACTAGGTAACTGCACTACCTAGTCAATGCACTTATGTCCTTATCATTGGCACACACACACACTCACAATAGATGTCCATTTGTAGGTAAATTCTACCTGGTAGATGCTGGTTCTGCATGTTGTAGTGGCTTTCTACCCCCCTATAGGGGGGTCAGGTACCACTTCACGTAGTATGGGAACATAAACCACCCAACCAATGCAAGGGAGCTTTTCAACCTAAGGCACTCATCACTAAGGGTCACTGTGGTGAGGGTTTTTGGTGCTTTGAAGAACAGGTTTCGTATCCTAGACAACAAGCCCTTTCACCCATGCAAGACACAGATGAAGCTTATATTGGCCTGCTATATTCTGCACTATTGGATCCTAGGTTTTGGCTTTGACCAAGTAGTGCCAGCTGAGGAGGGTTTCACTGGCACCCAACCTAAGGCACTCATCACAATGTTGCCAATGCTCTTAGGGAGACTGGACCAGTATGACACCCCAAAATTTTCATTTTGGGTTGTTATTATGAAACAATAAATAAAATGAAGGATTTAAAATATTTGGATAAAATTTGTCAACATTAGTTCAAATCTTCGTATGTCTTTAGTAAAGAAAGGTGTGCTTTTCAAAACCTTTCGGAATTAAGTTGACATGTTTGTTGTGATGTGATGCTGGCCTGCTGCTTGTGTTTGGTGCTTTTGAGTGTGCTAAGTTTTCTAGACATGGTTAGTGCAACGGTCTTCTCTCTCCAACCTGTTTTCGTCTTTTTCCACCGTCAACTCCCTTGTATCTTAGCTTAGTCCTTACTTGGAAGGTTCTCAAAAATCCTTTGTCGCCTATTCTAAATCGCTTATTTATGATCAAGTTTCATCAATCCATCCCCCAAAACTTTCCGAGAACCTTTTCGGCTTTTCCGGAGCTTTTCTCTCTATTTTGTAAGCCTTTTCTTTTATCTAGATCCTCTCATATATCTTGTCGTGAGCTCGAAATACTTTATTTGAGTTCATCACGATCCAAAGTGTCTCTGGGAACTTTCCCCGCATTTTTGAAGCTTTCACAATAATTTTCGTGGCTTAAAAATCAATTCTAGACTTTTTTGGAATTATTTTATTCATGAAATTTAATTAATTCCAAAATTATAAAATAGCTAATTTTTCCCCGGCCTTAAACCCTATGCCTATATATATGCCGGCGAAGCCCTCAACGCGCTGGTTCCAAAAGTACGGCGAACATCCAACGAGCGTCTTCGGCCATCTCGATCGTCTTCGGCGAATTCTGCCACAACCAAGAGGTAGCCCTCGCCGTCCTCTTCGCCCTGGTATACTTAATCGTCCCGATCCATGCCTGTTTGATTGTTTTCCTAATCATCTTTCTCTTTTCGGCGAGGTTCCATGGACGTTCTTCGTCTTCGTCCAGCTGGCGCAACCGCGGCCCCTTCCTGCGCTGGTTCCCGGCGACGCTGCCCCTGGCTCGCTCCTCGCGGCCCCGTGCCCGGCCTTGCGCTGCCCGTCCGTGCGCCGCTGCTCGCGAGTAGGGCAGCATGGTGGCCGCCGCCTCCGTGCCCGTGCGGGCGCAGCGTGCGTGCCCGCCGTCTCCCGCCTCGGCCCGCGTGTGGGCCCCTGCGACATGGCGCGTCGAGCCGCCTCCGCCAGCCGGCCAAGGCCCCCTGCCGAGCCCCCTCCTTCCCCGGGGCGAGCACAGCAACAGCCATGGCTGTTTGACGTGAACTGCATCAACGAAGATGACCAAGGTAGAAGAAGGACCTGTTCGTAATTCTTTTTGTTCAGAAATCGCAGATAGGTCCCTGATCGTATATGGTCCGTCGTTTCCTTGTTTTAGCTCCGATTCAAGTCGTTCTAGTTCCGTTAGTTTCATATCGTCGTGCTCTCTGCAGTAGTGCTAGTGTTACTCAATTGTGAATTTATTTGTTTAAATGCAATTTGATTAATGTTTATTTAATAGCTTTCTAATTAAAACAACCTAGGGTTATAATTCCTTTCTTGTTTGTTTGCGATCATGTCAATGCATGTCTCATGCTTTTGATGTTTGATACAAATGTTAATTTGATTGATATTTATCTAATGCTTTTTTAAATTTATAAAGGTAAAGACTATAATACAGTCGGCCGTATTTTGGTTAGAGCGCACGGCGCCCTCGGTCCCTCCCCACTCTCACGCCCGCAAGCGCTCGCACCCGCTACCGCCCCACACCTGCTCGTCTTCCCCACTATTCGCACCTGTACGGACGCTGTCTTTCCTCTCAGTTTCTCTCCTCTCTCTCGGCCTCTTCCCGGTGGATCTGGCGACGTCTGCGGCTCCGCCTCAGCGGCCGGGCCCCCACCGCGCCATGGATCCGGCAGATCTGGCCCCTCTCCGGCGACCTCCTCCCCAACAGCCACACCCCACGCCCACCACGCCATAGATTCGGCAGTGGCGCCGGCCATGGCGGATACAGTGAGATAGGCCACCTCCTCCCCCCTTCCCTTCCACCACCTCGTCCACGACCTTGGCCTCCCGCTTGTGCCGCCTCCGTCCTGTAGTCGTCGCGTGCGCACCACACCAGCAGCCACCTAGTTGAACCTGCACGCATTGACAAGAGGCGCCTGCCGGTGGCCGCGACCTGCCCGATGCCGAGCTCCCCCAAATGTCTAGGGGCAGGTCATCGCAGGCCAAGTCAAAGCTCCAACCCGTCATCGGACAACAGAAGCCGCGCGCCACTTCCAGTTCCCATTCGCGTCAGCGTTGCGGCGTCCGACGGACTCCCAAGTCCTGACTCCGTCACTCCGAGCAGGGCAGCAGGCAACTTGGTCGTTGGCGAGCTCCAACCCCGGCGAGGCAGCGCCCTATAGCTACAGCCTGTGCAGGTTGCCTTACCGAGGTAAAAACACGTGCAGTCATCGTGCTTGTTGGTCAGGCACTCACGCATCAAACCCCACAGCTAGAAGCCTTACTTGCTTGCTTACAGTGTGCTCGACGCAATGACCGAGCACAGTTCTATTTTTTTTCTTCGCTGGTACATGCATCTCTGTATCTATCATGAAACTGTATTGCTAGTCTTCCCGTTGCTATATAGCTACTATGATTTCTTGGCTTATGTTATTTAGCCCCCCCTCTTGGTTTGTTTTTTATCCGCCAATTGAGACTAAATTAAATGCTGGTCAACTCTATGGATGTCTATAGTTAGCGTTAGATTTGATATTCTGATGAAATTAGTATCATATATACTGAGTCTGTTTACTTCAGAACCTGCAACAAATTATAAGCCTAATTGATAAAACAACCTATAAAATGGATAAAACAACTACTAAGCATAGTATTTTTAGTTGTGATTTATGAACCTCCATTGAGTATGAATGGATTCAGGATGATCTTTTACCAACATGAATGGGAGCTTTTTGTTTTAGTTTTGTAGCTAGAAGCAGCAGCCAAAGTGTGTTTTATGCAAATAAACTGTGATTGTTGCTTCATAGTAAGTGGTCTCTCCTGCACGTGGTGTGCTGCTGGTCCATCCATCTATCTTAGGTTCGTGATTTTACGTACCATTGTTTCATGTGCTCACTGTAAGGGTACAAATTCAGATTCAGATTTACATACCATTGTTGTCATGAAATTTTGTGATTTTAGCTCTTAAGGTTTGGGAGATATAGATTTTAGAAGTTCACTGATAGATTCTGACCATGTTTTGTACATCATAGACCAGTTTAATTTTCAACCACTTTAACAGCCAAATTAGCTCCCTAATATAACTAGAAAGGTGTAGAGTATTTCACAAGCTTTCTTGAATTACCAAAGAACATACTTTTTTCAATGGATAGAACTTTGGATGTTAATTTTTAGATGGATATTTGGTCATTTAGCTTGGCAAATGAACATTGTCTTTTCAGAATACATAAATTGTCTATTTAAGAAGATACTGTTGCCTAATGAATGACACTTAAATCGCTTAAGCAAACACAATCCACTACAATATTACCATACTTGCTTTTTATTTTTTTTGTGCACCATTACTCATTTACTAAGTTGGTTTTTGTTCTCATGAGGCAAAATATCTTCTCATTTTGGATTATCATATATGTAATTGTCTTTACCTTTTGTGCTTGATCTCACATATATTCATACAATATTATGCACTGGTGGTTCGTAGTTAATTTTGGATTGCACCAATTGGTGGTAGAGATCGCCCAATTCCTTCAATGGGAGAATGGTACCCGGTATATTCTCTTGCCTAATGATCTTACTCTTCCATTTTGACTTTTCTATGAATGATGGCAGAAGGGTTACAAAAAGTGCTTGTTAATGATGAAAACCCTGATTTCTTCCCTTTGTTTCCTCTTGCTTGAGTTGTTTTGAATTTGTTGTGTGCTTGTGTTCTTTTTCGATCCGATTTTTAGTGAGTCGTTGTCTGGATTATTTGTCAATCCATCATGTGCCGTGTAAGTGATAGGGAAACTAAAATGGTGACAAGTACAATTTAAGCGTTATGTCTAGGCTACTACATCATGACATGTAGGCAATTTAGGTGTCACTTGGTAGGCAATTAAAGTGTCATTTGTTAGGCAACAATGTGCTCCTAAATAGACAATTTAGACTGTTTGTTGCAATTTTGGAGGTATCTCATTATGATCTATATTTGACACCTATATGATGATTCCTTGCATGCAATGAGTAAGTATAAATGTGTGCTGCTATATCATGACATGTAGGCAACTTAGCATTACATACTAGGAACTTAGGAAGTCGCATGCAGTTGTCTTGTTGAGTAGTAGATTAAGATCAGTACTGCTCACACTAGAGGACTCAGCTATTAGCATGTGTATTTCAGATTTTGCATTTTGATACCTTTTAATTGTTTAAACAACAATATAGCACTACGTAGGCAACAATATGGTTTGACACTGGCAATAACATAACATAGGATAGGCAACAATATATCATTTAGATAGGCAATAATATTAGTTTTTTTTTTCTACTATTATGCTGACAACCTGGTCGTGAATGGCATAGGTGCTTGTAGACGGTGGGGATACCAATGATAAAGGATGGAGGTGGTTCTAGGGAAGCATCTTTTTTATAAAGGCTACATGATGGGAGTAATTATGGAATGATTTTAAATTCTGTTCTGCTTTCTTTTATGCTTAGTAAATACTAAGATAGGGGTGCAAGCTTGCTTAACTAAGTAGAATTTGGAAAAACAGTTACCAATTGAGAAGACCAGTAGAATAAATTGGTAAGAAAGATAGTGAAATTAAGTTGGAGTTTGGAAAAACATTTATCAACTGAAGTCCAACAGAACAAAATGATATGTCATACAGTTTAAATGAACCGGACATAATAGGCATCATGGTGGAAAGTTTGTTATTATGGCGTCTTTTTAATCATTTGCATGACAGCATGTACTTTTTTCCTGATAGGCTCAATTGCTTCAAACTTGACATGATTATATACCAGAAATACAACCATTAGGGTTAGGGATGATCTTGTTTTTAAGTGTCATTTGTTAGGCAATTTAAGTGTCACTGTGTTTTTAAATAAGCAAATTAGCCTTTTGTTGCAAATCTCGAGGTAGCTCATTAAGATGATCCCTTGCATGCAATGTGTACTGCTATATCATGATATGTAGGCAACAAACTTTGACTATTTTTTTTTCAACATGCAGGATGCAGGCCAGAGACACAAGATACCGGCCATGTATAGAGATGTGCAAATCTGTGTATTTCCTAGGGACTAATGTATGTGTTGTGCTTTTATTAGAAAACTGTGGATGCAAATTTGCTTTTTTTTTCTGCATACATTGCCTTTATACATGCAGTACCTGAAAGCATTTTTGGGACTGGTTCCCCTTTTGTTCTATAAATCGTTGTCTATATCCGGCCCTGGTTGCGCGAGCGTGTAAAATTTTCCGCTGGACGCACCAACATACAGCCTTAAATAGCATCTTGCCCAAAAAAAAGGAATACAATAATGTTACTTTTTACTCGCCGTACCATAAGTCTATATTACGGCTAGCTGCTCCCAATTATAAAAGCAACTTAAGTTTATAAATGTCGGTCTTTTATAATAAATATTAATATAATTAATATCAACATAAATGCCTTTTCACTAATGTCTTGTTTTGATCAACTTGAGAAATTGAATAGCTTGTCTAGTGTTCTCTCATATGTCAAAATGTTTTCCAAACTAATAAATGTTTTGTTAACTAAATGAATCGAGCGTGTAGTTTGCTCTCCGTTATGTTGCTTCGTCTCGTTTAGTCGAGTCCTGTTTATCGGTAGCTCTGTTCTTTGACGCTCTTGCGCTCTCGTGTCCGTAGTACTGGGCCCTACCATTTCATCCTTTCTCTCTTTAGTTTCTCTTATGATTGATGCTTGTTCTTAAGTCTTGTTCGTTTGTTTATTTGTTTGTGTTGCTTGGTTGCTGCAAGTAGGTGAAGAGCTGTTCGTTAGAGCTGAAGACCAGAGCTGAGGACCGACAAGTGCAGAAGCAGCTAGAGACCAAAAGACAGAAGATAAACATTCCGAGCAGCTATACTTTGGTTAAAGGCAAGTGCAGACACCATTTGATCATATTGTACCTATTCACATTTAGTTATGAATTTACTTTCATTGCACGCGTCTTAAATCAAATGCAACCCTAAGGACTTGATTAGCCACATTTATCCAAAAGTTACCATGGGAAGGTTGGTAGATAGGTTGCAACATAATTGTTTAGCTTGCTCCGCTCATCTACTTAATTATTTAATGAAAGTAAAACTCTTATTATATAATATGATGATCTGATGATGGTCAATGGTTGCGGCCATGTTGGAAAAGATGAGGACGTTGTACTGCATCGTTGGATTGGTGAATAAAGGGGGGAACGGGTACTGGAGCTTGTCCTATTTGCCGGAGGTACCCGTGTCCACTCTCCATAAGGACTTGGTCGTGGAGCGGCCACCTGGGACAACAGTACAACTTCAAGACCTAATGGGCTCTGGCTTGACGGATTATCGGGTCACTCAATGTAGGGGGATCTTTCCACCGGATGGCGCATAAGGGTTTCATAGGATTTTAGTATGGCAATGCTGGTAGATCCATGGACTCGGGCACGCTTGCCATACGCCTACGTAATGCCTAGCGAGTGAACCCCTACCTCTGAAACCTGTGAAAAGTCTCGTAGTGAAACCCCCGCGCTCGCTCACGCCGGAAGTGTTTGGGGGTCGACGGGCCTCGGGCAAATGGGAATCATGACTTGAAGTGAAACTGCACACCTCTCAAGCAAGTGCAGTTTGATTAAAACCGGTATATCACCGTGCTCACGGTCAAAAGCAGCCCGCAGCTCTCACATGATTAGAACTAGACTCACATGGATCTATGGAGATGGAGATAGTTTCTTGAAGGAGGTTGCGACCTCGTGCTTCTTGGGATGGACTTCCCGTGCTTCTTGGGGTGGATCTCCCCAAGTGTTATATGATGATAAAGAGATTAATGATGATATGATAATATATTTACTCTTATTTGCACCTTAATTAAGGTCTTTAACCCATATTAGTAATCAGGTTGTATAATAATTAATGATTAATATTGTTGCCACATTAAAATGCTACCGCAGTTAAACAATGTCAGCCTACCTTTGTTTAAGCCTTGCATATCATATACTTTCCGTCTCAGATTTGCCGAGTATGACATGGACTCACCCTTGCTATTCCCTCCACGCCCCCGGGTGTCTCAGTAGTAAGGTGCCGCCGTAAAAAGGATAAGAGATGTTATGAAGATACAAGAAGTTGGTCACAGTTGCTTGGCGTCATTTTGAGCCCCTAGTCAACGCCCCCCCGCTATGATGGAGCCTGAAGTGAAGTCTTAGCTACCGTTCCGCGTTACTCGATGTTTGTAAGTGTTGTTATAAGTAATGCTTTTACGCTATAATACATTGAATTCTGATATTTATACATTCTATGTTGTATGTGTGGACTTCTTAGGTACACGTATGGCGACTCGGTCTACCTTTGGAAATCAGGGTATGACAGAGTGGTATCAGAGCAATGTCGATCGTAGGGACTCAGAATAACCCGGGTTTTCCGACACTCAAATGTTGCAACTTTCAAATTTTTTTTTTTCAAAGAGCTATGCAATGATGATGTGGCATGTAGATAACCCTCACTAGTTGCACAAGTAGCTCCTATGTTTATTTAATTTCCAAGCAATTTGCATAATTAATCAACCAGGTTTGATTTGGAGTTTTATGATTTTATGTGATGCTCAAATAAAATCAACAACACCTTTAATTAATTCTTGTTTTGTTGCCTACCCTTGAATGGACATAGCTATAACCCTAAAGACCCCTAGAGGGCCCACTAAGGTGGTGTACATGATGGCAACTTGTGTACATCAACATAGAAGTTTGACCTAGTTAGAAAAAAGTTGGAAGGGAGAAAATAGAAATTAGGAAAAGGAAAAGAAGGGATGAGAGGCCACTCGCCCTGAAGCCCAATGGCCAGCTTTTGGCGCTAGCCGCAGCCCCGCCCTTGCCGAGCCGCCGAACCGCCCAATCCACCACCGCGGCTGCCTAGCAGGTGCCGAGGCCCACGCGGGCGCGCCCACGCCAACACAGGGGAAGCCACGCCCGCTGCGGCACCTTGGGATGGAGGGGCATTTTTTGTCCTTTCACCTTGAGTCACCGCGCCGACCCACGTGTCATCTTTTTTCGTTTCTCCCCACTCGCTCCTTCACCGGCGGACGCGCACACCACGCCGACGCGCGCCCCTACCCCGCTCCACGCCAAAGGAGGAAGCGCTCCCCTTGCCTCGCGCTCGCCCGCGATCCGCGCTCACAAGAAATTACCGAGGGGATGGAGGAGGTAAAGTTGGACGCCAAGCGTCACCAAGGGAGTAAAGCCGCGCCGCCACCCGCCATGGTCGCCTCCCGTTCCCCCGGAAGGGCGCCGCCGATTAAACCCGTGGACGCCCGAGAGGCCACGCCGCCCCAAAACCTCGCCCTAAACATTCGAATTCCCCCAACCGGCCGTCGATCGCACCTACCCGCTCCCCTCACCTTGCCGCCGCCCCTATAAAGAGGAAGCCCCGGGTGGCTTAGGTTTCCATCCCTTGCGCCACCACCGGTGGCAACCACACCACCAACCACACCTCGACCAAAACCAGAGGAGAAGAAAGGGGAAGAAGGAGAAGAAGGGGGCGGGAGGAAGCCGAGCCGCTCGCTGCCGCCGCTGTCGGAGCTCGGAGAGGAGCGCCGAGGAGCCGTTGGGGAACCGCAAGCCCGGAGGACGTGACGAGGACCGCGAGCCCGACGCCGTTGCTTCCAAGCCGCCGACCGCCGCACCGCCGCCGCCAACCACCGACACACGCACCCACGGTGAGCATCCTTGCCGCAGATGATCGCCGCCGCGTTCCCACTTTCACCCTGAACGTGGTCGCCGGCCGTTTGCCACCGCACCGCACCAGCGTACCGCCACCGCAGTGCCAAAGGCTCTGGCCTGCCAAGCCTTCATGGCTCAAGAACGCCGACGCCGGGATGCGCTACGCCATGGCCACGCCACCATGGCACCGCCGTGTTCCGACTGAATCGCTAGCCAACCAGCCGCCGACCGCCACCAACCTCCGTCGCCTCGTCGTAGATAAGAAAGCACCACCAGGCCTTGTTCGAGCCTAGTCGACGGAAAGCCGCGACCATGCCGGCCAGGCCGAGGAGCGCCATGCCACGCCGCTCGACCGACCGTCGCCGCCACCGAGCGCGGCCGCCGAAGCCGCCGCCGTGCCGAGAACCGCCGTTTAGAGAAAAAGGAAAGGAGCCACCTTGTTGGGCCGCACCGAGCAAAGGCGTCCGCCGAAAGCGCCGCGTCACCGCCGCTGACTCCGCCGCCGCTTGGCGCCGCTGTTCTCGACGACGCTGATCGATCAGGGAGAGCCGCTAGAGCCTCCGGAACTTGCTGCCATAGTCGCCCCGCTGCCGCCCGCCGCGCCAAGATACCGCACCGCCACCGCCGGATTGAAAGGCACCACACCGCCGCCATCGCCACCACCGGCGAGGCCCTAATCGAGTCGCTGACCCCGCGCAAGCTCGACGGCGGAAAAAGGCAGCTTGAGCCTCTCCCCGCCACCGCCGAACGCTGCGGCGCCGCTACCGGGCTACGCGCGCGCTGGCGCCGAGACGGCGAGCCGACGCTTCACTCCGAGAGAGACCAACCGAAGGCTCCCGGAGCCGCCGCGTGCCCGAAAGGAAGATGGGAGGCACTGAGCGCGTTGGCGAGCCGCCGCCGCGGGCCGCCTCCGCCGCGCGAGCAGGGAGACGGAGGCCGACGCCACGCTGCGGGACTAAACCCGCGGACCTGGGCCAGACCCGGCGGATGGACTCCGGCCCACCGTGGGACCGCGCGTCCATAGACCAACACCGCGAGTCCACGGTGCACCGCACTGCTCGCCGCCGTAGACCACGGCCCGGTAGGCAGCCAAGCCTCGCCACATGGCGCTTGTGTCGACGACGACACGTGTGCAGCCGGGCCGCCCAAACCGCCCATATCCGCCCATCCGAGCCCAAACCAGGCCCGGGCGTAGTTGACCGTTGACCGATCAACGTTGACCTGGTCCCACCTGCCGATCCACGTAAAACCGTGGACCCCACCGTAGTCTCTCGTCGTCCTCGACCGCGTGGACGCCATGCCGACGTCGGCCACAGCCAATCCGAGATCGCCACGTACGTGTCAAGCCCTTTGTAAATCAGCCTTTTTTCCATTTTTTAGAAATAAGTTAAATCTTTGGAAATTCATAACTAATTCATACGATGTCGAAAAATTATGAAACAAGAGTCCAAATTTTTCTAAAATCGAGCTCTACGTCTTAGGCTTGTGTTTGAGTGCTTTTGGCTCTTCCATTTTCTCATTTGCTTCTTTGTGATTCTCTTTTGGTTGCTATTGCAACCAAAACGCTACGCTTCTTGCAGACCCGCGGGAGGACCCGGAGTACTAGGAGGGCCAGGAGTACTTCCGTGAGCCGAAAGTGACCGTTCGGTGCCATGTCCCACCCAACCTCTTAGCTCCTATTAGACATATCATGATAGAATGCTAGCGCTTTACTTTATGTTGACGCATTGCTATGCTAAGGTTGCATTATAGATTGCTTGTGAGCCTTTCTACCTTGACGCAACCTACCACCTGCATACCCGCTTATAGCTTTAGCCACGCGCTTATTATATTTCAGCTGCTATATTCATTTTTTCACACTTATGTTATATATTGAGAGCCGGATTATATGAGCCGGACGGATAACCGATGGAACTTGCTAAGTGTGACTCTGTGTGCGTGGTTTGAGTGTGTGATGGTGAGGGTTGTGTCGACCAGGCAGGAATGACGACGAGTCGTGGTGACAAGTCTTGCCAGGGTGATGCTTCTGGGCACTCCCACTTTACGCTACCTGTGGCGGGTAAGGTTCGAGGGGATATAGCCCAGTACTGATTCTTGTCGTGGGATGAAGTCTGGGCAGAAGTATGGAAGATGTCTTGCCTGGTCCTACCTAAGGACTTGTATCTTCGAGGACCCGAAGTCTTGGGAATTGGTACTCACCACACAGTACCTGAGTGGGCAGGGTTCGGATTGCCCCTTTTAGTTCTACGATGCCATACCTGCTAGGAGGTTAGCGGATAGTATAGAGAGGTACGGGCGCTGATGTCCCACACCCTCTCGAGACAACTTAGTGACCACGAGTAGGGCCCGGTGCTATGTTCTTATAGCCTCGGGTTAAGCCCAAGGGTTCCGTGGCCGAGTGGCGGGTGGCATCGCCCCCGACTAGAGGTTCTCCGTTTATCACCGAGGTGTACACGCTCTGCAGAGTTGTAAATCTATACGTATAGTCCGGCCTTTTGGCTAGGACCTGTCTAGACCTGGACTACCAAGGGTTTGCGCCGGCCTTCTTGCCTGGACTAACCTTGGCCTGCGCCGGTCTTTTGACTAGGTTGATCCTGAGGTTTCCCTTCTCTGAGTAGTGAGAGGTGTTCTCCTCTTCTTACCTTGGTGGTAGTTGTGTGTGGGGTATTTACGGCTGAGAGCCTGGAGGGCTGGGAGCTGATTAGGCAGGGCAGAAGGAGCTGGAGCTGTCTTGTCGACTTGTTGGTGAGTTGTGAGATTTGAGATGATCATGGTGGAACATGGGATGTGATGTGAGTTGAGTTTGAGATTAAAACTTGATTATTATTGTTAAACTTGATGCATGCATAGGAAACTACAGCCAGATATTAGGCCTCTTGTTATACCTTTTTGCATCCACTCCACAAAGCAAGCACATAGGGTGGGGAACCCGCCGGTTACAATTGCATGACGATAGAGCTTTCAGGTGATGACTCCGACTACGACTTCAACGCCGACGAGTGGGAGGACCGAGGAGGAGGAGTCTCGTGCCTACGCTCAAGCGAAGATGATGACGACGCTTCCGCTACTCTGAACTGCTTTTCTGGATGCTGTGTGCCAGTTTGATTCTCCCAAGTGGCGATGTAATAATTTAAACCTCTATTTGTACTTTTGAACGAAGTCTTGTACTCGGTATCGACATGTTATTTGGATATTGTGATGGAATGATCCTCGGAGACTATCACTTTGTTCTACGTATCTATGGATTTCCCTTTGTGGAAATCAGGGTCGCTTACAAGGACATATGCCTAGATAGCACTGGTCGTTTTCTAAACCTATTTTGGTCATAAAACTATTTTCTCATCCCTTGGCTACTGAATTTTGACTATCTTCTCTTCCTTGTCCTATTGTATCTCCTCCTTGACAGCTTCCTTTGAGCTGTTCCTGCTTACTCCCTTGGTTTTTGTTTTTGTTGTTCTACAAAAGATTTCTGATCCTACCTTGTTTAAAATTTTTGATGGCCGTTCATCATCTACGATATGCCCTTTAGGATGATCACCATTGAGGAAGAAGCATGCGTAGACTTGGTGATGTGTTGTTTGTTTGACTTGTTTGTTATGATGCTTGTGTGTCGTCCCAGCATGGGTGTTCGAAGGAGGCCCTGAAGGTAGTGTCTTGGAGACTAGCTTGATCTTTGTTAATTGGGGTAGAGTCCTCTCCCCCCTTATCTGTCTGCTATCAATCTTCTATCAAACAAAATCCTTGCCATCTCGTTTCTTACACCTTACCATGTTTATGTCCATATACTTATGCTTTACCCTTTTGCTTTTGTCCCACATCAGACGATGAATCCAAGTGGAGTGGGACCATAGAAAGATCCTCAATCTCATTCAGAAAAATCTTTTGGAGACAGATCTGCCAAGAGTAGGTTCTTACACTTGCCTTGAGGATTAGGCAAAGCTTTGTTAAAGTGGGGTTGCATCCGCTACTATCACCGGTTGTTGAGTATCTCGAAGATTGAAGACAGTAGGAACTAAAAGCCAAACCTTGATCGTTCCTACCATCATTTATCTACCCTTGATTCATACTTTACATCTTAAAGCTCTCGAAAACACAAGGCATGTGGATCTAAGGATCAAAGTCTCCTTAGTCTTAGTCTTTTGTTAATAGTTGCTCCTTGTTCTAATGCAATGAGCTAACAATACCATGTTATTTTTCTTGCTTATCGATCTTTCATGGGACTTCAATATTATTCCGTGCATCTTAATTATTGAGATGGTCAGGAATATCAATCTTCGTTGACCTTGCCAATCTATGGTAACATCTATCCTTTCATCATATAGACATCATAATTTTTGAATCAAGGAATCTTGAACACCATGAGATATGATCCATCCTTATATCATCTTTTTGTTCCTAGCTCTTGCATCCTATGACGCAAGGCTGAAAAGCTAATCATCATCACTCTTGCTTGCCTTGTATCGTCCATAATCTCTCCCCTTTTTGCCCTTGACATTTTGGTTTATCACCTTTGATGGATCTTCAATGTTTACATGCACATCTCATAGTGTGCAAACCAACCTTGTCTTTTGCTTAGTCTCCCAATTTTAAACGGACGACTAATATTCATCTTTCTATTCTACCAATGCTTATAGGACAAGTCTACATCACCCCCCAAGTATGGGGGTAGACTACTAACCCCTCAATTATGAAACCGTCTGATCTACTCCTCGAACTATGCAAAACCGTCGATCTACCCCCTGAAGCGGTTTCATATGGCGGCATTGCTACAGTACCTGCAGTACTGCTACAGTGACCGTGGGTTCACTACAGTAACACGCTTTGTCATTTCGTTTTCTTTATTTCTTTAATTGAATCTTTGAAAGATCATAGTAAATCGCAGAAAAATCATTAAATAAAAAATCTAATTTTGTTGGACTCTATATGAGTAGATCTACACAGTGAACATATAATATGGTATGCTTTAGTACAAAGTTTTTGCTATAAAGGTTTTGCCTTTTTTATTTATTTAGGTCGAAGTCTTTGAAAATCATAGTAAATCACCAAAAATCATAAAACAGAAAATCCAATTTTTTGGACTCCACATGAGTAGATCTATATAGTGAATATATAATATGATATGCTTTAGTACAAAATTTTTGTTGTAGCTTTAGATCTATGCTTTTCTATAATTAATTGAAATAATTCATAGCTGCAGCTTCTATAATTATTTTGTTGGACTAAGACAGACCATATTATATGTTCACTGTGTAGATCTACTTATGTGGAGTCCAAAAAAATCAGATTTTCTATTTTATGATCTTTCTGTGATTTACTAAGATTTTTCAAAGACTCAGCCAAATAAATAAAAAATAAAAAGGCAAAACCTTTATAGCAAAAAACTTTGTACTAAAGCGTACCATATTATATGTTTACTGTGTAGATCTACTCATATGGAGTCCAACAAAATTGAATTTTTTATTTAATGATTTTTCTGTGATTTACTATGATTTTTCAAAGATTCAGCCGAATGAATTAAAAAACGAAATAACAAAATGTGTTACTGTAGCGAACCCACGTACACTGTAGTAATACCGCATGTACTGTAGCAATACTGCCGTTTGAAACCGCTTCAGGGGGTAGATCAGACGGTTTTGCATAGTTCGGGGGGTAGATTAGACGGTTTCATAGTTAGGGGGTTAAGGAGTCTACCCACCATACTTGGGGGTGATGTAGACTTTTTCCAATGCTTATATGTTGTTGTTTTGTTATATCTCGCGCATCTTGAAATCAACTTTGAAGATCACTCTCAATCCTTAGATATTCTACTTACGCAAATCTTAAAGTCTTTCATGATATCTCTTCGCAATTCTCGAAACAACCTTGATGATCTACTTTATTTTGGAAAAGTCTACTTTGCCCCCTCACCTATTACTACTTGACTACTTCACACCCCAACCTATAAAACCAGATATTTAACCCCCTCGCCCTTGGAAAACCGTCTAAATAACCCCCTACAGTGGTTTTGCATAGCAGTTTTGCCATGTTGGCACACTGAGGTGGAGTTTGATGCTGATATGGACATTGATGAGTGGGCCCTACTTGTAAGAGGCATCTCTTCTCTCACTGATAACTCGAGCTGTCATCCGCTACCTCCTGCTCCTGCCATCCATCCACGGCGGCGAGGGATCAGCATCCACCAGTCACAAAAAAACTCAATATGCCTTGCCTACCCGTGGAGATACAACAGGGTAAAGCAATGCACGCTCACCATCCGATGCCAGTCCTCGATGGGCTCCTTGGCCATGGCGGCGCTGACGATGACAACAAGCAGGAGCAGTACAGAGACCGTGAAGTAGCAAGTGAGCGGGCTAAAGGAGACGCGGGCGACAATGAGGAAGAAACCATTGCTCGCCGCGTGGGCTAACGGAAACGTAGGTGATGATGACGAGCGGGCTAAAGGAGATTAGGAGACCCAGGCGATGCGAGCGGGAGCAAGACTCTGCTCGCCGGCAAAATTCACCACGGCTGCTCCATCCCCACACGATTCCTCTTGCCTGCAGCTCGGCCATGCCGTTGTGCTCCTCTCTGACCCTCTATCGTCGGCACTCTTCATGGGACTCGTTCCTAGCGCAGGCAAACAGCCGCGGCCGTCCGCCATGGCCAGCGCGACCCCTGCACTGTGGCCAGGCCGCTCCGGCGAATCTCCCTCCCATATCTCTTCTGTTCTAGCTTAGTCTTGCTTCCATGAAGATCATCGGCCGATTGGTTTCGTGATTCATGCTCCGGACGCTCCGAAACGCCGCCAGTGCCACCGGCTCATGGTGCCACGTCTGCCACCAACGCAGGCAGCCACGTCTACGCCCTCTACACGACACACGGGCCGAACGCCAAATCATCCGCGCACGACACCAGCTCCCGGCTTGTCCTCGGCTCGGGGACATGGCGCGTGCGAGTTCGTTAACATCGTACATGTCAGCGCGGTGGCGCCGGGAGCGGGAGCTAAATGCCCAGACCTCCACAGTCCTCGGCGCGAACCTGACGCGGCCACCGTACGTGCCCACACGCACTGGCATCCAGCCTATGCACGCCAACATCTTGCGCACGTATGAGTCGCACGGCCGCGACAGCGCCCGCATCAGCGCGCCCAGACACCGCTCTAGCTTGCTACGGACCTCCGCCTTCTTGCTGCTCATCTCCCCAGTTCATTGCCCACGCCCCTAACAAATCACAGTGGGTAACCGAAGGAGCAGGAGGCAGCGGATGACAGGTCGGGCTACTTATCAGTGAAAGAAGAGATGCCACTTACAAGTAGGGCCCACTCGTCAATCATCCATGTCAGCATCAAACTCCACCTCAGTGTGCCAACATGGCAAAACTGCTATGCAAAACCACCATAGGGGGTTATTTAGATGGTTTTTCAAAGGTGAGGGGGTTAAATACCTGGTTTTATAGGTTGGGGTGTGAAGTAGTCAAGTAGTAATAGGTGAAGGGGTGAAGTAGACTTTTTCCACTTTATTTTTATCCCAAGCCTCTTCAAATCTCGGGACGAGATCTACTACACCTATATAGGAACCACCACTTAGGGAATTCTCTACGATCTCCTTGCGCCATGTCATCGAAGGGGCCCCACAAGTTACTAAGCTTCAAAATCAAGAGTTAAAGCCCAAACGTCTCCCAATATTGTTCAGTCGAGGAGTCCAGCAACCCATCGTTTCAACTATGTCCATGCATGCATGCAACGGAAGCTGCCTGGCTAATTAATAATTGGCAAGCATGATTCAACTACAAGCCCAATCGATGTAGTACAACCGAAGCACTAACATTAACCATGTTGATGGCAAGAGGCAGCAACAATTCATCTCCTCTCCCATGCATGCAACGGAAGCAGTAGCATTAACCATGCAGGAGTCAATGTCTCGCTACAAGTGCAATGCCACCGAGAAGCCAAGCAGACTATTGTACGTTGCACAGTTAATTTATCTCTCCATCTCCCTGACCATGTGCGCCTTCTATATATATATATAAAACCACAAGCAAGCATTAGATTCAACTAAAGAATTGTGTTCTTTTTGCAAAGGCCAGTAAACCTCTCCATCCCCCTAATCCTAGAGCTGGGACTTGGGCCGTGCCATTTGAGGGCGGGTCATGGCACGGTCTTTTGGCACGACCCGAAGCACGGCACGACACGAAATATTCTGGGCCGTGCGCGTACGACGACACCTAACACGAGGGCCGTGCCGTGCCTAAGATCTCGGCACGATGGGCTACATGGCACGGCCCGCATTTTGGGCCGTGCTTGGGCCACGCACGACACCTAAAGTGGCACGTATACACTTCTATTACTCTACAATGTATTTTTATAGCATTTACTATAGTACATCTCATATAATACTTAAATAGATTATAAAAACCATTAAAACTTCATTGAAAAGGTATACACAAGATACATATTTTTATATTACAAGAACAAAAAAAAGAAGTAGCCGAGATATTTTGAGGGCCGTGCTTGTGCCGGCACGACACGAAGGCGTGCCGCCGTGCCACGGGCCGTGCTTGGGCCGAAGAAAAAAATTTACCGTGCCATGTCGGCACGGCCCGACGTGCTCCCCGTGCCTAAAGAGCACGATCCGAAGCGGCACGAAGCACGAGAGGGCCGGGCCGGGCCGGCACGGCACGGCCCAAGTCCCAGCTCTACCTAATCCTAATGTTGCAGATCAGACACCATAGGAGAAGATGACCATCTTGCCTGGACCCATGAATGACAGCATTGGTTCGGCCACTGCCTTCTCCATTACCAGCAATTCCATATATGTGCAGTGGTAAGCATTATGCATTTTATCCAGATATCCTATCTTTAATGCATATACATACATCCCTCTAGGGTTTTGGATATATATGCACAATTTGTGAATACAATCTTAGGCACCGTCTAACCGATTTA
Organism: Hyparrhenia diplandra; assembly: GCA_015847255.1. Lineage (NCBI taxonomy): Eukaryota > Viridiplantae > Streptophyta > Magnoliopsida > Poales > Poaceae > Hyparrhenia > Hyparrhenia diplandra. Next base: position 220,037 of record JADLZK010006242.1, on the reverse strand, counting down.
TATTCCCCTTTCATATCCGCGCAAAACGAACGCGGGAATTCATCTAGTTCATGTTAAGTGGGGTAGCTCTATGACACCCCAAAATTTTCATTTTATGCGTTGTTATTATGAAACAATAAATAAAATGAAGGATTTAAAATATTTGGATAAAATTTGTCAACATTAGTTCAAATCTTCGTATGTCTTTAGTAAAGAAAGGTGTGCTTTTCAAAATCTTAAGGAATTAAGTTGACATGTTTGTTGTGATGTGATGTTGGCCAGTTGCTTGTTTTTTGTGCTTTTGAGTGTGCTAAGTTTTCTAGACATGGTTAGTGCAACGGTCTTCTCTCTCTAACCTGTTTTCGTCTTCTTCCACCATCAACTCCCTTGTATCTTAGCTTAGTCCTTTGTTGGAAGGTTCTCAAAAATCCTTTGTCGCCTATTCTAAATCGCTTATTTATGATCAAGTTTCATCAATCCGTCCCCCAAAACTTTTCGAGAACCTTTTCGGCTTTTCCAGCTTTTCTCTCTATTTTGTAAGCCTTTTCTTTTATCTAGATCCTCTCATATATCTTTTCATGAGCTCGAAATACTTTATTTGAGTTCATCATGATCCAAAGTGCCTCTGGGAATTTTCCCCAGATTTTTGAAGCTTTCGGAATAATTTTCGTGGCTTAAAATCAATTCTGGACATTTCTGGAATTATTTAATTCATGAAATTTAATTAATCCCGAAATTATAAAATAGCTAATTTTTCCCCAGCCTTAAACCCTATGCTTATATATATATATGCCGGCGAAGCCCTCAACGCGCTGGTTCCAATAGTACGGCCTGTTTCGCGAGTCGCCACCCCTAACGCCGTACATCTATCGCCGAAGTTCGTCTCACCTAGGGTTCCGGCGAACTTCCGACGAGCGTTTCCGGGCCATCTCGATCGTCTTTGGCGAATTCCACCACCACCAAGAGGTAGCCCTCGCCGTCCTCTTCGCCGTGGTATACTTAATCGTCCCGGTCCATGCCTGTTTGATTGTTTTCCTAATCATCTCTCTTTTTCCGGCGAGGTTCCATGGACGTTCGTCGTCTTCGTCCAGCTGGTGCAACCGCGGCCCCTTCCCGCGCCGGTTCCCGGCGACGCCGCCCCTGGCTCGCTCCTCGCGGCCCCGTGCCCGGCCTCGCGCCGCCCGTCCGTGCGCCGCTGCTCGCAAGCAGGGCAGCATGGTGGCCGCCGCCGCCGCCGTGCCCGTGCGGGCGCAGCGTGCGTGCCCGCCGTCTCCCGCCTCGGCCCGCGTGGGCCCCTGCGCCATGGCGCACCGAGCCGCCTCCGCCAGCCGGCCAAGGCCCCCTGCCGATGCCGAGCCCCCTCCTTCCCCGGGGCGAGCACAGCAACAGCCATGGCTGTTTGACGTGAACTGCATCAACGAAGATGACCAAGGTAGAAGAAGGATCTGTTCGTAATTCTTTATGTTCTGAAATCGTAGATAGGTCCCTGATCGTATATGGTCCGTCGTTTCCTTGTTTTAGCTCCCATTCGAGTCCTTCCAGTTCCGTTAGTTTCATATCGTCGTGCTCTCTGCAGTAGTGCTAGTGTTACTCAATTGTGAATTTATTTGTTTAAATGCAATTTGATTAATGTTTATTTAATAGCTTTCTAATTAAAACAACCTAGGGTTATAATTCCTTTCTTGTTTGTTTGCGATCATGTCAATGTATGTCTCATGCTATTGATGTTTGATACAAATGTTAGTTTGATTGATATTTATCTAATGCCTTTTAAATTTATAAACGCAACTTAGGTTTATAAATGCCGGTCTTTTTATAATAAATATTAATATAATTAATATCAACATAAATGCCTTTTCACTAATGTCTTGTTTAGATCAACTTGAGTTATAGAATAGGTTGTCTAGTGTTCTCTCATATGTCAAAATGTTTTCTAAACTAATAAATGTTTTGTTAACTAAATGAATCGAGCGTGTAGTTTGCTCTCCGTTATGTTGCTTCGTTGTAGTTTAGTCGAGTCCTGTTTATCGGTAGCTCTGTTCTTCGACGCTCTGCGCTCTTGTGTCCGTAGTACCAGGCCCTACCATTTCATCCGTTCTCTCTTTAGTTTCTCTTATGATTGATGCTTGTTCTTAAGTCTTGTTCGTTTGTTTGTTTGTTTGTTTGTGTTGCTTGGTTGCTTTGCGAGTAGGCGAAGAGTCTGTTCGTTAGAGCCGAAGACCGTGAGCCGAGGACCGACAAGTGCGTAAAGCAGCTAGAGACCAAAAGATAGAAGATAAACATTCCGAGCAGCTATACTTTGGTTAAAGGCAAGTGCAGACACTATGTCATAGTACAGTTCGGCCCGGCCCGGAGGGGGCTAGGCGCGGGTCAAGCAGCCCAGGAGGGAGGGCGCGCGCGCCCAAGGAGGCCGGCCGCCGCCGCCGCCGCCACCGTCATCCTCGTCATCATTATCGTCCCCGATTAGGATTAGGTTTTTGCTTGTGAAGGGGATATTCCACTCTATAAGGAAATCTCCTATTAGGAAAGAATAATATTTTGCTTGTAAAAAGGTATTCGATCTATAAGGAAATCTTTAAAGAGATTGTTTGCGTTACAAGTCCCATAGGAGGGCTATATAATCAAGGAGGATGTAATCTCATGGGACAAGCAAATAAACAAAATATTCCTCGCCCTAGCTCTTCCACCACCGCCGCCGCCCCCGCCCCTCGCCCTCGCGCCCGCCGCCCTCCCGCCGCGCCACCGCCCAAGGCCGGCCGGCCGGCACCGTCATCGCCGCCCCCCTCCTTAAAGCGGCCGTGACACACCATTTGATCATATGGTACCTATTCACATTTAATTATGAATTTACTTTCATTGCATGCGTCTTAAATCAAATGCAACCCTAAGGACTTGATTAGCCACATTTATCCAAAAGTTACCATGGGAAGGTTGGTAGATAGGTTGCAACATAATTGTTTAGCTTGCTCCGCTCATCTACTTAATTATTTAATGAAAGTAAAACTCTTATTATATAATATGATGATCCGATGATGGTCAATGGCTGTGGCCATATGTGTGAAGATGAGGATGCTGGACTCCATCATTGGATTGGTGGATAAAGGGGGAATGGGTACTGGAGTTTGTCCGGTTTGCCAGAGGTACCCGTGTCCACTCTCCATAAGGACTTGGTCATGGAGCGGCCACCTGGGACAACAGTACAACTTCAAGACCTAATGGGCTCTGGCTTGACGGATTATCAGGTCACTCGATGTAGGGGGAATCTTTCCACTGGGATGGCGCATAAGGGTTTCATAGAATTTTAGTATGGCAATGCTGGTAGATCCATGGACTCGGGGACGCTTGCCATACGCCTACGTAATGCCTAGCGAGTCAACCCCTACCTCTCAAACCCGTGAAAGGTCTCGTAGTGAAACCCCCGCTTGCTCACCTTGGAAGTGTTTGGGGTCGACGGGCCTCGGGCAAATGGGAATCACGACTTGAAGTGAAAGTGTACACCTCTGCAGCAGTATATGATTAGAACTAGTATATCGGGCGTGCTCATGGTCAAGAGTGGCCTAGAGCTCTCACATGATTAGAACTAGACTCACATGGATCTATGGAGATGGAGATGGTTTCTTGAAGGAGGTTGCGACCTCGTGCTTCTTGGGTTGGACTTCCAAAGGCTTCTCGGGGTGAATCTCCCCAAGTGTTATGTGATGATAAAGAGATAAATGATGATATGATAATATATTTACTCTTACTTGCACCTTAATTAAGGCCTGGGATCTTTAACCCATATTAGTAACCAGGTTGTATAAGAATTAATGATTAATATTGTTGCCACATTAAAATGCTACCGCAGCTTAAACAATGTCACCTACCTTTGTTTAAGCCTTGCATATCATATATTTTCTCTGTCGTACTTGCCGAGTTCGACATGGACTCACCCTTCCTATTCCCTCCACCCCAATTGTCCAGTAGTAAGGTGCTGCTCAGAAAAAGGATAAGAGATGTTATGAAGATATAAGAAGTTGGTCAGCAGTGCTTGGCGTACGGAGCCCCCAGTCAACTGTCCCTACTGTGATGGAGCCTGAAGTGAAGTCTTAGCTACCGTTCTATGTTACTCTGATGTTTGTAAGTGTTGTTATAAGTATGTTTTCTGCTATAATACATTGAATTCTGATATTTATAGATTCTGTGTTGTATGTGTGGACTTCCTGGGCACACATATGGCGATTCTGGTTTTCCTTTGGAAATTAGGGTGTGACAACCAGTCCATGTTGATGCTTGGCTTTAGTGAGGAGGCACTGATAGTTGCCCACACCTACCTGCTGGGACAACAAGGCGCAAGGCAGGGGCTTTGTGAACATGAGTGACAGCCATAGGACCATTTGGCTTAGGAACTACCTTGCCAAGAACTACTACCTGTAGTTGCACTACATGATGGTCCGCATGGCCAATGAGGGGGATGATAGTTGAGATGTATAGTTCCTCCACCTCCCTCGCCCACTCTCTCACCTTTTGTTTACACTTTGGTGTAGCTTTTGTGCAGGTTAGTTGGCTGATTCACACGTATCCTTTTGGGTTAGTTTAGTTGGAGGGTGGCAAACTATAGGTAACCATGGGTAAGATAATGGACCTTATTTGAGCCTAGATCTATTGAGCAGAACTACTATCTGTAATGCCCTATTTGTGGCCTCTGTTGGCTGCTCTATTTGCTACCATTCTGTCATTTCTTGTATTTGTTGTCTTTGTTTCTGTGACTTGGTGCCTGTGTGGGTTCAGATCTGGCCTATGATGCAAACTGTGAACAAAACAATGTGGTGGCTGTACAGCTATATGCTCTTGTTGCTGGTTTTCATGACTGTCATCAAATCCATCTGAACCATCCATTCTCTAGCAACACCACTGGGCTGATGGCAGAGAATGGATGGCCAGATGGGTTCCATGGAAGCCTTGATGTTGGGTTCTTACTTCTTTGCAGTCTTAAACTTGTTTTTTTCCTGGAGTTTATTGATACATGTGCAACCACCTGTGACTTAAGTTTCATGAAATGCAGCATCAAATTCTACAGCTGAGGCCACACTTTTTTTTGCCTATGATGTCACAACTGTTGATACTATACCTATGAAGCAGGTCCTCAATGGGACATTTTAGATCATCGATTTGGTAAAACCAAACCGAAGATTTTCAATGCCGCACTCATGTCCTGTTTCATGTCTTATATTTGACTGAGGCTAAACCACCTTTTGATTTCAGAGAGAATGGGCCCTTGCTGTGTGGTTTTCAAGGGGAACAAACCTGGAATTTACATGACTTGGCATGAGTGCAGTGAACAAGTGCTTGGCTTCAAAAATGCTATATACAAGAAGTATAAAAAATATGACCAGGCTGTTCAAGATTTCAATGAATCACTTGGAGCACCAACAGCTCCCCCTAATTAAGCTGTTCCAAACTAATACTTGTGCCACCAAGCCTCCTGTTGATGGTAAGAATGGTTCTTGGAAGAATGTGGCTATTGCCACACTTTTAGTGGTGGTATTTGCTCTTGGGTTGAGGCTGTCCATGTGCAACCACTATAGGTGAAGTAATTAGGCCGATGATGACACAATTACATGGCTCATTAGCTGCCTCTATTTGTTGTTGTTCTGTGTAATCTATTCCTGACACTTGTGCCTATCTGTTCTCCTCTTTGCAAACTAGAGATGGTTGCTGTTGTTCTTCCTTGCTCTTTTTTTTTTTGGTAGCTTGTAACTTGGAGGCAGCTGTGATTGGTAATGATGGATTGATTATTAGTCTAAGGCCTATTACTTTTAACAACACCAGTTGTATGGTTTAATTCTAAACTGTTATTGTAATGAACGTCCACCTATGTTTCATTTGCAATTGCTCTTCTATCCATTGTTATACTACATTTGTGCTTCCTCACTATGGGCCAAGCTGAACTACCCCGCTACTGAACACAATCTCAGTTTGGTAGTTGGAGATAGTTGGTCCTTTAGCCAGGCTGCATGCAGGGAATCAAACACAATCTCAATGTGGCCTGGCCCATTTGGTACATGGTGCCAAACATCAGCACTTGCACCACTACAGACAGGCCTGCCCAGGCTTGGGCCTATCCGGCTGGCCAAGCTGGCCTCAGCCATGCTTCCAAACACGCCCATGAGGACCTCTATCATAACAAAAGTTGTCAAGCGGACGCCAATTAAAATATATATTTTAACTCGCAAGTGTTTGGTTGAGAGATCTTCAAATTAGAGATGGGAAGAGAAGGCCGAATGGAAAATTTTGAGTGTGGATGTCGGTGGAGCCTGGATGCTCTAGCACAGTGACGCGTAGAGCGCGACATGGACTGGCGTGGAGGCCAACGTAGCGAGTTGCCGCTGCTCGCCGGGCTCAACGCGGCGTGGCAGCATAGACGCCCAGCCACCAACGAAGCGGCGCAGCCACCACCGGCGAGGCGCCACCACTCGGATGCATCTCACCAGAGCATCGGGAAGGTCTAGATCTCTACCCTTCGCTAGCCGCGTTGCCCGCAGCCCGCCGGCGTCTGCCCTCCGTGTCCTGCGCCGCTAATGACGGGCCGCACAGGCTTACTTCACTGCTTCAGAAGGGAAGCTGGGCAGAGAGGATGGATCGTGGCGTGGTGGTCAGCGGGCGGGGGTGTGGCGACTGATGTGGATGGGGCCGCGGCTGCGGACAGGGCCGAGCTGACGGCGGCACGACAGCGTGGCAGCGGCGAGGCGGTGGCTGCAGACGAGGGCGCACCTTTGGCCGCGGATGGCGGCGTGGTGGTAGTCAGACCGGGGTGTGGCGGCGCGGATGTGGATGCGAGGTCTGTGGCGCATGGATTGGTGGCGACAGCACGTGGCAAGGCAGAGACCATGGTCAGCGGTGCAAGGAGTTCCAATGGGAGCAGGTGGTGATTTTGGGAAGGAGTGAAGAACGCTAGACATTTCAGTTTAGACTAGAAACCACGCGCGGCGTTGCCGCGCGACCAGAACGATAGGGTGCATGCTTTATGTTACCCGTTTCTTGGTCTGTTTGGTTGCCTTTGTCCAAGCGGGGACACGAAAGTGCACCCATGCTGATCCGAGGGAGGCAGAAATATTAGATGAATAAAGGAGAAGCAAGCAGTGCCTCCCCGTAGATAACCCATTTTGCTAGAATAGGATAGTCACTTTCAGATCCAATAGGAGCAAACATCTTTCAACCGATTCATATGGAGAAAATTTGATATACAAGTACTGCCATTTTCATTTTTAAGTAAAGCAAGTAAAATTGGGATCAGAACTACTATCAAAAGATTTGGCCTTGTGCACAACACGATTCCCACAATGATTGTAGAATAATGATAAAAAGGACTGACCAACCCTTGATAGTGTAGGATAAGTACAACGAAATATTATCTATATCCAACAACAGTGTCTTGGATTTAGTTTTACAGAAGTGAGAAGCTATATGCCCTTAAGCATAGCACGTTTATATACACCAAAAGATTTGTCTTGTCCCAGAGACCAAGAAGCTGTATGCCCTTGAGCATAGCGCGTCTATATACACCAAAAGATTTGCCTTGTTCTAGAGACTTCAGCAAGAAGCTATACATACAGCAAAAGATTTGTCTGTCCCAGAGACTTAGCAAAAGTCTTGTGTTTCTTAGAACACAGTTTGGGGATATTCATCCAACAGAGCAGCAAAAGATATGCCTTCCCGAGAAAAGAACTTTGTAGATATGTTGATGAAGGGGCAACTCTTGTTGATATTATTTTTATCTGTTGATAAGCATAATATATATTAAAAAGTAAGAGGTCAATAAAAACACTTGGATACATAAACTGAGCCTGAGAGGAAGATATATGCGAGTTTTACCTTAGTCGCTGTTTTTTTCCTTTGGCCATAGCTTCTTCGTTTTTGGATAAATTGAAGCATCATCAGTATTGTCGTCTTGAGTCTCCTGTTTGATAATTAAAATTAAGACCAGACAAGTATGAATAATACATTTAATTTAATATAATCATTTTTATATGTGCAGAAATGTTACGTGAGCACACCTGATTATTGCTAGCACTTTCTTCATATCCTCTTTTCCCTGATATAATGTTACCAAAGATGCTGCAGTATAAATTAATGAGAGGTTAACTCAAATTTGTGAAACCATATGACTAGGCATTTTAAATGTATACCTCGGTGGATCAAGGTCCATGGTCTGTGTTTCTCCAGTGGCTTGTACTTGTATTGTTAGTGTGTGTATATATATGTACTAAAATATTAAAAGAATACATTATGAAGAGGAAAGGAGAAATTAAGAGCGAAGTTGGTGCTTTTAAACGTCTTGTTGCTGGTGGTTTTAGCTGGTGCAGTGTCTCAAACAGCAATTTATCCTATAGATTTAGTAAAGACTCATCTACAGACTTATTCAGGGACTTATAGAGGTCTTGTTACATCTTTGCTTTGATAGATATTGCACTCGTGGATAACATTTTACTCCTTTTCAAATGTAAGGCATGGTTTGACCAGGTGTGATCCCCAATATCACACTTGACCATTAACATCTCATATATATTTGGACTAAGCTATGTTATCATCTAAGCGTTTAAGGACAATGAATCTCTTAAGATTTCAAATAAGGAAACTCTGTTCAAATTATTCTACAAAATATCACATATGCACATGGATGTAAAAGCGTGCTATCTAAGAAATTTTATCAGATAGAATAATTTACCATTCACGCATAAGATTGAATTGATAAAAAGGGTGTTCAAATAGTGTTTGAGAGTTTTACCTGGCTTTGAATATTTTTTTTGACGCGATGGGAACTAGTAGTGGTAATTCTTCATGTTCTGCAAGCATAGTTGAGTTGGATGCAACTGTTGAAGATTGGTATAATTGAGACATAGCTGGGGCTGGATGCTTTCCAAATTTCTCCTTGATGAGAACAACTTCGAATGAAGGCTCGAGTGCATTTATGCTTTTGTATAGAACCTTGACTATAAAGGTGAATTTGTGACCTATTAATGATATCACCTCTGGAGGAGTCTGTGTAATGTCATATAGCTTCCGGAGAGTCTCTGCATTTTTACCAATGAGTTTTGTTCCTCGTTTGTCAAAGATCATGAACTCAAGAGTGTATGTTCCATCAGTAACCATAAATGGTATCTTGTATCTGAAAATAATAAAAAACAATAAAGTAGAGGATGTTAGTAATTTTATGTGTATTTAGTATATATTTTTGTTTTTAATGGAGAATTAGAATTGTCTTACTTCCAATTGAACTGGGTGTTTGAGCAACCTTCTTTAGTGCATTTGAAGTTGTTCTCTTGGAGACTGATAGTATGATTATCAATTGTGCATGCTCGGTAGCACCATGGTTTCTTGTTTGTGATTGCAGTGATGGTAACAGTACATTCATATTTTTTATCCTGCATGAATTTAGAGTTTGTATATATAATTAGTTGGATATAAATCTTTCATTATAGGAGTGTAAGGTTTTCTGTATGGAACTGTAAATAAATAATAAAATTACCTTCTCGGTGAAAGGATCTATATCCTTTAATTGTAGCAATGTCTTTTGCTTGAAGCTTCGCTCATTATCATCTTCACTTGGAAGATATAGTTGCTGAATTGGTTCAGATACAAGTGGAAGGCTGAAATTTATAAAGGCATGGGAGATATCTAAATTAGAAGCTTTTGATACGTGCAACATAGATAGAATGCATATATAGTTTAATATGTCTTTTACCTTTTCTGAAAAGCTTTGATTTCAGGGATATCATTGTGGTTGATATACCAACGACATGCTGATGTGCCACTTAAAAATAATGCTCTCCCTTGTAGATTTTCATTAGAGTGCCGACAAATATTGCTATTACATGACTTTGTTGTCCAACTTGTAGTACTGTTTCTCCATTAAATTCTTGGGCTCTTTTTCCAGCAAGTGATACATCGAATGTGTTTCCACTGTAGCAAAATAAAATTATAAGTAGAAACTGTCGTAATAAAAACATTTCAATGAAATGTGCTTTTGCTGTGAACTATTTAAGCTGCTACACTTGTCAAAACAAAAAGGATAGGAGATCTAGGATCTGCTCGATTGTGTTATGGTTGCAGTGTTGTAGCTGCTGGTATAAAGCAACAAATGTAAAATGTATAGTAACTGAAGTGAAAACAGAACAGATGCAGCCAATAGCAGTAGCCAGGTCTTGTTCATATCTATTTTTTTAATACATATCCAGTTATTAGTAGGCTGCGGTTGGTCTAATGGGTGATACATTCGTATTATAGAGATCGAAAATACCTGATGTCCTGGAGTTTTATTACTCTCCTCATGATTAAATCTCCTGAACTTGAGTAAACATTTGCTGCATTTGATACAGCGACAATTCTTCCAATAACATCTGTAATATAAAGTATTATCTTGTGAAAAATATAGTATGAAATGACCAGTTTATATTGTGAGGAAAAGTAGAATACCTAGAAATTTTTCGGTCTTCTTTTGGTAGTATTGAGGCAGGCTAGTAAAAGGAGTAAGTGAGAATGTGTATTTTGGAAAGCTGTCTGGCTGATCATTTGGTACGATAATCATTGTTCTCTTATTTAGTTTGATCATGTAGGGGTGCTCCACAACCTTGAATGTTGGTTTCGCTTTCTCTACTGTTATCTTCTCCATATAGACAATCTTGCCTTCTTGTAGATGAGGTTTGCAAAAGGAATTGCATCAGGTGGAATTTCAGCATAGATTGCATTGGCCTGTGGTAATGGGAAGGAAAAAATATTATTAGCAGTATATTAATTCTGAGGCAGATATTGTATGTTGTGTACCGCACATTTCATGATACCTTTTCATCAAGCAGAACAAGGTCAAGATGCTTGATATCATTTTGTTCATTGTTGCCTGTGAATTCCCACATTCTTGATATCCGTATGCATATAACATAGTCTAGTCCTTTTGGGCGTAGCTCCGAAAGTAGAACTGGTTTTCCTTGCATCTGCAATGTGAAATAAAGAGGAATTGTAAAATCAAACAACCTCTATTAATTTTTAATACAATCTGAAATAAAGAGGTATTGTAATATCAAACCATCTCTATGATTTCTTTATATACAATATTTTTTTAGTGGCTGTTCCACATGTGCCATCTTCATTTTCAATCAATATTTTATGCCATTTTTGTTTGTAACTCTTGAGAGTGCTACATAGAGCTGACCATGTGAAAAAACTGGTTTCTTAAGATATATTCCTACTTTTGATAGAGATTGCCCTTGGCTTTTGTTTATGGTCATGCAGTAGCAAACTTTTATAGGAAATTGTCTTCGGCACAATGTAAATGGCCAGCGATTTCAGCGTGTAGTTAAGTTTATTCTAGGTATATATTCATACATGAGTACCTTTATTATAACAGCTTCAATAATATTATCTGCTAAATTAGTTACTATTAGCCTTGTTCCGTTGCAAAGGCCTATGTTTTGATTAAGGTTTCTTAACAACATTATTGGTGTTCCATTCTTAAGCTTCAATCTATGTGAAGGAAAATTATTTGCATTTAAGGTATTCAAATATTCTACAGGGTACAATACATTTGCATCATTACATATATCCATTTATTTTGATATTGAGTCAGCACTAAAATATTCTCTCTCTATATATTTGGTACTAAAGTATAATCATTTACTTGATCGACTATATCATTTGTTGTTGATAGAATAGCTCTTTGTTTTAGGTAGTCAGGATCATTGTATTTTGTTTTCAAATCTGGGAATGTAAAATTAACTAATGCTTCTATTTTATTTTCTGTGTGTACTAGTAAATCTTTTGGTATTTCAACTATGGAAGTATCATGGTCTATGTGTTCGTTGTCTCCATTACTATTTTTAATAGAGCCACATCCAATTTGTAGAATCCAATTATTAAAGCTTTCTAATTCCTTGTATTCTGAGGTGCTACATCCTATTCTCTGGAGACAAATATTCTCATGTAGCTTTAACTTTTTGACATGATCCCAAAGATACGATCTAAATATTGAAGCATTTATAATTTGTGTTTTTGAAGCATTTTCGTTAACTGAAAGTATCTGCTTGGGATCTCCGCCTAGGACAACGACTTTCCCTCCAAATGGTTTCTCACAAGCTTCATTATCTATCTCAGAAACTATATCCTTTAGTGATCTATCTAGTGTCTCAAAGCATTGTCGATTTGTCATTATTGCTTCATCCCATATAATTAAGTTAGTTTGTAGAAGTAGTTCGGCTAGTTTTGATCCTCTTTTTATATCACATAGTGATAATTCATCGATATCTATGGGAATTTTAAATCTTGAATGAGTTGTTCGTCCATTTGGTAGTAACAATGAGGCTACACCTAACGATGCAACTGTTAGTACTATCTTTTGTTGTGCTCTTAAGTATGACACAATTGTATTCCATAAAAATGTTTGGAGAGAGGGTGAAGAAAAAGCAAAAAACTTTACCCACATTAACAACGAAAAAGATGCAGTACTGCTAGTGCTATGAAAGCAAAATTGCCAAGCAACAATCCAAGAGGACTCGGTACGGTAATTGCAATGAATTCTGATTGAGATTGAATGCTCGTGTCAAGAATTGCAGCTCTAGGTATCTGAATCTAGCAGGGGTAGTTCAATCCAGACGCAATGCAACGAATATGAAAAGATTGATGGGAAGCTAGTATCCGCTCGAGAGGGTTGCTGTTGTCGTCAGCATCGGCCTCCTTGATGGATTGCGCTGCCTCTGCCTGCGGCCGCGGCGGCTGGTGGTTGCTATTCGCCTGGTAAGTGCTGTAGTAGGCAGCAGATCTACTTATCGGCTATTCCTATACCCGTTTTGATCTCATGCTCTTGCCCCATTTTGATCCATATAGACGAGTACCTCTTTCTTTCTCCGCTAGATGGATGCATGAAATGTTTTGAGAATCTGGAGGGAGCTCAAGGGTCAGGTGGTATTTCTGAACGGAAATATTTCAATAATCTTTAGGGAGCTCAAGGGTCAGGTGGTTCACATTTATAGTTGCTATTCGTATAGATGAGGCTCCTGGTATTCTCTAGAAGATATACCACTACTTCTACATGTGTATAAAGTAGTTGACCGGCCTTAGAATTTCTATCAGCGCTTTTGATGTACTGCACTGTAGATACTAGATGACGTGGCCTGCTTCTCTTGCCAGAGCTTGGCTCCGGTTTAGGGCCTCTTTGGATGGCAGGACGGGTACGGGATAGGAAAAGGAAAATCCTGGTATTCTCTAGAAGATATACTACTACTTCTACATGTGTATAAAGTAGTTGACTGGCCTTAGAATTTCTATCAGCGCTTTTGATGTACTGCACTGTAGATACTAGATGACGTGGCCTGCTTCTCTTGCGAGCTTGGCTCCGGTTTAGGGCCTCTTTGGATGACAGGGACAGGTACGGGATAGGAAAAGGAAAAAACGGAGGAATGGAGATGACATCGCCTTGGTTTCCTACGGAAATGAAAAAAAAAAAACTAAGGAATGGAAACGTGCCTTTGGTAGGAGGCAGGTGAAACGAAGGAACATCGTTCTTCTATCCCTCCCGGCGCCCCTCTCCCTATGAATCCGTCCCGTCCCCTCGCTCCCATCTCACCGCGTCCCCTCCCCTCTCTCCCCCCCACGCAGCGGATCCTAGGAGCCCCTCTCCCTCCCACCGCGCCCCCCTTCCCTCTCCTCTCACCCACGAGGCGGCCTCGGGCGGCGGGCGGCCCAGGCGTGGCGACGCCGGTGCGTGCACGGCGGGTGAAGCCCGGCCCGCTCCCCTCAATCGGGCGGCGGCGGCGCGGGGGGCGAGTCTGCTACCTCCTCCGGCGGATGCGAGGATACGGAGGTGGTCGGCCAGCGAGCTTCTCTCCCTCCCACGCCCACCTTCTCCCCGCACGCGAGCTCCACGGTCGACGCATGGTCCTCGTCCTCCTCCTGCTGCTACCGCTAGATCTCCGATCTAGGGTTCTAGCCACTCACCTAGTCTTCCTCAACTCCGGCCATGATGGCGGCGGTGGCGGGGCGGGGGGATGGGAGGGGAGGTCGCCAACCATGCTGTGTTTTTCCATAAACTTCAGAAATCGGCGCGAACACGTACGAACGGGATGCGAGCGACACCCGCCAGAAAATTCTAAGAAGTCGACTGGATGCTTTTTTTTCCTATGAAATTGAATGCAGGATTGCAATCCTATGGAATCAATCCTTTGTTTTTGTGTGAACCAAAGGAAAGGTTAGGAAATTTTCCTTAGGAATCTCAATCCTATAGTTTTCCTTTGTTTCACCCTCAATCCAAAGGGGCCCTTAGGAAGTTAGAGAAGATTATTATGTAAAAAAAAAAATTACCTCCGGATGTATGGAAGCTTATCTGCTTGCATGTTCTTTGGCTAGATACTCCTGAAAGCGATTGAGGTAAATACCAAATATCTTGGGAAGAAACGGAGGGAGAAGGAGCATAGGGGTCTAGTGAATATAAAAGCTGTCCCCTTTTTTTTTTTTTTTGATGCCTCAACTCTTCCGGTACACTAACTCACACCACCACACACACCACCACACGCACACAACTCACACACACACCCCCTAATGTGCAAGCTAGACCTACACCTATACGAAGAGACTGCACGTGGATAAGAGATATTCGAAGTCCATACGTAACGGGCATGTCACCCTGACCATTGTGTGCATCCACGTGTGAGATCTGCAGATCACAGGACTTGCAGATTTATTACTGGGGAAGAACCCCGTGAGGCGGGCAAGTGTCGCTCCTGGGAGTTCACGCCCAGCCGCTCGCTCACCTGGCGAGCTTGCCAACCGAGCTACGCTCGGTCCTCAGTATAAAAGCTGTTCCTGTTCCTGAAGCTTCTTGAGACGGAGCGCCGTTCCTGGAGCCCGTGTTGGGCGCAGCTAAATGGCCCGTGGTTGGGCACGTGTTTTTCTACCGTCAGATTAAGTGGTGACTCTAATCTGATGGCTGAAAATTGACAGGTGACTCGGCCCAATGGTTTGCTCGTTTTTGGCTCAGGTTTTATTAGGTAGAGATTTAGTGTTTTCGGCTAGATTCGTCCACGTCGTTCTTGATACGGTGCATGCTTATGTCATACTCATAATATCCTTTTAAAAATCCAAGGATTGCCACGTATAACCAGAGGGTATATCATCATATTCTAACGTTAGGTGATACTCAATGAAACCTCCTATAAGACACAACACCAATATACTTAATTATCCTAAGAAAGCCAAGAATAATACGGTGAGGCTTATACTATCTAGTAACCTAATGGCCCCTTTGGAACAATAATTTGCCATTATCATGCTTGTTGTACGATTGAAAGTTCATTCTAGAAGTCTATGGTGAGGCAATAAGAACGAGATAGGATTGTTTTTCTCTTCATCGAACAAAAGCGAGCCTGGTAGTATTAAGCTTTTTATTTCTTTCTTTAAAAAAGTAACCTTCATGCTGATTGTTATCTAAAGAAATGAAAAGGAAATACTATTTATGGATATATCCCACACATTATCCATCGGTTTTTAGTAAAGAAACATATCATTCGTTACAAGCATATCAAGTGGTTTTTAAGAAAGAAAATTAAAGCACATGTCATGACTACACCGAATAAATAGCCTATTCTAAAATTTTAAGATACTTTCCATGCTCCAATAATGCAATAAAGTTCAGAAAGGCCCGCATACTCAATGGGGATATATAAGATATCATACCTGGTGATCTACTAGTAAATTTTTGCCATTTTGATCACAGCAACTTCCATCTACTGCATTAAGAATTTCAATTATATTCGATACATTTGGCCTGTTCTTCTTATCAGGCTGCACACATTCCAAGGCTACGTCTATGCATTGTTTAACTAGCCGGGTATGTAGTTCTAGTGCTGTATACCTCGGCTCTCTTTCGAATCTGTTCCTCCAATTTCTGAGCACCTACACAATTGCATATATAACAAGTTAGCTAGAGCAATAGTACACATGTAGAAGATCTGTTAGTTCATCTTATTACTTTCTCTCTGAAGTTCTGGAAATCTATTTTGGTGCTTAGGCGATAGTCCGGATAGTCATCCTTGCAGCCTTTCAGTATCTCTATAATTATGACACCCAAACTAAATATATCTGCTTTCTCTGAGATTACGCCCCTGTCTGTGTATTCGGGTGCCATGTATCCCCTGTAGTAGACGTCAAGAGTTTGAGATGGTGCAAGCATAATTGAGACCATTAATACATTACAAAGAAAGCAAATGGTATTTGTTGTGGGGCGTAGCTTACTTGGTTCCGGGGCGATTTGAAGTGACAAAGTGACAGTGTCAGATTTTTGTTCACCCAACAATCTTGACAAACCAAAATCTGTAATTTTTTGGCGTCATAGTAGCATCCATCAATATATTTTGAGGTTTAAGGTCCAAATGAATAATATTGCGCCCATGAAGGTATTTCAAAAACCACTGCATATTCCCTTAATTATCTTGTATCTTGTGTTCCACTCAAGACCTGAAGATTCATCTGTAGAAAAAATTTTCTAGACATAATTAATCTTGTCATACTAATAATAAGAGCAATGAAACACATTTTGTGTGGTCGAGTGCAGTAATAGTAATATCTAGTTTTTAGCTCGTCCAAAAACAAACTTATCATACATAGATAATCAATTTATGTTTGACAAAATTTATAAAGAAGACTCATATTTATTACACCAAATAGAAATACTATCACGATATATTTTATGATGGATTTATCACACTATTTAGTACTTATTATAAATGAGGTTATATAATTATATATATATTTTTGTATATACTCGTTCAAATTTAAGATTTTTATTAACTCAAACTAGAATAACCTTTTTTAGATGCCGGCAACATATTTCAGTGTTCTGTTGATTGTGGAATGTAAACTAGACAAAATGGAAACAAAGGGAGCTGATAAATTATGTCCCGCACGTGTTTCCGAAACATACCTGAAAGATGCTTATCAAGGCCTCCATTACACATATACTCGAAGCAGAGCATTCTTGTTTGTGCTTCAGCAACAATAACTTTCCTGTTCGGTTGCTTCATCATCACCCCCCTTTGATTCAACACAGTACCCTAGAAGCAGTATTACATTTTTGTGTTTGATATCCATAAGAAAGGAAGCCTCGTTCTCGAAGGATGTGTGATCACTCGCCAGAATTCTTTCATTAAACTTTTTGACAGCAATAACTGAACCGCACCGGAGAATGCCCTTCATAGAATTGATGTTTGATCCATTCATTAGTTATTGCTGCCAACATTTGGAGATTGATTGGAGCGAAAAGAATCAATCATACCTTGTAAACCACTCCATACCCACCCTTGCCGAGTTCTTGCTCATCGCAAAAAAATCACTTGTGATGGATCTCAAAAAGTCTAGGGGCACAGAAATTGGTCCTGCAGTTGGATGTAGCAGTTTGTTCTCGAACTCCAGTATCTCACTTTCAGTAAGTCTCCTGTCCATTGCTATTTACACAGAGCCGGCTTTATGTGGGAAAATTATATACTTGGGTCAAACGTAGATTGTTATGGTATTTTAATTATTACTGTTATGAGTTGCTCCAACATGTAAATTACTTCATCCAATGTACAGCAGAACGAAGAACTGTGATGCAACATGCAAATACGTATGGCTAGGATATAATACGTGAAAAAATAACTACTTACCAGAGTATACTTGTTAGAGCACGTATCGGACCAGCTCAACTCAGCCAGCACCCAAGACTATCTCCTTGAAATTTCAAGTCCAGTCCCCTAGACTCCGTTTTTAATGTTTTATTAATATATATGAGCTTCCGATTCAATAAAAATAGAACGTCACAGGCTCATGGCAGTATATATGCTGCCGACAGTACCGCCATGAAAAGCCTGCAAGATGAAAAGAATACTGACTTAGGCCCTGTTCGTTTTGCTGAAATTTGGCATATGCTGATGTTGAATTGTTGTGAGAGAAAACACTGTTCATTTGCTGAAAAGTACTGTTAAAGTAGTGCTAAGAGAGACATTTTTTTCTGGTGCTGTATACCGGGATAAAATTTGAACGACAGGTAAAAAATGGGTTCAAGGCAACAAAAAGGTCTGAACTTTGAAGCTACAGTTTAGGTACTAGAATTAATGGACACGGAACCTTGTTCCATTATCTAATAAAAAATCTAATTAATAATAGTAAGGCCACTGTAGTTACAGGGAGATCAGCATAGCCACACAATGCAAAGTTGCAAACAAATAATCTCCAAACGCACCTCTCGCAAACTGTTGCGCTAGTTAAAATCTTCAGTACCACCGGAAGATATATGTTTGAGTTGTGCTGCGTGCAGGGAGAGGAGGAAGCCACCATTAGCAAAACTGATGCTGATGTCGCCAGAAGTCGAGAACAGAAGAAACCATCTACAAGAAAGCTTACCCACCATGAAGAGGAACGAGCAGGATTCGATTTGATCACCCAAGGTGTTAATTATTAGAAGACAACTGGTGCTGGCTGCGTGAAAGCAAGAAAGGAACTGATACTACTGTTATGCGAGTTGTTGAAGATATGCCTGATGTGAGTTATAACTGACTTGAAAACTCCAAAGATCTTCAGAGTAGCACCGGATCGGAAGATGTGCGACTCTGACCCCTCTGCTAGCTGCTGCTGCTTGCGTTTGCACAATGCATTGGGGAGAGAAAACCACCATTAGCATGTGAGTACAAAGCAAAACAAATCTGATGCTGCTAGCTGTTGCCAGAGGAAAGTATCAGTATAAGCAGCCAGCTTACCTTACCAACCAAGAAGAGAAACTAAACCAGCAGGATTTGATGGCGCTGCGTGAAAGCAAGAAAAGAACCGCCGCAAACAGGAGAGAGGTCGCCGGCGGCGGAGACGATGGAGGAGAACAAGAACTGGTGGTTCGTTCTAGTGGTGGTGGACCTGGTGGGAGCTGGCAGCTGAGCAGTGACAGTGGGGGTGCCGGGCAAAGGGAAAGCAGGCAGGAGAACGAACCACCGTCCACCACCACCAGACCTGGTGCCAGGCAAAGGGAAAGCACCACCACCAGGTCCACCACCACTAGACCTGGTGCCAGGCAAAGGGAAAGCAAGGGGACGAAGTGGTGGCACAGGCGGGAAATCACTTGGCGCGGTGGTTCAAATTTTGAGTGGTGTTGGGCACACGCGTGGGTGATTCTAAGCCACAAACTGGTTTGGGCAAGCTTTGTTTATTTTGGCTGTGTCTTTAGAGTCTTCAACCTTGTTTAGAATCTTCAACCTTAGGCAAGCTGGGCCACTATTTACCGAGACGGGCCTTATAATGTGACTGCCTCGGTTAATGTATTAACCGAGGTATTAACTGAGGTGGTTGCGTTAGGAAAACTGCCTTGGTTAATCGATATTAACCGAGATGGGCATTTTAAGGGTGCTCGCTTCCGTTAATCTATTTTGCGAGGCGGTTACAACTGAGGTGGTTAAAATTTCTGCCCGCCTCGGAGGGTGTTTTCACAAAGGTCACGGTAAATCTTTTTTTGTAGTAGTGTCTGATTCAGCAGAGAACACATTGCACTGCTCTTCACCACTCTTTTCCAGCCTTTACAACCTCTTGAGCTATTGCCACACAGAAAGGGCCACAAACCACAAGTGCCTGTTCATGGATGAGAAGATGCTCTTTGCATCTTTGCATCTTCAGCAAAGCTGGCATCTCTCAAAGCAGAAAAGCATTACGAGCCAAAGGGAGAAAGCGGTGGATGTGTCACCATCCATGGGCAAGTGTAGCTTTCATCAAACAAACCGAAAGAGAGACACAAGGCCTTAAGGGCACAATTGACAAAGACGTGACAAATCGTCATCCCAAGGTAAGGAGCTTTTCTTTGCAATTAAGGAAGAGAAGCACACAGCAACCACGCAGCAACCATCGCCGAACAGCTCTAGCCGGTCCAGCAAATGCAGTGTCAGAGTGGACACGGCCGCAGCACTAGGCACTAGCTAGTGTGTGTACAGTTGACCTCATAGAAAAGAGCCATGCGGTGGCGTCGACAGAAATGTCAGTGGCCATGTAGACCCACTCTATTTAAAAGTGGTGAAGGTTTTCATCAATCAATTCTGCAAAAACGATCATGGAAATTTTTGAGAAAAATATGTTCTAGTGTAGTGGATATGGTATGGCCAAGCATCCTACAGAAGTTCGACTTCTAATAATCTCTGCAACTAAAAAATTACGGAACAATATTGTCTACCCGGCTACCTTCCCTTCACCCCAACGTATGACCCTCCGGCGATTCCTGACCGCACGGAACAAATTGATCACCTACCTAACTGGCTCGTGCATGCAAGGAACGATCGTGCATGGCTTATTATTGGCTTGTGCATGCAAGGAAAACAATAATCATGCTCGTGCATGGATTTGGATATGAATAATGATTATCCACCAACAGCCATACTCATCATAAACCGGATCCTCGATCGACGTCAGGCCATCATTGACGCGCCCCTCCCGTCCTTCCCGTCCGCGCTCGCGAATCCACGCCAGGCCATCATCGACGCCACCGGACACCACGGTGGCCGCTGCCGCCGCCGCCGCCGCCGCACGCGAGGCACTCGTCGACAAATTACCGTCGGGCGCTCCCAGGCTTCCCTCGATACCGGGCCCGCCCGAACGCTTTCCGCACGCGACGCTGCCCTCGCCTGCGCACTCACCCTCGCCTTCGCTAGCCGTCCTCCTCCTTGCGCGCCGCACAGGGCTTGCCTCCGCCGGCGCCCTCGCGGTCCTGCTCGGCGCGCGAGGTTCTGGTGGGCGTCGACGAGGACGGCAGCTGTCAAGGCAACGCCACTCGGCATCTGCCGCTGTCCACCTCGCATCGCGTACCCCTCCCCATCCACTGCTGCCTCGCTGTCTCCTCTACATCCTCCAGCGCCTCACCTCAAGTCCTCCCCGTCCGTCCCGCCGTCCCTCCACCCGCCCGCTCGACGCCACCGGCTGCCGAAACGCTGGTCGCAGGTGCCCGGGTCACCGCCGGCCCCCGTGCGGCAGCCGGAGAACGGGAAGAAGAGGAGTGGTTTGCCGGAGAATAAAGAGCCGAGAAGTGTTGCCCGACGATGGCAGGATTGGGAATAATACGAATTGTAACTGAGTTCAATACATGCTTGTCTTTCCTTTCCCCACTCAACTCTACTTATCCTGGCTGTTTTTTTTTTTTTTTGAGGGGAACTTATCCTCGCTGTTTTTTAGTACACAGTACAACGCAGACACTCGCACATGCACGCACACTCACTCCTATGAACACACGTCGCGCAAACTCTACTCCTATGAGCATCTCTCGCGACTGGGTCGGCGGATCCGGAGATTCCCGAAGTCACCATTGACGCCTCGTTGTCGACGGAACGTCGCTACCACTAAAAGCATAACGCGGAAAATCCTAAAATAAATCCGAGGAAAAATACGAGCACCCGTGCTTGCGTCGAGGACTTGAACCCGGTCGAGCCGAGGTTCCACCACAAGGGACCTAACCAACTGATACTTATCCTGGTTGGTGCACGGGCACGATTGGTTACATGCCCACCGCGGGCGAACACTTTGGAGTTCCCGGGCGGTTCGATTACCCCCCCGGGCCTTGGCTCGGCTTGGGCATCTCCTGGATGGTGGGTGCGACACCCCCCTCCCTTGAGGACCAGCATGTCCCCGGGCCCGGGGGAAGCTGCTGGAGTAGAGCTTCAGCATCCTCCCAAGTAGCGAGCTCACGGTACAGGCCGGACCCATTTGATCAGCACTTGTGCAACAAAGCCATCCTGGCGAGGTTGAAGGCGCCGTTGCAAGATCTGTTCACGGAACCTAGAGGCCAAAGTCGGATTCGGGAGATTGGTAGATACCCGATACTTGGAGGAAGGAGCTGGTCGCAACAAGGACACATGAAAAACTAGATGAATTCTTTGAGCACAGGGGCAATTCCGGTTTGTAAGCGACTTCACCAATCTTTGAAGCAACCTTGTAGGGGCCGAAATATTTGAAACTGAGTTTCTGGTTGGGCCTGGGTGCTAAAGAGCTCCGCATGTACGGGCTGTAGTTTCAAGTATACCATATCTCCCACAGCAAATGAACGATCGGAACACTTCTTGTCGGCCTGGGACTTCATGCGTTGTTGGGCGCGTAGAAGGTGTTGTCGGACAGCAGCAAGCATAGTGGCATGTTCAGTCACGAAGGATTCAACTTCTGAACGGTCAGTTGCGAGAATTAGGGGTAGACCAAAGTGGTGAGGAGATTGGCCATATAGGACTTCAAAGGGCGAACGGCCCGAGGAAGAATGGGGAGAGGTATTGTACCAATATTCCGTAAGGGACACCCAGCGAGACCACTGTTTGAGACAGGAGTGCACGAAACAACGAAGGAAAGTTTCGAGGCATTGGTTGACACGCTCAGTTTGGCCATCAGATCGAGGGTGATAAGCTAAGCTCATAGATAGGGTGGTTTGGGCGAGGCAGAAAAGTTCGTGCCAAAAGGTGCTAGTGAAAATGCGGTCGCGATCTGATATGATATGGGTGGGCAGGCCATGCAAGTGATAGATGTTATCAAGGAAAAGCTGAGCGACTTGCTAGGCAGATAAAAGGTGAAGCAAGGGAACAAAGTGGGCAAACTTATTGAATTTATCAACAACCACCATCAAGCAGTTCGCTGATCCGGAACGCGGAAGACCCTCGATGAAGTCCATCGATATCACTTTCCAAGACTCTGACGGCACTGGCAATAGGGGGACAACAAACTGGGGTAACGACAGCGTTCAGCTTAGACTTTCTATATCAAAAAATTAGAAATAATTTTCACAAAACTATCTAAACATTTCACTAAAAAAATATGCATTTAAAACATTAAAATATGATTTGATCTTAGAAATTCATAAAAAATGTTTTAACTCAGAAAATATTAAACTACTTATATTTTTTTTTTTCTAAAATCATCCTATATGTTTTTGTTCCTTGCTTAGAATTATTTAAATCCAATATTGTCTCCTAAAGTATGAAATTGGGTCAAATTTGCAACGGTGAATGTAGGCCAAGACAAATCCTTGCAATCACTGTGCAACACGCCGTGAAAACTGCAAACAATGTTTCCTCAGCAACATAGTCTTGCTTAACCACCATGACCTGCACCAATATTCCAAATTAAAAAATATAATCTAAGTTCGAATGCGCATTAACAACACATATCATGTGGTTTAGCTTTGCAGTTGTACTATATCTTCTCCAGCAAGGATAAAAATGAATGGAAATAAGTCATAATAGAAAAAGGAGAAAAAGTGGTGTGTCGTCGGATTTGGGACGTGTTTAGAGGATGAGCACACATTTTTTTCATTAAAAAAAGGAAAAATATCTTGGACAACGGGGCCTATTCGAGGTGGGGGGGAGGGGAGCCCACGGCACCTGGAAGGCGGAGGCGAAGATGTCTAAAAAATCTATCTAATGATAAAGTATATTTAATGATAAAATAAGCAATAACAGAATAGATAATATTTATATAAAAAATTTGAATAAGACAAACTGTCAAACAAGATGTCTCAAAATCGAAAACGTCATTTATTTTAGGGACGGAGGGGGACTAAGTACAGAAGCCAGGAGACATAAACGTGCACCTTTGATCACAGCCAGCCGTTCCCGCCGTTCCAGCAAACGCAGTGTCAGGGTGGACACCGACGCACCACTAGGCACTACTAGTAGAAAGAGTCATGTGGCGTCGACAGAAACGTCAGTAGCCATGTAGACCCACTCACTTTAAAAAGTTGTGAAGTTTTCATCAATCAAATCTACAAAAACGACCATGGAAATTTTGAGAAAAATATGTACAGAAGTTCGACTTCTAATCTCTACACCTAAAAATGCTCTAAAACTAGCAGGTGTGCCCGCTCTTCGAGCGGGCGGAAGAGAGAACTGGAAGAGGGGAAAAAAAAAAGGAAAAAAAAAATTAAGCTAATGGGTCTGAACTGTTCACATGATCTGTACTGTTCCATTTCGGGTTTTTACTGTTCATAGAATCCATTACTAACAGGCAGTTACTGTTTATATACTCATTACTGTTCATAGGTTCCGTTACTGTGTCATCAACACAACAGTGTTTTATCTCACTGTGCCGGCAGCAGGAACATGTGAGGGCGGCGGACCCGTTCCGGGTCTAGGAAAACTATAAGGTATGTTAGATAATCATCTATCTGGTGATACCAAAAAAACCGTGTACTATCCGGTCACACAGACTACACTACCCGGTCACAAAGACCACCAAATACGTATACTCGAGTCCACAATTGTGTACAGAGTCCGTGTCGGAGCCAGGCACATAGGAGTGTACGGGATCATCGGACGCCCCTCCTCCCAATCTCCGTAATTGCTACAGCTCTATCTTGGCAGCTGTCTCACACAGTCACAGGGATCAAGGTGAGGCTACGCCGTCCATAAAATTGGAAGATGCTCTTATTCGCTTAAACTTATCGGTCCTAGTTTATCAGTCATGAAACAATTTTTTCTTTCACAATAAATAAGCATCGGCCGACTTATCAACCGCAGAAACCATCAAATTTAACAACCCCAATTTCTCAACGGTATGACCACACCTTGTCATCAAGTGGCTGAGTTTGTTCACCAATATGAAACCATGCATTTGAAAATTCGTCAAACATGCGCTTATGATAGGTAGGCCATGCAGGTTCAGGAAAATGTTGGATGGGTGTGGGGTTGGTTGGGGTTTGTTTTTAAAATTATTTGCGTGGGTCCCATTTGAATTATCGTCATATTGTTTTTCCCATTGCCTGCGTCCAATCTCCTCGCCAATCATGTACCGCCGCAACGCCTCCTGCCCGCCGCTTTTGCTCCTGCTGCTCGCTACCCTGGTACGGTCTGGTGGTTGGTTTGTTGCCTTGCTGATTGGGTTGGCCGGCCTTGCTGATTCCTCGCTGCCTCTGCTATTTTGGCCACGTGCGTCGTTGTAAATTTGGTAGAAAATTATGATCCTCGCGCCGGGCAAATATCTAGTAATAGAGAAATAAATAAAGAAGAAAACAAAAGCACCGAGTCAACATGAACTTGTGTCTCATATCAAATAAAAAGGACAGAAGGAGTATATCCTAATAAAAATTAACAATAATAGCCACTGAATATATTATATTTTTTTCAAAAAAAAATCTCCTTTGTAACTGTGATATAATAGCTTAAAGTAAATTCTAAATATATATCTTTTTTTTTTTGCTAAATTACCCACCTAGGCATTATGAAAATAGCCTATAGTAAACCACTACATCTATATATAAATTTTCACCTTTGCCAGTATGAAAATGGTATAAAGTAAAACACTAAATTTATATCTAATAAACTACACACCTCTGTTTATAAATATAATCTAAGGTAACCCCTAATTGCTAATTAGCTTACCATTATATAAACAATCAGAAGCAAATTTGCATCTAAATGACTGGTCTCTTCCTGTATTAGAAATATCCTAAAAGAACTCCTAATTTTGATCTAATATACACTCATTTGCCATTTAAAAATAATCTAAATTGACCCTGAAACCTACATATAAACTACCCACCTCCGCTATGAGAGGTATCATATCATGCACACTGCTCCAAATGGCAACCAGACCACACTGACCTTGGAGTTACAGCAGCTGCAGTGCCTATGCTGGCATATCGTCGACGTCAGCGACAGCGAGCTTGTGATGCCGAGCCAGACGCCCCGCCTCATCAACCCCGCAAGAAGCCGTGCGTGTTGTGTTGCGCGCGTCCGGGGCGCACCGCGCAGCCGACCCTCCCACTCCATCCCAACCATCCTCACGGCATCTGCCAGATCGGCCCTTTGGTTCTTTGTCCGAACGTCGCCTCAAAGGGGGCCTAAGGTTCATCCATCGGTCAAAGTACGGAGGCCTGCTAACACCCTTTGAACCGGCACTCCGGCTCCAGCATGCGCCGGCAGTCCCAGCTCCCCCCATGTCACCACAATGAAGCAAAAGCCACCACAGCATTTCGTCGTCCCCATCTTACGCAGCCATGCACCATGCATCCGAAGCGCCATGGTTAGCTCCACGCCGCCCGTCAACGTCTTTTGCCGGATGCCATTGAGGTCCTTTGCAAAAGAGTCGGTCAATTTCGGGTGATGCGTGGCGGGGCGTAGGTGTGGAATGTGGACTCTTGCGGCCAGGTGGCACCATCAACGAGCACCGATGAGAACTCAATGATCTCTTGTGGGTTGATATGCTTGCCCTTCTCACAAGTCGCCTTAAAATCTACCACCACAAAATAGTCCAAATTTTTTCTCATTTGGTCATCATAGAAACCAACATTGAAATAACCATCTCCTTTTTCTCTACGTTATTATTTCTTCCCATGTGTAATAGCCACTTTGCATTGGTTATTCACAGTTCCTGACATTTAGAATCCCTTTTACTCGCTTAACGGTGGCCTGAAAATGGTAGATAAATGAGAATCTTAGCAAGGATGATATATGAAGCTTGTTGATTTTGAAGAGAAGTTAACATATCTAATATGTTGACGAATTGAGGAACAATTTTAAAAGCGTATTGTATCTATCAAAATTTTCGAAAATTCACTCGATGTTTCTAATGTATAAAGAGGGTTGGTGAAGGACTTATATATGTAACTCTAGCAAATTTAATATTAGGGTTGCCACAAATTTAAATGGAAGATATCATAATGGAGCAAAAATAGTGTAAGGCTTATGCATGATCAAACTTAAGTAACCAACATGTTCTTGTTCTTGCTGGGATGATTACTATAGAACATTTTCCCATCATGCATTTCAACTTACTCATCATTGGGCTTTTTGGTTGTGGAAGCAGATGGGTGACACCCTTCACTGATGTAACACTCTGGTTGCTGAATAGAATAAAGAAATATTTTAGAGGAGAATTTACAAACTCCTATAGCAAAATGTAAAAAGCACAACTATGCCAATCATCCTAAGGTCATGACAGCACCTTCGCTGAATATGAGAAAGAAACTACTGTGTGTTTACCAATTAATTTGGAAACGAGACATATAACTTTGGACCATTATTCCCTATGTTCTCTAATGTTTTGTTGCAAAAAGGCAAAACCCTGTGTGGGAACATATTGTGTAAAAGAGGGCAAGAGAGTTCATTACTCGAATAAATAAATTTGCAAAAACTATATGTGATTTATTAGGACCTAAGGTGTAATAATGCAGAAACTACAATCTAATATCAATTTACTCAAAGAGGTGAAATATAAAATACTTACAGTCATTACTGATGTACTATTCTCACATGTTTCTGTTGACAGGTTCATACTTTCCATTTGATAAAGTCGGTCAAGTATATGCTCTGTAGTTGGCCTTCTCCTAGGATTACTTGTCGATGCACTCTAATCCAATCTCAGCGCATACTCTTATTTGTTCCAACTCTTTGTTTTCTTGTGATATCCCCACCATGTTCCTCCAACTTTCAAGTACCTATAACCGTGAGTTTTGTGTTCTGAAAAGGGGCTTTTTTTTGATAGGGAAACGATGTATATATGGTAAAAGAGTTGACATAAATACCTTTCGAAAACAAATTTTAAAAGAATTATTTGATATTTTAAATTATTTTGCAAACATCATGAGACCTGAATGTCGGAACATTTGAATTTGTAGTTTTTAACAAAAATATCTATTTTTGTGTTATGCACAAAAAATGAGATGGAGGGCTAACCAAGACTTAATTTGTGACTATTAAAACAGTTTTCTGGGAATGAAGTACACATTATTAAGAAGAAGAAAAAAACGAGTATGCATGGTATGCCCAAATATATATATATGGGTATGTTTTCAAATTTTTCTCTAGGAGTACACATTTGCCTCTAAACTGACCTCCACTATAGGATTCTGTCACTTGTGCTCATTATCTTAGGGTTAGATTTGGTAATGTACATTACTGGATTGATAAGTGTACAAATGAATTGATGGGACAGAGTACAATTTGTAGTCAAGTCATGGTAGATTGTAAGTTAGGAGTTGGATTAATGGCAAATGTGCAAAATTCCCCTTGTTTAAATTGTAATGCTTATCTAGGAACAGCCAAATAACTATTCTTACATTATCAATTTCGCATACCCCTTTTTCCTGTCACTATTTCTGTGATAATAACACCAAGGCTATATATGTCTGACTTGAATGTGATTTCCCCACTATAGAATTCTGGTGCCATATATCCCCGCATTAAAATTTGTACAATCTGGTCAACGAATGGGAGGAGCCACCACAGTATTCTTTCTACCTAATAACCAAGAAAAAAGTTCCTTCGAGTGGCTTAATAAACTTACATCGATCAATCAATTTTGAAGTAACAGCCCGACTTTGGTTTTCATCAAAGCACCTTGAGAGACCAAAATCAGCAATTTTGGTACCATATTATCATCCAGCAAAGATATTGGAAGGTTTGATATCTAGATGTACAATTTTATTCTCATGAAGGTAATGCAAACCCTCGCATATACCCTTGATTATTTTGTATAACTTTGTCCATTCAAGCCGTTTAGATGCATCTATAAAGTGAGGAAACAGAGTTTAGTGAGGTACTTGAAATCTTTAATCTCTTGAGTGGTAATAAAATAGATGAGATGATGCAATTTCATTTTTTTTCTGTGGAATATTCAAATGAAATGATATCTGATTATGGGAAAAAATGCAAAGAAATGTTGGTTCCACATGACTGTACCTGTAATGTAAACATCAAGAGTCCTTGGTAGATATTCAAAGCATAGCAGTCTTTGTTGTACATCTGCCATGACAAATTTCCGTTGTAGTTAGCCATTTTACCTTGTGTATCAGCACAGTATCCCAAAAACCGGACAACATTTTTGTGCTTCGCCTTCATGAGACAACCAACCTCTTGCTGGAACTTATTCTCATGAATATGTGTGTTGATCAACTTCTTTACAGCGACTGTGCCATTCTTAAGTGTTCCCTGCATGTGAAGGACCTTATACTGTCAGCATTGCCTAGAATAGTTTTTCATCAAAACTCAGACAGTGGTTAGTCATATACCTTATAAACCACAGCGAACCCACCTCTGCCAATTTCTTGATCACAGGAGAAGCCTCCTGTGATGTCTTCTAAAAGTAGTAATGGAAGGTCCCTGGGTTTTTACAGTTTCACATCTAATAACATGCTTTCCAGATCACCTCGTCGAACTCTGGTTTTGGTGATCCATTTGCAGTTACATGTGCCTCTGTATCTTTTGATACATGAAAACTTTGCTATGAACAATTCTGAAAACATATAGGCTGGCTTACTGTGGCATGCGTTTGAGTGGTGCCTCTCCAACATCCAAGGCAAATTTTGTGCCAAACACAAGGTGAATTTTATTCAGGAAACAAGATTAAAAATTAGCAGGCTTCCGATGACCTAGGTGACATTGTGTGGAAACAACAATATTTTGATAAAAGGTCAGACGGCGTACATCATGTTGGAAGTGAAATGATAGTAACGATTTTGAACAAACAGAACTTGATATTTCGGGTGATGAAATGGATGGCTGCTACTATTCAAATAAAGCACTCTCCCTCAGACAGAAAAGCTTGTTGGCTTAAATTCACTAGTAGAGCTGAGGAAAGGCAATTCTTGCACCCATTATGCTGTGACTGAAGTTCCATATCCTCCCTACGGGTGCTTAATAATCCCAGGAGGAACTGATTTACCTAAGGTTGTAGGCTAGTGTAGGATTTGGGTAAGATCGGGGTAATGCATCCAGGATCTTCCGATGCAGCAAAAGCAGGCATGTGGATGTGGGTGCAGATTTTCAGCTCCTAGACACCATAGTTTGGCTAGCAGCAGACAAAATTATAATCAGAAAAATCATTCAGATTTTGAAAATTCACCAGGTATTTTACCACTGCAAAAACATAATTCAGCAAATAGCATTGCAATTTGAATCCTGTATAAAAAAGTGGGAATAAAAAAGTGGGATTGAAAAGGGCAATGCCAATTTGAATACCAGGGCCAAAATTTTCTTTTCCTATATAGCCTGCAAAAGTGTAAATTTTGATTTGAAAACTTACAAGTTTAACATGTCGATGAGTGTATGCATGACTTATTTTGGGATTCTCTCATATAGTCATATGGATAATTTTTTTTTTCTTTTGCTTTTGGCCTAAGGAGGAGTATATATTCTGTATTCCTAGGTGACTGACAAATGACCCAAAGCTGTAAACACGAACAGGACGGCTTACTGATTAGTGTGTGTATATATATTAAAAAAGATAGGTTCAAATTAGGAAAGGGAATCTTGTTTTCTTTTCTTCCTTTTTGTTTTTCTTTGTTGTAACTCCTTTTAACTAAGTTTTATAAATCACTGTAGGGGCCCGGCCCCTCCAGATTCGTCCAAAAAAAAAAAAAAAAGAAGAAAAGAAAGGTCTTGGGAAGCTAGCAATTGAAACGTAGGGAGAATTATTGACTACCTGATGAAGAAGCCGGCGCTGCGCACTCGAGGCGATGTTTCCAGCTTAGTTAAAACGAGTGATGGGATTGCATCTGTAAATCAGCAACTGTACGTAGGTATTGGTGTTAGGTCCCCGGATTGCATCTGCAATCAGCAAAGGGAAACAAGGGATGATGGGATATCCGCTTACTCCAGCTACCCGCGAATGAAGAGCGGGGCACAGAAGCCGCACACGGAGAGGGCTTCCGGTTGCGGGCGGCAGCGGTGGCAGGGGGATCAGAGTACCCTGCAGCGGCGGAGGGCTGCAGGCGGCAGAGCTAGCCGGACTTGCGCGTTTGGAGGCTTGGAGCGAGTCCGCTAGAGAGGAGAACAGTGGTGTGTCGCTCGGAATCTCTGCGGCGTTTTTTTTTTTTTTTTTAGCCTACAGCTGTAGATCTGTTCGTACATACGCACACGCCCAAACAACACACGTACACTACTCATACCCCACGCATAAACAAACCTATAACTATAATCGGATCTAAAGACCGGCCCTTCGGAGATCACCGAAATCCGCCGATTCCGTGGCGGCCGGGCGTCGCTGTTCCATCGTGGTTCCACGCGGTGTGAGCGAGGCAAACAAACCTATAACTATAATCAGATCTAAAGACCGCGTCCTTCTTGAGATCACCGAAATCCAGCGATTCCGTAGGCGACGGGCGCGTCGCGTTCCATCGTGGTTCCACGCGGTGTGAGGCGAGGGCTCTAAACACTCGAGCCAAGAATGAGAACCTACCGTTCCGTAGAGACACCACGTCGGCTTGGCTTCGAACGCTGGTGGGCAAGCAACCAGCCACCGGCTCTTGCCACCCGCACTACGTCGCGGTTCTCCCTTTGGGCGTGTTTACAGTCACGTTTGGCTAGCGGTGAACCAGCCAATAGTGTTATATTTTCACATTAAATCAGCCCAACCACCGTACCACCAAACTGCCAACATCTTTTCTCTCACAACAAATCAACACAAATCAGCACCGGCCAGCCGAACAAGCTTTTTAGACGATGAACGCACATTCCAATTCTTTTTCTTTATTAGAAAAATTAGAAAAATGGAAAATATCTTGGACAAGTCGGGATTTGGGAGCCCGTCGATTTCAGGTCGACCAGAGCCGCCGGAGCGGTTTGACTTTGCGTCTTTGGCCCACGGGTTTTGGGCCCAAAACGGATCGGAGGCGAGCTGATTTTCCTTTGAATAAAAAAAAAGGCCCATTCGGTCAAGAAATTCAGTTCTTTGCACACTCAACAACGCATGTACGAGAATAAAAACACAGACACAGAGAAGTGAGAGCTCTTTTGTATTTCACTTTTCTTTCACGTGTTACATCTTATGAAACTGACCTCCTATTTATAGTGAGGAGGCTGCTATGAACATAAGAATATAATATGTAAATGTAAACTCTCATACTTTTATCTCCATCTCATTAATTTGGCCACTCTCAAAGTCTTCTCTTCATATATGTATTTTGATACTTTCATAACACATTCAATCTCCCTAAGTTTTTAGCCGATATAGCAGCCATGAGAAAAGTAAATCAGGCTTTCACGCACTGGGTCAACTAAATTTAATAAAAAAAGATTAGAAATAATTTTCAAAAATATCTAGATATTTTACTGAAAAAAAATATGCATTTAAAATACAAAAATATGATGTGATCTTAGAAGAAAAAATAGAAAACTAATTATATTCTTATTTTTTCTAAAATCATGTTGTACGTCTTGCTCAAAATTTAAATCTTATATGATCTCCTAAAATTTAAAACTAGGCCAAATTTGAAACGGTGGAGGTAGACCAAGATAAATCCTCACCGTGCAACCAGCAATGAAAACTGCAAACAATGTTTCCTTAGCCACATCGTCTCGCTTAACCATCAAGATATGGATGGGAATTCTAAATAAAAAAATAATTCAAGTTTTAATTGCACAATAACAATACATATCATGTGGTTTAACGTTGTAGCAGTACTATATCTTCTTTATGGATGAAAACGAGTGGGTAACTCCGCAAGCATTTCCTATTTGATCATGTGAAACAGGGAGAGTATAGGGATAGTCGGGAATGGGAACGAGAACGACATATGCGGTAATATACGAAAATGAACAAATAAGGAGGGAACCGGAAACTTAAGCGCTAAGATCATGACATCGCTTGTTAATTTAATTGGAATTCCTATGAGAGCAGACCGTCAACTGCCAAGAAAGAAAAAACCATACAGTGGCATCCATATACATTTCAATTAATCATCCGAGATGTGCATAACACAAATGCAAAGTATGATACAACCCTTCACCTGATTGAAAATAGGGTTTACTTGGTTACACACCATTGATATTTTCACGTTTTTTGAACCACACCACCGTGATATTCGTCTAATAAGTCTCACACCACTGTAATTTTACACATCTTTGAAATACACCATTCTCTACGTTTTATGCCCTGGTGGACCCACTTTCAGCTGTATGTACTTCAGTATTTCTGTTTATGCCCCTACAACCCAAAGGGCAAGGCCAGGCGCGACGCTCGTCTTCCGTCGTTTTTCTTCCGTCGTTCCCCACTCCTCCCCAAATCGGCTCCTTCACGGCAGCGGCGGGGCAACAGCGAGACGGGCGGCGGCAGCGCACTTTGTCAGAAGCGCGCGCGCGGGGCGACCGGCGGCTGGGCGTCCGACGCCTGCGGCGACGGGGACTCTGGGTTCTGGAACAGAGCCCACCAACTTTGCGACAAAACCTGCATCACAAGAACGTCCCCTGCATGAACCACATTAACTGCATTGAGTTGCGTTTCTTCAGGTCTTTGTTTGTTGGCATATATACGAGCATATATACGAGCGAGCTAACCCTGCAGCTTTGGTTGCCCTCCCCCTTCTTCCTATTTGTGTGCAGCTGAAGGGGGAACGTGAGCCGCGAGGTCTCCGACGCCGGCGGCGACAGCGCGCTGGATACTGGGGCGAGACTGCTGGCTGATGGGCCTCACGTGGCTGCTGTCCAAGAACAAGACGGCCTACATCCCCACCACGCCGTGCTCGCGCCATGCTCTACACCGCGCACCTGACGGAGTCCGGCAGGAGAACATGCCGCAGGCCGTGGACTCGCTGCAGTTCGAGCACACCGCCAGCACGGTCTCTGTGGCTGCCTCCGCAAGGGCATAAACGGAAATACGAAAGTACATACACCTGAAAGTGGGTCCACGAGGGCATAAAACGTAGAGAATGGCGTATTTCAAAGATGTGTAAAATTGCGGTGGTGTGAGACCTATTATCGCGAATATCAATGGTGTGGTTCAAAAACGCCAAAATATCAATGGTGTCAGGTAACCGATGCGTCCCTTGAAAATAATATAGAAAATAGAGTAAATTGCGACCGTAGGTACCTAAACTATTAGGCGTTTTCAGATGGATACTCAACTAAAAAGTAACTTCTAGGCACCTGGAACTATCCGTCCCCATGCACCAAAGGTACAAAAAACACGCCACGCGTGCACCGGAGGCGACGTGGCGAGCCGACTCACCCGCCGAGATGTGCATGCCATGGAAAAATGACCCTTCGTCCCTACCTGATATCTCCGAGTCCATCTTCTTCTCCTTCTTTGTCTCATTTCCATGTGGACCCAGCTTGTCATCATCTTCAATGGCGTGGCTTGGGTAGTCGCGTGCAAGTGAAGAGTGAAAAAAGGGAAGGCACGGCGAGGGCGAGAGCGGTGGGCGACCAATGTCAACTCTGGAATCTCCCAAGATGCTCCTGCCCCACCGCCACTTCGCCGCCATGCAAAACCCCACCTCTTCCCCCCCACCGCCCGGCTGCGCCGCCGCGCCCCCACCGGGCCACACTCGCTCCCCTCCCCACCGTCGTTCCCTCCCAGCTTCTCCCTTGCACCCTTCCCCTCCTTTCCCCTGCCATTGCTGCCCCCATGCAGCCTAGGATGCCGCCCGCCCCGCCCCCTCCTTTCCTAAAATCATTGGAGAGATATTTATATAGACACAAAATTACATGGATATATACAGTCCAGCACAGACCAGAGGCTGTGTGCTCTACGACAACATGGGTCTCAAGTCTGCACTTGGTGACTCCTGACCTAGCCGCTGCCATCGCCGCCACCCGTGTCCACCACCGCTGGTCCCCTTCCCTTCTCCTCCGGCATCTCATCGGGGGCTGAAGGGAGTGGGGATCCATAATTTTTAGTCAATTCCACACGATCTATACCTACAAAGCAACCCAACCAAAACCATTTTGGGCCTATTTTTCATGAGTGTCCAATTTACTCTGAATGTGAACTTTTATTGCATTTGATTTCTAGTTTTATCCAACTCTTGCAATAATAGTTAGTTGTCAGCATAAACAAAGTGATGTCATCTACGCTAGTGTTTTAATGGGGAGTACTCTTTAATGGGCAATGTATTGAAGTAGGTGCTATTTATTGGTTTCAACGTTGTAAACGGTTATGATCGCTGTGCTAATGGATTCAGGTAATCGAAACCGTTGATTGTTTGTTTCCGGGACTAGGCCAACTCTAGGAGCCAGCGGTGCCCGGACTGGAGCGCTGGCAGGAGTGGCCCAACCCCCCGAGTCCCGAAGCTTGCACTGGGCACTGGGGCCGGCAGATGGACGTGCACCCAAGATCGCTGGATGCAGGGGGACGCAGCAGAGGCGGGCAGAGTCCTGCTCGGTCTAGTGACCGGCCACCAATATCGATCCCGCATCCGCATCCGGCAGCCCCATGGACATAGCCGATAAATGGTGCGAATTTTTTGCTTATGTAACGGACAGAGGCAAAGCTCATGCCATTCACATGCAGAGATCTCAGAGCTGTGTGACGGACGATGATTCAGTGATAGATGATCACTGGATGTGCATGAATTGTTCCACGCCAAAGAAACATGGCAAATCTTTGGCTCCAGGCATCACTCCTGTATGGCAATCAGCATTTGCATATGAATCTGGACGCAAATCGGTCCTGCTTTCAGTTGAGTCAATCAGACGCATCTGTAAACACAAACGAGGCCTCATTTCAGTTGTCAAGTTGTTGATTTGAATGCGTCTAGCACTAGAAGGCTCCATAGCTCTGGTCTCTGGAAAAAACCAAATTGGCAGAAATGCATTAAAAGGGGTTGCAGGTTTATCTGATTTTTTGCCTTACACCCAATGCTGCATACCAGCATGGAAAACTGATTTCGATCTCTCCAGTGGTCATTACAAACACCTTAACATGTCACAGGAAACCACGGTTCCATCCATCTTTGCCTCTGCCGACCACCATGGTTATGAGCAACACCAGCTAAAAGGATCCTCCACCAACCCAAGCCTGACAACGGTAGAGCATCAGCATCTATCCAGGAAAACATTTCGACCTCGCTTCAGCTTTCACTGACATTATTATTTTTTTTTTGATCTTTGGCTTACCCCCAAAGCAGCATAGGAAACTGATTTCAATCTCTCCAATAGGCATCTATTCCGCACCAGAGGAACACCTTAACATGTCACAGTAAAGCTGCACATCACATCATCGCTTGGTCCACCGATCACCACCAGAACACCAGAACAAAGGATCCTACGCCAACCCAAGCCCAACAACAGCTGAGCAACAAGCATCCAGGAAAAAACATTTCCACTCTTTCAACAATACCTTCATAATAAAATAGAATCATGTTCTTTTTTACATGTAAAATGTTTCACAAGTATTTATTTAGTCAGAATTGACATATTGTTATTTTGGTTAATAAGTGGCTCTAATGGAGATTCTTGCAAAAACAATAGTAGCATGACAATGTCAGTGTAATCTCCTGTTCCTACCTAATTAAAATTGGAATGCCTACAAGTGGTGAGGAACACATATAGACATAGGGTCCATACACTCAGTCAGTTAAGCAACTTGAACTTTCAAAAAAAAAAAAAGTTAAGCAACTTGACAAGTGCATATAAGAAGAATAGAAATCACCACGCTGGAGCAACAGATCAGTCCTATGTTCAGAAAAAGAAATAGGTAGAACAGTCATTTTGATCCCTAAACTATTACCTGAGGCTCGGTTTCATCCTCTGAACTTTCAAAAGGGCCGCTTTAGTCCTCAAAGTCTACTTTTAGGCTGAGTTTCATCCTAGAACTACGAAGATTATCATTTTAGTCCTCATACTTTGCATTTTTGAGCTCATTTTCAT
Source organism: Hyparrhenia diplandra (assembly GCA_015847255.1). Classification (NCBI taxonomy): domain Eukaryota; kingdom Viridiplantae; phylum Streptophyta; class Magnoliopsida; order Poales; family Poaceae; genus Hyparrhenia; species Hyparrhenia diplandra. Next base: position 183,483 of record JADLZK010006242.1, on the reverse strand, counting down.
CCTAGAACTATGAAGAAGATCATATTTTAATCCTCAAATTTTACATTTTCGGTCTTTAAACCTTTATTTTCAAACTCAACTTTGTATATAGTTCTATGGAAGCTCTTGCACCTTATAATGGTACCATTTATACATATCCAACTACAGATGATTTTTGTGAGAGCAATTGCGGTTGGTTCAAACACTATTTATTCCTGGATATATTGAAACAATAATAGATCTATGATTTATAATTCCTTAGCTACTTCTACAGTTAGGCTCAACTAATAACCATTTTTTGTATAAAAATATATATTTTTATCCATTGGCTAAAAAATAATTCATATTTAAGAATATTTAGATCTATAATCATATTCATCTTAGAATATGAATACAAATGTTGAAAGTGTGCTATTCGATTTGGTAGTTGGGACCACACTAGGGATAATAGTATCTAATCCATGATTGTCCATCTCATATCACGGGTGGTGCTAGACAAAGGACAAAGTTGTGCCAAAATGCATTTTGATAATTCATGGGTGAAATTCTGCCTAAAATATGAAGTTTTCTTTTGGATGGACAAAAATGAGTTCAAAAATAGAAGTCTAATGACAAAAAATGCACTTTGATAGTTTATGGACAAAACCGGAGCCCAAAATGCAAAGTTTGAGGACTAAAACGATCATCTTCATAGTTCAAGGATGAAATTGAGTCTAAAAGTAGAGTTTGGGGACTAAAAACGGCTATTTTGAAAGTTCGTGGATGAAACCGAGCCTTGAGTAATAGTTTAGGGGGCTAAAATGGCTATTCTCGCCTTGAATATAAGGAAACAATAGCATGACAAATTCACTATGCTGCAAAGTAACAATCTAACTGTGAAGATGCACATGTCAGGCACGAAGTGTTTTACAAATGTGCTAATTATTATCCATTGTCAAGTTCTATAAATGTCATAGGAGTACAGGACGTCAAAACTCTATGATTTTTCTATTTATTTTGTTATGGAAGAAAATCACTACATCAGTCAGCCAACACGTTACAAAACTCAAGCATTAATTAGCCTTGGACGGGCAAAGGGTGCTAGGATCAGTTGGTCTAGTCACTCAAGTGGCCCCTCGTGTCCCGAGTTCGAACCCGGGTGGGGCTTAATTTCGGTGAGGGTTAAAAAAAATTCCCTCATTAGCCCCATGTGCCAAAGCACTAGTGAGGACCGACCCAGCGCCACGAGGGACAGTGTGTGGGCCCAGGATCCCATGGGGTGGCTTGCCCTAGTGTCGTGGCGGGGCTAAGGTTTGGGGGTTTTCTTGGTCGGGATCAAGAGGGTCTTCTTCTTACTGGATATAGACGTGTGTGTGCGCCTCGAGTGACGACGGTCGGGGAAAAACCGTGGGGATGGTCTTTCCCCACCGGCCGAGTTTTTTTAATTAGCGCTAGACTAACCAATATGTTATGGGTCCAGTACTCAAATTACTTGAATTACAAATGGAATTTTGAGGAGCCCACAACAAAAGCAGTGCCACGAAACTTTGTATTCAGATTGAATAGATGGAAATGCTTTCCTAAACCAAAAGGAAGAGATGTGCTTCACTTTTTCCCCAGCCATTGAAGTAATTAACACAATTATGCAGCACAATACCTTTTTACAGAAAGGAAAATCTATGTGTAATTCAGAACTTCAGAGAAAAATGTTGAAATGAAAACTGACCTCTGCTTGGCTGATTGTTGTTAACAGGATAGTTTCCCATGTGACTTGCTCACATGTCTCATTTGATAGATGGATCAACATTTCCAATATCATGACCAAAAGAAGGCATGTCAACCTCAGATGATGCGAACCTCCAGGCTGTGCCATCAATACCATAAATAGAGCTGCTCCCATGTGTATCTGGGTTGTTCATTTCATATGTATTGCCTGAGTCATTAAAAGGCTCACCGATTGAGTTGTTGCTCCCCAAAGGGTTGCGCCTCAAAAACCTGCAAGAAGGCAAATCAAAGAAATTATCTCCAGCTTCACGACCAAGGGTCCCTGACCCAGGGCTTAAAATTCTGACCATCCCATGAACAGCAGGGGAGACCTCCCCAACTGTCCCCAGTAATACCGACTTGACCCCCATTTCCAGGTGAAGCAAAAGTACTCATGTTTGTAGGATTGCTCAGGTAGTTTAGACTCCCATTACCCCAAACATTCCTGTTCATAGCAAAGTTCGGGTTGTAACCCTGGTTGAAGCCATTGAGGAAGCTATGAACCCTGTTCATAGCATAGTTACGCCTCACTAAGGTCGGTCACTCAATGGGGGTTTTATAGACGTTTCATGCACATTAAATAGGGTGCCACATCAGCAAAAGTCCATTTTTTTGCATTAAGTGCCGAGGGAGAGAAGGGAAAAAGTTTCATCTTGGTGAAACTCTCTTGGCACGAATACCAACTATCTCTCGAGTCATGAAATTAAATGCCTATGAAATCACAGAATAAAACTCTCCATTGAGAATAGGGATTTCATCTAAGTTTCATTTCATTTTATATGACATAACAGATCTTAGAAAAAACGTAATGAAACTCACCATTGAGACTGGTGTAACATAGGCGATCTCATGATGGGTCCAGGAGACTGCACCTTCGGAACAACCCTCTTGACCTCGACCATCTTACCATTCAGCTCATGGAAGCTCTTGTGCAGGGGCTTTGTCCACGGCGTCTTCTGAACCGAAGGTGATGAATCCGTACCCCCTCGGCCTCTGCGTGATTTGTTCGTACATCACAACCACATCGGTGATGACGCCAAACTGATCAAAGTACATCTTGAGGTCGACCTCCGTGACGTTCGAGGGCAGGCCTCCGACAAAGATCTTATTGGTTTGGCCCAGTCCAGGCGACCCTATGTTGCTGGCGTTGCTCTTGCTCACGATGCTGCGGTCGTCCCTGGGAACAGCCTTCTTCGCTTCCACGTGAATCGAAATGGGGACTATTCAGCTGTCAATCAACAGGGTAAACAAATAGTAGGCCGAAGCTTTACAGCAGAAGAATTAGGTTGTGTTTAGTTCCAGCCCCAAAGTTTGGCAAGTGGCTGAAAAGTGCACTGTAGCACTTTTCGTTTGTTTGTGGTAATTGTTGTTCTATCATGGGCTAACTAGGCTCAAAAGAGTCGTCTCGCAAAGTAAATTTAGACTGTGCAAAGTACCATGTGCAGGCCGGATTCGGATGCTGTTGAACACGGAAATTACCTGATTTGACGGAGCCTTTTCCCTGCTGTTTTTTGATGTGTCATAGTCGTCGAGATCTTTCGATGGCAGCAGAGCGCGAGATACGTGACCCCAGTTCCTGATGTAATTCATCTGTTGTTGGGGGAATCCCATCCCATTGTCCCAGCCGTCGACAAAGTGTTTACGTAGAGGATTAAACTTTGCAGACTCGCATACCATGATGAACAGGCCTGCCACTGCCAGCCTAGTGTCATCATCTTCTTTGCACATATGGGTAGCGCGAGAGCGTGCGCACGGCCTTCTCTGCGAAGTCCTGCCAGGCCTCGCGGAGTCCAGCTCCTCCACGACTTCATCCCAGGTATTGACGTGCAGTATGTCTTTGTAGGAGACGCCCCAGTCTAGTAGCACGGAGTTGTATTCTGGCGGGAGTGCCCTGTCGCCGCGCCGGTTGCCAAGATCGTACCAAACACCGCTCTGGCTCATGAACCCAACTCCATAACATTTGTCATCCCGGACGGCTAGGGTAGTCGACCACGTTTCTCGGCCTTCCACCACTTGCAGCTCGATGTGGATCCACCGTTTTGGCTGCTTAGCACGTGGCCTTGTGAGCACTGGGTGCTCGCCGGTGCTGGCGAGCTCTTTGCCTAGGTAGTCCTCCAAGGCATCCTCACGGTCTGGATGGCTAGCGAGCACGCGACGCAGGTTCCCGATGAATGCAGAGAACTCTTCTTTATCCCCAATGATGCACACTTGGTCAGGTTTTACTTGGATCTTCTCCTGTATATAATTATCAGACCATGCATCAGAGAACAAACTTGTTTTGTTTTGGGAAGGATGGGAAAGAAAAAGAATCTATATATATGTTTACCAATCTTCTACGGCACTGCACGATTATTACCTTGTTCTGTTGAGGCCGCCATGAGACGTTCACTTCAATTTCTTCAGTGTCATCATTTAATTGGGGAGTTGAACTCACATGTCCAAAGTGGAAGCTGAGACTATCACTATCAGCTGGTTTCTTGACCTCTCGGTTGCTGGAACATTTAGTAATGTGCAGGTCCGCCATGCACTGGCGGAGCTACGTTGGGGCGAGTGGGGCGGCTGCCCCAGCTAAATCTGAGCTTTCAAGTACTCCCCTTCGTCTCCGGCGACATTTCGAAGCTCCGGCGGCACCCTGGACGGCGCCATGGCGGCTGCCAGCCTGACTGTCCTCCTGACTGTTGCCTGTCCAAGGTAGAAGATAACCCTTCCATGGGGCCTTTATTATCTACTTGCCTCAGGCCCAGTAGCAGCAGCTCAAAAGCTCAAAGGCTCATGGCCCATCTCTGAAAATAAATGATCCCCTTCTCTGAATTAGCACACAGCCAGTAGTAGCACGCCAGGACAGCTCTAGGCAGCGGGCGGCGGCTCCGGGCAGCAGCTGCGCCGAGCGACGGCAGCTTCGACGCTAGAAGTCTGCCCCAGCTATTTTTCTTTCTGGCTACGCCACTGCCGCCATGTCAATGTGGAGCCGCTTATCTTGTGGCACCTGAACGGTGGGTCGCGCCAGTGGCAGGGTCAACGACTTAGAGGGATGGGCACCTCCATTGCACTTGTGAAGAGCACGATTGGGTGTTTTCGAAGCCGCCGATCTGCGCGGTAATTCTGCCGCGAGCGGTGTACTTGCTGCCTCCGTCGTCCTCCGCCTCTATTTGGACCATTTCATGAGGCAAATAGTATTGAGGCGTCTCAGGCATTTTGACCTCCACGGTGGCCTCTACGGCATTGGACATCACCAAGTAAGTGACGTTTATCTTGCGCCACGAGTCTAAACTGATGGTGTGGGACACGGGCTCAGGGGCGTCAACTTGGGCGGCGTGCTCCGGGTTGTAGCTGTCCCATTCCCATATGATGGGACCATCAGCATCGCCACTGCCGCTAGGGCTAGCTTCCTCCTTGCCGCTGCCTGTTGCGGACGATGGTATGTCAACTTGGATAGCGAAGTTACCGTACGCCGAGATGCCTCTGTAGGGTCCGGTCAGCACCAAATCGTTCATTTCCTCATCCTTCTCCATTGCCTCGGGCTGCTGCAAGAATTAAAAAAGGAAAGCATCATTCAGATGAAACACTCTGGATGCATGTATTGTCCGGAAACAAAAATACGGTGACAGAGATTTACCTGTTGCAATCTCTAATAAGTAACAGTAAGATAAGATATTTACCTGTTCCCCTTGATCCTTTGGCATATAGATGATCTGGCCTCGTATCCCATCAAAGACAGAGATTGTCATGTTTGTGACAAGGAAATTGGCACGCACGGCAAAAATCTCCACCCGGGGTCGGCCATACCTCTCCGAGATTTTGTCAAGGCCCTGCTGGGAGCTGTCATCCTCCCCTGGTTGGTCAGGGCCTTGTTGATCATTGTCATCCTCCCCCGTCCCGGGATGGCCGGGGTCCGAGCGTTATCATCCCCCGCAGCGTTTCCTCGTGGGCTGCCTTTGTCTGTCATCCTCGCCGGGTTCGCTAGAATCATCCGGAGCGTTGTCATGCTTGGTTGAGCCGCTAGCTTGCTTAGATAGAACACTCTTCTTGTTATTTGTACTGTGTTGCCTAGAGCCCCAAGACCCCTCGCTAGGTTCGCTATCGTACCGCCCTCGTCTTGTTCAGGGATGATTGCTCCCGCTATTTTCGCCGTGTAGGTTATAGCAGCCCTGGGCGTTTTAGGATTCTTGTTGTAGTTGTGCACAAGGTGAATGTGCGCTAATGCATGGCCTGCACTCCGGACCAGTTGTCTGGTCGTCCGATGTGTGCGGGGCCAGTAGCCATCCATCCTCCACTGCAGCAGACCGTGTGACATGTCCTTCCATTCCCACATATAACCCCGCGAGCCGGGGTTTGAGTCCCGTCCCGCTGTCCCAAATTTACCTACGAGAATGTCAAGGACGACATTGAACCTCGCGGGCTCGCGCACACCATGACGATCGTGCCCGCCAAATGAAACCCCGGTGAGGTAATCATCCCGACCATCCACAATCGGGGTACCGTGCGAGCCTGCACACGGCCGTCTCCTCGCAACGCCTTACCCAGCCCGTGTTCAGTATATCCTCGACCAGCTCTCGGTTATCCACACACGGTATGCTCTTTGGGCAGCCGACGTCCCACCCCTCGGCAGCCGCACCACGTCCCCCCCATTCTCCCGATGATGGTAGCATTGGGCAGCTCAAATGCCCGTTCGCGGAAAGCTCGCACTGACTCCTGCTGGTTTCTAAAGCCCTTGCAAGACACGCGTTGTCATCCCCGACGGCGGAGTTGTTGTGAACGTTTGCTGGCCTACCACCGCCTCCAACTCGACCCAAAGCCACCGCTTGCTCTAGCGGATTGTCTTCTCGAAAGAGCTTGGGTAAGCACCGGGGGTTTTCCCCAAGATGTCGTCCACCACAACGGGGTCCTCGGGAAAGGGAAGCTTCCGACGCAGCTCCATGATGAAGTCAGTGTAACCTTCTTTTGACCCGATGCAGCGCGTTACGACATCTGGTCGCGGACCCCTTTCCCGGCCCTCAGCAGTAGAGGAACTAGGTCGTCGTTCCTACAAATTTTCAGACTGTCATGCATGAGGTTAACCTATTAATCTAGTTATAATTTAATAATAAACTAATTATAAGCACAATTACTCTATATATATACTTATACAACTACGTATGTAGCATAAAGTACAGCAGTGTAACATCTAAAACATATGCCTGCTTTAAATCGTATATTCTGCTAGCAAAAGTGGAAACAATGTGAGAATGATATAACCTCTTATAACAAAAAAAAAAAAAAGATCTGCAACATCTTTCAACATTAGTTCTCAATCTTTACAAGCTCTTACTACACCCTTCTTCTATTTATGATCAAAATATAATGTTTTCTTTTCGTCGAACAAAAGCCAGCCTCGTGGTATCACTACCAGAGAGCTGAAGGCTCCTGATGGTTTTTGTCCGACAGGAGCCCAATAAACATAGCCCGCACGAGGAAATATATATATATCTATTTAATTGTGTAAATATATATATATATATATATATCCTCTGTTATACTTCTTCTGTTACAACTTTGGCTTCTAGGTTTCTAGTAGTAATGGCTACAATCTGATCCAATAAACCTGGTCATGTACTAATGTTGCAGGTTATTTTTTAATTTAGTTACCCAATTATTTAGCCGAGTCAAGTTACATTTAGTGCAGCAGCCCAATATGTACTCCCTCCCCCCCAATAAAAGACCTTCTCGCTTCTCGAAGTCAATGTTTTCAAAATGCCGGCAATTATATATTAAAATATATAAATATTTATGTTAAGTAATTAGTATCATCGGAAAGATCTTTAAGCCTAGTTTTTTAACAAATTTATTTAAAGATTTAAATGTTGCACGTATTTTCTACAAACTTAGTCAAAGATGAGAAAGTTTGACCGGCCCGTTTCCCCATAGCGTCGTTTATTTTGAGACGGAGGGAGTATGTATATGATGTACGTGTCTTGTCATACGGACTGAATTTGATGCATACAAGCGTACATGTATAACAATATTTTTTTATTGCTACAAGCCGGTTTCTTGACGGCCACACCGTCGAGGAATTGTATTCCCTGATGGTGATTCCTGACGACCAACCGTTAAGAATGAGCCTATACGCAGACACACATCAGCTGTCAGGAACTGCCGTGAATTGCCGTCAAGAAAACATTCCTGTCGGCTGGCCGTCGGGAATAACCGACCTTTCCTGTTGACCTGTTCTGTCGACTTTTTCCGGCGGTTTGCCCAACAGGAATATGATTCCCCAACGGTTTTCTAGGATTTCCTGACTGTTTATGGCCGTCAAGGAAAACCTTCAGTCTGGTAGTGTATTAAGCTACTTATTTTTTTCTTAAAAAATGTAACCTTTCATGTTGACTGATATCTCAAGAATCTTTGAGCTTCCAGTTTGCATCCCACTAAAAAAATAATGAAAGAGCAAATACTATTTATGGACATTTCCCACACATTATCTGCCATTTTCACTATAAAGAAACATACAATTTATTAAAAGCGTGTCAAGTGATTTTTATTAAGAAAGAAAAACTAAAGCACATGTCTTGACTACCCAAAAGAATGGATATTCTAAAATTTTAGGACACTTTTCACCCCTAATATTGCAATAATGTGCGAAAAGGGCCACATATTAATTGGGGATACTAGTCCATCAACTCGTGCTCTCACACGGGCTAAAATTTTAGACATAAGTATTAGATACTTGTTTAATAATTCCTTAATTCCAAATTATAATACGTTTTGGCTTTTCTAAATATATTGTTTTTACTATGTATCTAGACAGTACATCTACGTGTATAGCAAAAAAGCGATGTATTTCAAAAATCTTATAATTTAGAATGGATGAAGTACTCCTACTAATAAAAGAATTACTTGTATTAAATTATATGCTTCTGTCTTTGTTTATTTTCTAACACACAGTAGACATAATAGTAGACATAATAGATGCTCTGTAGTCTATATCAAGTTATCATAGACTTATTAGTTACTATTTTTTAAGGGACTAATCTATATAAATTTTTTATTCATATTCATTTTATCTTTGCATTGAACCTCTATATATTTTAAATATGCAATTATTTTGAAACCTTACCATTAATTAATCATGGTGGCCCTTGTTGCATCATGTATCTTATGAAGTCATCAATCTAAACTTTGTTTTTCCAAATTTATTCTTATTTACTGCTACGGATTTTTTCTCTCCTCAAGTTAAGTTGAAACTCTTGTACTTATTGTATATTTCACTAACTCTCCTTTTTGTACTTTTTTAAAATAAGGATTTTATATCATAGAGTAAGTTCTTAAGTGCTATAATAGCATAAGGCATTATTTGAAACATGCAACATATCACTTAAAATAAGTCATAGAGCTTGAACTGAATTTTAATGCTTAAATCTTATAACAATCAACTTTTTAAGGGCCCGAAAAATATTGCTATCTTATACCTATCTCCTTTGCTCAACTATTTATTGATTGGATCATGGTTGAATTATGAAATAACAATTATGCTTATGAAATTTGAGTAATGATTTGTTCCTAATTAAATACCAAAGTTTTTAAATAATTATTTTTAAACCTTAATTTGGGAATTCAAATTAAAAATTTGAGAAACTAGCTTTCTAAAATATTTGGAATTTGACTTTGGTCCAAAAATGAAATTTGTAGAGCTTTTACTTTTGAGCAATTTTTCATGTTGCAAGTTTTTGAAGTTTCCATATGAAATTGTGAGTAATTTTGAAAAAAGAAAAACATAAAAAGGGGCAATCTGAACAAAGTTGTCAACCTGGTTCTAGGTAGATATGGACCTCCTAAGTGAACCCCAAACAAAGGTAATGGACCCAAAACTGCATGTTTAAAGGTGATGGACCTAGATGACACAGAGCAAAAAAGGTAATGGACCTGTGGTGCATTTTGCTCTTAATATTGATAGAGGTGGGTAATTTCGATACATAGTTAGACGAGTACTTTAATTTATCTTTAATGATGTCAAACCCGGATAATTTTAAAAAATGTTAGGGGTTTATTTTTAATTAGGTTTCATAATGGCCAAGTTAGGAAATTTAGATGCAAATTTTGGGTGCTATTTTGAATTATTTTTTATAATAGAAGATGTGGGTAATTCATAAATATAGGTGGTTATTTCAAATTATCTTTTGTAATGGCAGAGGCGGGTAATTTACATGCAAAATTGGAGGGTTATTTTATATATTTTACATAATGGCAATGGTGGATAATTTTTTTAATAAACTGCAATCAATCCGGATATTTCTGCTTATTGTGAGAATTTCTAGTATTTATCTTTTTTTTTTAAGCGTCATGTGAGAATTAATGTGGTTTCCAATTTCTAGGATTTATCTTTTTTTTTTTTTCTCTAGCACGCCTTGTGAGAATTAATATAGTGCCTTCCCACTGGGGCTTCTAATTAGTAATAGTAAGATTATAAAATATATTGACTGTTTTTAGATACATAGTTTTCTGTATGGACTTAGATATACATTATATTTAGACATGCTAAATTATTGTATCTAAAAATGCCAAAACGTCTTAAACTTTAGAATGGATGGAGCATGTTTTAGTTGATGAAGGATGAAAGCAATTGGATGGATGCTGAATAGATGGATTTCAGTTCCACAAGGACGATGAAATTGTCCGGTATTTTAGACCATCATCAAACCTCTTTTAGGGGATAGAGGTCCAGAACGCTCTCAGTAGTAAGCTCGTAGTAGTACTCTCCCCTTCCCTCTTCCTCTGTACCTCAACCGGAGTGAGCCCACCGCCGCCCTCCTGCCTCCTCCCCGGCTTGATGCCGGCGACGAGGTCAGGAGGGTCGGTTCCCTTCGATCGCCTGTCCTTCCTCTAGCTCTTCCTCTTCCTTTTTCCTTTAGATTCTAATAAGGTATCCATGGAAGCACTTTCCGTAAAGACCACCGCCACCGACGCCGGCAAGACCACTGCGACGATGTCGCTCCTCTCCTCGCTCACCAACCTGGATCTCGGCTACTCCATCGCCATCGCGCTCGGCTTCCTCGTCCTGCTCGCCTCCCTCCTGCTGGCTTCTACGTCGGCCGTGGCGGCGGCTGGGACTACTGGGTCGGGGAGGCGGCCACCACCATCCAGCTCGGGCCACCTCTCTACCGTCCCGACCTCGCGCGACTGCGGGATCTGCCGCTCTACAGCGGCGGGAACCACTGGGCGCGCTACCTCCACACCGACACCGCCGCGGAGGGGGCGGACGGCGGCAGCAGCAACCGACGAGCAGCCTAGCCCCAGTGCCTCGCAACGGGATCAGGTCTGCCGACTTCCACATCGCCGTCGTCCACGGCTGCATCACTCGGCGCCCCGGGCCAACACGCACCATGGTGGGGAGCAAGATCCAGAAGCGCCATCATGGGGCGGCAGGAGCATGCGGCGCCGGAGGGAGAGCGGCCTCGCACTTGCCTGCCTACTCGTCTACGGCCTCTTTCAGATGCAGACCGGCGCCACCAAGCTACTCGAGCCCGAGATTCACGCCGCCGACGACGTCGTCGATTCCTCGCCGAAACCGCTCGCCATCGGGGAATTTTTTCGTGGTCCATGTCTGTCACATGGTGGGAACCGTTTGGGGCCTACAGATACGTGAGGTGCATGCAGTCCATGTTTTTCTTCCCAGGTCTAGCAGTGACGACGCGTGCAGGGACGCGTGGAGCAGCGCATCAGTGGCCAACCTTATCCTCTACCTGGATGCTTCCCGTGGAGTACTTCTTTTTCTTTTTCCTTTTTCCTTTTTTAGTTTCCATCGTCATGCAGCCTCCAAACAAGAAAATCCAGGCCACCCCGATACAACTTTACCTGGTGCGGACCTGACGAACTTGCCTCCACCTGGGTTTCAACACCGAGTCTCATCCTGTATTGCCGGCGACGAGATTACTACACATTCTTCGGTCGCACGGTGTGGATTCTATTTACGGCTCCGTCGTCTCTCTTTCAACCGACGCTACGGGCGCCGTCCTTCCACTGGCTGTCCTCGCCTCCGGCGATACATCAGCTCACCGCCGACGAAGTTCGTCTTTGTCTTCGCCATTGCAATAGTTGTAATCCGGTCTATGGACCACTTTGTTATACGGCCTTCTTCGGCCGACCGTTTCACGTATGTTAGCTGCTTAATATATAAAAGCTGTGTTTGTCAAAAAAAAACCCTCTTTAGGGTAAATATATTAGTATTGTGTAATAGATGGCTTCATATAGTACCAGTAATCTTAAGGGAACTACTAAATTTTTAATTTGTGCATACACAAAAGATCGTGCGCCATATAAGGATTGGCCAAAAAGATCTATTGTTGGTTGTGTGATAACATAACTCATACAATGATGCAATAGTGGTCTCATAGTCCTCTGTTTTTGCTATTTAAAACAGTTGTTTCGTGGAACAACCTTTATCTCACCTCTATCTTTTTCATCTACATCATAAAAAAATATTACATAGTGATGATAAGACGTGTCACAATGTATTTGCTATTATTTATATATACTGACATTTTGGCACCCGTGCGTATCTAAATTGTTGAGGTTGATAGATTCTATCTCATGTTTTTTATGAACTAATAGATTAATCCTCTATTTGATTTTGATTTTTTTATTAATAGATTAAATAACCTTGGATACCACGGGAACTACTGACCTGATATTTTGTTAATAATATATCTAACCGAAGATTACCTAACTATAAATGTCATCGGTATACTAAATATTATTTTTTAATTAACTGTGAACTTTGCTACCGTTTTTTTCTAACAGAAAATTTTTACCGTCAGTTCATGATATTTTTCCCGTACATTTTTCTGTTCAATAAATTATCACCCCTACGTCCAAGTTGTGTGACGTGGCCAAGAGATTTTTTCTGTTACGCTTTTTTTCTTCAAGAATTTTCTTTCCCATACGTCAAAGTTAGTTTTAAGATTTTATCAAACTTATTTAGTACTTATTATAAATATTGAGGTAATATATATATTTAAGATTTTTTTGTACATACTTGTGCAAAGTTAAGATGTTTTATCTCAAACTGGAATAACCTCTTTTGTATCCAGGCAGCATATTTCAATGTTCTGCTGATTGTGGAATGTAAACTAGATAAAATGAAAACAAAGGGAGCTGATAAATCATGTCCCATACGTGTTTCTAAAAGGTACCTGAAAGATGCTTATCAAGGCCTCCATTACACATATACTCGAAGCAGAGCATTCTTGTTTGTGCTTCAACAACAATAACATTCCCCTTTGGTAGCTTCATCATCACCCCCTTTGATTCAGCACAGTACCCTAGAAGTTGTACTACATTTTGGTGTTTGATATCCATAAGAGAAGAGATCTCATTCTCGAAGGACCGGTCATCACCAAACAGAATTCCTTCATGAAACTTTTTGATGGCAACAACTGAACCACAGGGGAGAATGCCCTTCACAGAATTGATGTTTGATCGGATAATTAATTACTGCTGCCAACATTCGAAGATTGATTGGAGCGAAAAAAATCAGTCATACCTTGTAAACCACTCCATACCCACCCCTGCCGAGTTCTTGCTCATCGCAAAAATTACTTGTGATGGATCTCAAAAAGTCTAGAGGCAGAGGAATTGGTTATGCAGTTGGATGCAGCAGCTTGTTCTCGTACCCCAGTAGCTGCCTTTCAGTAGCTCTGCTGCCCATTCCTATTTACACGGATCCTGCTTTAGCTAGGGGTCATGACCCCTACTGGAATTTATTAATAAACTAAAGCAAAATGTTTACAGACTCATCCTGCTTTAGCTATTACTGTTATGAGTTGCTCCAACATGTAAAGACCTTGATACGATGTACATTAGAACGGAGAACTGTAACGTGACTCGCAGATACGTATAGCGCTAGGATATAGTACATGAAAATACTAACTAATTACCAGAGTATATTTGTTAGAGCACGTATGGCCAGGGGCCAGGGCCCAGGGGGATGATGGAACCTCTCTGGGGCAGACACAGACACGGGAGGTGGTAATGATGGAGCCTCACGGTCATGGCAATAGGTTGACGGACTGGACCGCCAAGACCATGCCGGTGCTCAATGATTGTGATCAAAAGCCTGCAAACAAAGGAAGATGAAAAGAATACACAGACTTAGACCAAAATACTCTTGTACATCACAAGACGGAACACCGCTCTCCCCTCCCTTGTCTAAGAGATAGGAGTATCCTTTTTTCCACACGTGTAGTATATCTGGACAAAATTTGAACTGCAGGTAAATCAGTTCAGGTAGACTGCCGACCCAACAAATTAAAATTAAGGGGACGACTCTGAACTTTGAAGCTACAGTTTAGATACTAGATAATGGTAAGGCCACTATAGTTACCCAGAGATCAGCAGAGGCGCACAATTAATGCAAAACACATGTTCTCCAAACCCACCTTTTGCAAACTGTTGCGCTAGTTAAAACCTCAAAGATCTTCAGTACAACTGGAAGATCAATGTTTGAGTTCGATGAGTCTGTTGCGAGTATATATGGAGAAGAAAAAACTTATGCTGCTGTTGACAGAAGAAACTATCTACAAGCAAGCAAGCTTACCCACCAAGAATAGGAACGAGCAGGATTTGATTTGATTACCCAAGTTAATGTAAGAACAGAGTCGGTGCCAACTCAAGTTGTTTCAATGTCTGCTTGATGATTTCTCTTGAGTTTGATGCTTCTGCGTGCAGTACGGCACCAGTGGATCCGAAGATCTCTTGAGTTCATTCGATGCTTCGCCGTGCAAGGAGAGATGGAACCACCATTAGCCAGTGCTACTCTACTAATAAGAAACTGCTGCCAGAGCCAGAGGAGAAAAAACTATCTACAACAGGTTTACTCACCAAGCAGAGGCCAGAGGCAGGAGCAGCCGAGCAGGATCTGATCTGATGCCCCAAGTTGCTTTGAGGACACAATCGGCGAGAGAGTTCCGGGCGCAAACCAGGGGAACTCTCGGAGGGCGATGTAGTGAAGGTAGGGGGTGGGTGGATCGGAGGAGCTGAAATGGTGATTGAGGAAAGTGAGGAGCTGATGCATTATCCCTTGCGTCAACGCGCGTCAACTCCAGTATACAGGACGGTCCCGGCAGACAGCCTTTATAAAAGAAGCGAAATTCTGTTCGCAATAGAAAAAAAAAACTATTTAGATGCCTGTACATGGACTTAAGACAGGCCCACCTGATGCAAGATTCTCCACGGGCGATTTTTTTTTTTATTTTAACCCCCCTTTTTTTTTTTTTTGAAAAAAACTATTTTTAACCCGGGCCAAAAAATAAAATCCAGCAATAACCCTTTTGGACGCCGCCATGGGTGAGCCGCGCGGTATTTGTTTTCTGCCGCGCCCGCATGTGCGCTACGGGGGGCTGCCCACGTGGCCCGGCCGCTTGCGGTCCACTCGGCGTGGCGAGGCCCTGCCGCAAGGCTAGATCTTGGCGCGACAAATGTCGCACACGCTCATCGAGGGGCGGCTAGACGCCGCCATGATTGGTGGCGCGACAGCACCTATTACAGGTTTGGCCGAACGGTTTTCTCTCATTTCCTTTCCCTATTCCTCTCTCGTGTCCCGGGTGGCGACTCCACCGCCGTCGCCGCCCCACCGCGGCGCCGCCCTCCTTCCCCTAGTTATCTCGCACTTCCCGGCGCATGCCCGGGAGCCGTCCCCCCCCGCACCGGTCCCCAACGGCCAAAGGATGCCGAGGCGTAACCTCCGGTAATTCCTTGTCTTATCATTTTAAATTTGTTTGCAAGCAATAGATAACACTAGGTAAATTTGTGGACAAGCACACTATGACACCAATGGCACGTACATTTTGTTGGCATTGACTTAGATTTTTTTTCGATAAGCTATATGTAATTGTATGATGTGTAGGCGTGAGAAAGGAAATTAGACCTAGTTTTCATCTTTTATGCAACAAATATGAAACCGTAATTACAATATTGCATTGAAATAATTTTAAATTTTTCAGCGGTAGCTATGCTCGTTTGCCGGAAGATCCCTATGTCCATAAGCCTCTCCCAAAGGGTGTTCCAAAGCCCAATTGCTTTTGTGGTGATCCTTGCAAAGTAGAATGAGATGAAGAAGAGGAAACCTTTATGCGGAAGTATTGGATGTGTGCCAATTTTGCATGGGAGCCTACAGAGCAACAACGCCGCAGTCGGTTGATGGTGAGTATATTTATTATGGTTTTTGTCGTATGATTATATATTTGCTTTGTAACAATTGTTTGTGTTGCAAACCCCACCACCGCTCTGTGATTTTGAGGTGTGGATCGACACTGAGATCAGTGAGGAAAACAAGCGTACCCTGCAAGGTCGGAAGGAGTTTGCTGCAGAGTTGCAACGGAGGCATGAGGCGTTGAAGAAGAAAGCGGCTGATGAGAAGGAGCCTTGGGGGAGGAAGAGCAAAGGAGGTTAGCTGCTGCTCGAGGGAGGAGAGGGAGAGGAAGCTGGAGCGTGTGCGCCGTGCTAAGGCTGAGTTGGCAAAAAAGGAGGCCCAAAATGTGGATGATGACGGTGACACTTCAAGATTGGACGAGCTCATAGCCCTCGCTGAGGCTGGCTTGCGTAAGAAAGTCCCTGCACAAGACCCTGTATTTTGCAAATGTGGTGTTCAAGCGCATTATGGCCTTGTTCCTACAGAGTTTGGAATAGGCTATTGGTGTGGCCATATGGTG
Source organism: Hyparrhenia diplandra (assembly GCA_015847255.1). Lineage (NCBI taxonomy): Eukaryota > Viridiplantae > Streptophyta > Magnoliopsida > Poales > Poaceae > Hyparrhenia > Hyparrhenia diplandra. Next base: position 167,080 of record JADLZK010006242.1, on the reverse strand, counting down.
GATTATGATGAGGTTGGTTATTCTTTTTTAGACAATTACATGAGACATAATTTTCCCTAACTAATGTCGAATTGTTTCGTTTAACAGAATACTAGGAAATGCTTGTGGGAGTCTTATGACGGAAAATCTGAGTTCAAGGACACAATCGGGCGAAGCTGGGTATTGGGCGGGAGATGGGTGTTGGGACTAAGCTTGTCAACGAGTACATCGACATTCGTAGACGGGAGCAGCGTCAGCTTGCCAGGGAGTTGCGTGTTACCCGCCCCACGTGTGCACAGTATAACAAAGGGATTGAAATTTTCAAGAAGAAGCTAGAAGAGCAGCATGCACTGCGGATGAAGAGTAAGGCGCCGATGAAGAGTCAGGCGGACCCTCTTGTGAGCACTGTAATCCAGCGACTTTTACAGGCCCTCGCACTTGTGCCCGACGTGCAGCCTCACATGGTCCCCGTCGAGGCCAACGTGCAGAAGGACATCCCTGATGACAATGACAATGACGATGAGTTCTGGTCTCAGGCTACACAAGTAGCAGATGCCGTTGAAGCATCCTACATGACACAAAAAATCCGAAGATGGTGTAGAAGTTGGGACTCGTCACAACAATGAGGTGCTGGTGGAGGATTGGGACTCAGACGACGATCTGCTTTGTGGCTAGCTAGTTATGTGTTTTATTCATGAATAATGATGTATTGTGTTGGTCTTTTATTTTTTTGACTAAGATATGTCGTTGGTTGTTGAGTTTGATGGCATTGAACCTTAAATGTTATTTCGTTATGTCACCGTCCTCGGATATTGGGTCTTTTAATTGTGTTTTTAAATTAATTTTTGTCGCCTTAATTTTTTAGTTTACTATTTCTAAATTACTTAAATGAATTGAAGTAGTGAAAAAATTAAAAGACTGAGCACATAGTTCACGCGACACAACACATGAATTGGCATTTGCACGAAAACAAAGGGTACAACACAACATATGGAATGGCATGTGAGAACATATACCAAACAAGGGTATAGAGGTTCTAACTAAACCTAACATGCCTTAGGTAATTAAAGCAACACTCAAGCGACGAAATGGCATGTGAGAACTTGTACCAAAGTACGGTACAACAGTTCGAACTAACCCTAACACGCCTTAGGTAATTTTAAACAAACAACAATCAACCATAGGTGGGCACAGAATGAACTCTGCCTAGTAATGTGGCCACATAGCGTCATCAGTTGCACCTTCTCCACAGTAACTTAGTCATTGTGAAAATGTTCTCTTGTAACATGGCAATAGAGATGTCATTGTCTTTGTCAACAAACCCTAATATACGACGGGCAAGGTAACGTGCAGTCAGCTGTGGATGCTTTTGCTTACCCTCATTATCCCTGCAGGTGTGGGGTTGCACAACTTTAGTAATCCTCCACTTACCATCATACTTACTCTTCCGTGCACGCAACTTCCAAGGGCATGTAACATCATTACTCCTGCACTGGATATGATACCTCAGCTCTGTATCTGAATGTGTGGCGAAGTAGGGCCGATGGTGATGCACAGCATAGTCTTGTAGGAAGAGCTTCATCTCTAACATTGAATTGAAGATCATACCCTTCCTTAGAATTGGTTCCTCATGCCTGTGGACTTCACCTCTACATAGCCGAAGACCGGTATCACAAACTGCCATATGAGTCATGCTAACATCCCTATAGTTCTAACACTTCGATATTGGAAGTTACTCTCACTCAATTGCCATAGCTCAGCAGCTGTGTACTCTGGTGGTGGAACGTGATGTTGTGGTTCGCTAATCCTACCCCAAGAGTCATATGGTCTGTCATCCTCCGGCAAATCATGTACCAATTTACCCTGGGTAGGCATGGCATGAAGGACCGATGTGGGCACCGCATCTCCGGCTACTTCCTCATCATCATCAGAATCATCGAATCATCACTGCCCCTCATCCTCATCCGCACCCTCATCCTCCCTCATACTCCTCCACCTCCTCGCCTCTTCCCGCTCATAGTCCCCCACATCAAAGTCATCGTTCCGCAAACCTACGGGATGTTCATGCAACTGCTCCTGTGTCAACTGACCGTCCAAATCCATTTCAGTTCCTTCTTGTTCTACCCCAAATGCTGGCTCACCACCAAACCCATCATTGGACGGCCCGTCATCCAGAATCCTGTACCCATTCTCAACCAACACCTCTGCCATGCCCACATTTGAAGTTTGCACCACCCTAATGTATCGGGTCCAATGAGAAGGGTTCAACAATGGCACAACTATATAGTGAGCCCTAGTCTTTCCGCTGTCAAACCTACCCCTCAGTGTAAATTCACCGCCAAACTTCATCTTCAAACGGTCACAAAGGTCATTGAAACTAGGGGGCTCATCAAACCATTCCATTTCTTCGTCCATATTCTCTAACATACCATCCTCTTTCCTAACAGTTCCACCATACAATACTCGGACACAACAATCCATCTACAAAGACATTCCACACAAACTTTATCACTTCACCAAAGTTGTTCAAACTAATGTCCATACTAAATTTAGCTTACCCTAACCCTAACTAACTATCCAACATACTAACTAACCAAACACTAATACTACTAACCACCAACAAACGCCAAATTCTAAACCCCATAATATGCCTAACAACAATATGATGTAGTATCTTCACGGCGGTGTGTAGCGGAAGACAAAGAACGACGACAAACGGAGACGAACCAAGGAGGCAGAAAGGACGCAGCCACCTCCCAAAGCCGGGGACCCCACGAGCGACGCCCAACGCCGCCCACCCACCATGCCGCCGCCGCTCACCACCATGACAGCCGCTAAGTCCACCGTGGGGAGGAGGTGCGGGAATGGGTGGAGGAGGTGCGTGAATGTGGAGAGGAGTGTGTGGAGCAGGGGGGGAAGTGGAAAGGAGGAGCAGCGGAAATGGGGTGGAGGGAGCAGCGCCGCCCGGCCGAATGGAGGGCCGCGCGCCGGGCGGGATGGGGGGGCGGAGGGACGGCCGGATGGAGGTGGAGGAGCGGCGGCGGCGGCGGAGAGGAACGGCGACGGGCGGCCGGAATGGAGGGCCGCGCGCTGGGATGGGGGTGGAGGAGGGATGGCCGGATGGAGGTGGAGGAGCGGCGGCGCCGGGCGGGGCAGAGCTGCTCCGCGGGCGGCGGCGGCGATTTTTTTCACTACTTCACGCGGCGGCTCGACAATGGGAGGAGTGCACGAGAGAGGGTCTCACGCGGTATTTCAGTCCTATAGTGCCCCGATCGGGGCGCGGCTCGCCGCGCCATAGATGAGCGCGCCGATAACGGCCGCGCCCTGATCTAGCGCGCAGACCCTGCCACGCCGAGTGGACCGCAAAGCGGCTGAGGCCACGTGGGCAGCCCGCCAAGAAGCACATGCAGGGGCGCAGCAAACAAACACCGCACCGCCACCCATGGCGGCGTCCAAAAGGGTTATTGCTGGATTTTATTTTTGGCCCGGGTTAAAAATAGTTTTTCTTCAAAAAAAAAGGTTAAAATTAAAAAAATCCATTTCTAGCGTGCGTGTGCCTGGCTTGGTGCAGGTTGGAGGGGCTCGTAGTGCAGCTGCATCATCTGTTGTCTTTAAACTGGGCCAAACCAATCAAAGGATCAACCAAACCAAACAAGCATGCCAGTAGGCAAGGATGCTGGACACAGTGAGCAGAACCGAGCAGCTGGGTTGCCTCTCGCAAAATCGAAACCAAGCAGTAGAAGCTCGCAGGAGCACGACGCGTGTCTTCGTAGCCCCACCTCGCTGAGCTATAGACCAGAAGCTCGAACGACTGCCTGCCGTGCAGCGATCGTTCAAGTAATGGTGTCACACCCGTACCGTCCACATTCGTTTATTCAACCTTAATTTATTTTCTGTTGTCATCGTTTATTTGGCGCCGGCCGGCCTGCTCATCCATTTCTTTGTTTTCCATTACTCTACTATTTAAATCGAAGTGGTACGACTTTTCCAATTCATTGTTGTCAACTATTATTGATGCTTACAACAAGTCCAACAAATATGCTATTCTTGTTATGCATGTATGCTATTTTTATAATTTCTCCTACAAAAATTAAGCTCCAACAACTTTCCTATCTTGTTTTGTAAAATAGCAAGTGTGTTATTTCTGAAATCTAGCATATAAATATAGCTTGCATGTAGCCATCTAGCCTCGCCTTTACAAGAATTGTTGTTGGAGTTTTATGTTTTTTACAGAGTTTTTCTATTTTAAAGGTTAGCTAAATCATAGGTTTAGCTTACTATTTTTACCAACTCTCTTGGAGTTGCTCTTAGGTCACACAACATAAAGAGTTAGAACGTTCGGATCGTAATGGATCAAAGGCGGGCCAAAAGTCGAGAATCGCCCAAGGGGAGATCTATGCTTGTCATCAGGGTTCGTCGACCCCGATGGATTTAGACAGTTTCAATGGAAAATAATGCATATAGCGCTAAAAGTTCCTAATGAGTCCACCTACTCATAGACAAGACCCTACTAATCATCTAGTCTAGATTCGCCACTGTAATCGCCTAGAAGCATATTCGCACACACGAACACTAGATGCCTCTAGCAGTGAGTATAATTGCGCAAGACACATCCCCGTTGTGTCTCGTCGGGATGTGCAGCATCTTTGGTGGGTCGCCCTAGTCGGGTTGACCACTCTAAACCTTTATCGCCCTTGGACCAATAGCCATCAGCAACGGCAACAAGGAACGAACAAGAATAACACACCACTACATTAAAGTTTATTGGAGGCGGTCAAAATTGATTTCCAGAGACAGACAAATAGTCTGCCTCTCATTGGATGACACTTTAAATGGAGATTTTCAAAGGCGGCCAAATGCCCGCCTCTAGAAATAGAAAAAAATCCAAAAGCCCGCTAGCTAGTCCATTTCGGGGCTTGCCATGGAGCCTTACTGGTTCCACACATGCCCCTCTCAAGGCGCCCGAGAGGTGTCCGCGCACATCCGCTATCACTAGGATTTGCTCCCACGGACCATCGGGGTCCATCCACACGACACCGGATTCGCCCGCTTTGTGTGCCGTGGAGCCCGGTGGATGCTACGGGTGTGTGGGCTGGTGGAGGGAGGGCGAGCCCGTGTGTGGCCACTAGAAGGCTCGAGCCCACACGCCACCTTTGCCACCTTTGATCACCGCCATGTTGATGAAGATGCGCGCCCCCGACCAGATGTGGGGCGGTTGCCGCTACCAATGAGTCGTCGTCCGATCCGCACAAAGGGAAGAGAGCATTGTGTGCGGTGAGAGGGAGGTGGGGGGGAGGGCGCCTGAGGAGATGAAGAGAGGAGTATGGGAGAGGAGTTTGGAACCCAAAGTCCTTATTATATATATGTGATCATCATGTTGGGCATGGTGGGCTTCGGCCTATTTTTACAGACAAACATCTTAAGAAGTTCGCCTCTATCAATGTATTTTGAGGGGCAAACTATTTTTGACCGCCGCCGGTCTAGACCTATTTGAACTGTACCTACAAAGCAACCCAACCAAAACCATCTTGGGCGGTTTTTCATGAGTGCCCATTTTACTCTGAATGTGAAGTTTTTATTGCATTTGATTTCTAGTTTTATCCAACTCTTGCAATAATAGTTAGTTGTCAGCATAAACAAAGTGATGTCATCTACGCTAGTACGTGCTTAATGGGCAATGTATTTAAGTAGGTGCTATTTATTGGTTTCAATTTCGACGTTGCAAACGGTTATGATCGCTGTGCTAATGGTTTCCGGTAATCGAAACCGTTGATCGTTTGTTTCCGGGAGTACGCCAACTCTGGGAGCCGGCGGTGCCCGGACTACAGCGAGCGCTGGCGGGACTGGCCCAACCGCCCAAGCCCCGAAGCTTGCACCGGGCACTGCTGGGGGCCGGCAGATGGGCGGGCAGGGTCCCTGCTCGGTTCAGTGAATGGCTACCGATATCGATCCCGCATCCGCATCTGGCAGCCCCATGGACATAGCCGATAAATGGTGTGAATTTTTTGCTTATGTAACGAACTCATGAAGGCGTTTAACACCAGTTTTCTGGGTTCACTACAGCTTCAACACCAGCTGTGTGGCGTCCTGTAAAAACCAAAATGTATAACCAATCTAACGGGCGGTCTTGAGCCAATATATAAATCAGGTGGGGATATTCCCCAGTTGGTTAAAGAAAAGGGGGTCAGAGGATGCATGGAGGTTCACACGAAACTGATGTGCCACGTGAGATAAACATGCTGCCATGTTCACTTGTATGGTTCCAATTCAGTTTCACTTGGCACGCATTAATGAATGAAGAAATATAGAAAAAGGTAGTAGAGACACAGGACAAGGAAAATAGAAGACTTATGTTTATGTTCCGTAGATTTCAATTTTTGTTGACAACTCCGTAGATTTCAATTTGAGTCTGCACTCTTAAGCGACCGACCGACGAGGTGCGAATCGGCACTTAACTTACTTCGCAATTTAATTTAAATCCCAAGCAGGGGAGCATACACATGCACGCAGCCCGCTCTGGCATAAGCGCAAGATACGTACACCAAGTACGCGACGATCCACACATGGGGCCCCGGTGAGCAGATGGATGGAGGTGCTCCAAGATGGCTTCGACCACTGAATGAATGCAGAGCCCGGCGGAAAAACAACAACAGAAAAACAACAAGCAGACCTGCCAGACTGCCTTTTTCATTGTCCGAGAAGGTATGTATGGTTGTACCGATCTGCCTTTGTATGTTTTTTGTCAACTACTAGCATATGCATAATAACGTTTGTCCATCTATTCAACGCAAGAGTCCATTTATTCACTGCTCATCCCCCGTTGTTTCCATGCACGTCATCACGAACCAATAGGTCTACTGTTTTCATCAATCACCAACCAAAGGTATGTCTGTCTGCTGAATTTGGATACAATCTAATCCTTATTTTGCAATCTACCCGAAAAGAAGGAAAATTAATGTCATCATTATTATGGTTATTTTTTAGTTTACAAGAAGGTCTATTATTTTAAGCATTCACCAAACAAAGGTATGTACGTTGTGCTGAAACCGTTTAATATCTAATTGGTCTCCCGTGATCTAAAAAGGTCAATTAATGTCATTATTATTATGTTTTTCCGTTATACAAGTTGCAATGGTTAGTAAAATGTAAGCCAGATTATTATGTCAGGCAAGAAAAGTTATGAACAACCAACCCATTTTTTCAAATACATATTGCACGAGTCACTAGAATATGGGATGTAATCTTTCTCGGTAGTGGCAAATAAAGCTGTATTGATATACTCCTTATTGATCATCAAGTATAATGTTTTCCATCGTGTGTTTGTAATAATCTTGGATTACTTTTGGTTTATATGCTAATCATAATAAAAAAAATCAGGGTGCCAAAATACACGGAGTTATTAATAAAGCATATATAAAAAATTATGTCATTTCAAATATGAAAGTCGTAGTGGCTGCCAAAATACGGAGTTATCAATAAAGCATACATAGAAAATTATGTCATTTCAAATATGAAAGTCGTAGCAACTGCACAAAAAATGCTGACAAAGTGGAGAATGGTAAGGTACTCAACTTCAGGTCATATTTTTCCTATATGAAAGTCATAGTAGCTGCACTGAACTAATATAAAGAAGGTCAAAGATACACAAGTCTTCCAAAGTATAGTTTCCAGTTCTTCAAGTACAAACATGCTTTTTAATAGAGTAAATGTTGACATGTACCTCTCAAATAAATTACCACTCGACATTATATTTTTATAGTTTTCTATATTTTGATCATTATTTGATAAGAACTCAAATTTATGTATCATAGGTGTCATAGGAGGTACAACGATATTGGACCGATAGAAGAAACAAGAACATACTTCGGAGTGACAAAAATTCATGATATTGTACTCATGATCGAAAGTATTCTTTTTTTTAAAACTACCAACCTTTATAGGTTTACATGCATGTACTGCAACAACCGTAATGAGTTGATGATTGAGATCTGTCCTTATGTTCTTGCACAACTTAAATTAGATTAATTTTCCTATGTTTTGACACCCCTAAAATTATATTATTTTTTCAGTTTTGGAATTTGTAGTGGGCAAGAAGTAAAGGTTTGATTTTTGGGGCCCAAAGTTGAGCAATACGATGAGAGAGCAAAATCTCATGTCATTGCATTAACATCTACAACTGTGAAAACAAATTGCCAGTAAGTCTTCATTTAATATCATTACATCAATTATATTAGCCACTCTGAGAAAATAAATAATTGTAATTTTGTAGGATATTCTTTGTCATCAACAAATGCAACACAAGTTTTTATGGATTTGCCAATTAGTGATGATATTGAATGCACGTAACATGTTAATCAAATTTAAATAGTAGTATTTCCATTTTTATATTTTAGCTTACACTCTAACATGGTAAAATTTCCTTTTATAGATATCTTTAAGTGGTATTAGTATTTGGGGGTTTATATTGACGAGCACTCGGAAATTGGAGAGTACAAATAAAAAACTTTAGAAGAATTAGGTTTGATTTTTGTATCCGACTAATCAAATAAATCAAGTATGCATTTGATTGAACATTATACACTACTTTCAAAAAGCTTACATGTATAGAAATGATATAAGTATATATACATGCTTCAAGATATACAGAAGCCAAACTAAATGCATTTAACACAAAATTTGGATGGTACTATATATTTGATGAAGTAGAGGTGTGATTGTAAGCAACAACTCGCCACGAGTTTAATTTGACCACTACTATTGCAGTAAATGAACAAAGCTCAACCTAAAGCAAATGATTTAAAAAAGTTCTAATTTTAATCTAACTTACAAGAGAATAATATTTGTAGGTATCGATCTTTTTTCGCTAAATAAGAATATTTTTATTGAACAGCTTCCATGAAGCACATGAAGAGTTGAATCCTAAAATTAATCAAGTAATAGCCTTACAATATATTATGACTAATAAAAAATAACATATATGTTAAATATGACCATACCATTAAGAAACCTCATTTGGAAAAAATAATAAAATAATCTTAATTATCAACAAATATTATTAAAAAATACACTAATAATATTGCTATGCACACGGTTCAAACAAAGGTAAGAAAAAAAAAATCTCAACCGTGGAATCAAATTTATCTAAACATATAATAATAATAATCATTTTCTATTGCTAAAGTATAACAAAGTTAGCCCATACAAAAAGACCCTATCCCGTGCGGGAGCACGGTTTGATGGACTAGTTTAATTTAAATCCCAAGCAGTGGAGCATACACATGCACGCAGCCCGCTCTGGCATAAGCGCAAGATACGTACACCAAGTACGCGACGATCCACACATGGGGCCCCGGTGAGCAGATGGATGGAGGTGCTCCAAGATGGCTTCGACCACTGAATGAATGCAGGGGACGGAGCAGAGCCCGGCGGAGTCCCCTGTTCGGTCCAGCGGATGATCCACACCAAGCTGATGTGCCGCTTTGGATAGAACACATGCTGCCATGTTCACGTATCGTGTCAATTCAGTTTGACTTGGCACGCATGAATGAATGAAAAAGAAATATAGAAAAATACGTCAGGAGGAGGGACAGAGGCAAAACAAAGCTCATCAGCCCGTGCAGCTTGTTGTGAATTCCCCAGGCAGAGTTTCGGTCGGCCTGAGAGCAAGCGGTGCCTGCACTGGGGCCCGGGTGAGCAGATGGAGGTGCTCCAAGATGGCGTCGAGCACTGAATGCAATGCAGGGGACGGAGCAGAGCCCGGCTGAGTTCCCAGCTCGCTGCTCGGTCCAGTGGATCCCGCATCCGCAGCCAGCCCCAGGGACAGGGTCGATGATGCATGGAGCTTCACACGAAGCTGATGGATGTGCCGCTTGGGATACAACCTGCTGCCATGTTGATGTATCGTCGCAATTCAGTTTCACTTGGCACGCATCAATCAGTGAAAAGCTGATGGATGTGCCGCTTGGGACAGAGGCAAAGCTCATGGCATTCACTTGCAGAGAACTCACAGCTGTGTGACGAACGGACGATGATTCAGTGGTTGATGATCAATGGATGTGCATGAACTGTTGTTGTGTTATTATCAAGATTACAAGGTAATCTGCCTCCAAGCATCACTCCTGTATGGTAATCAGCATCACTCTTCACTTCTGTATGCTTTATGGCAATCACCACTGCATTTGCACCTGGACAGTGGACGATACAGATCCGGCCTCCTTTCAGTTGAGTCAATCCATACTACGGATGCATCTTGACACAAATGAGATTGAGGCCTCATTTCAGCTGACAAACTGTCGAGTTCATCTAGGACGACAAGGATCTATACCTGTGGAGGAAACAAAATTTGGCAGAAACACATTAAAATAGATTATTTCAAATTTATCTCAGCTGCATAGAAAACTAATTTCAGCCTCTCCTGTAGGCACAACAATGCTACCTACATTTGTAAGAAGCCCAAGGAAGCTGCCCAGCCATCTTTGTCCCCGCCCACCACCACCAAGCCTGAGTGCCTGACAATGGCAGAGCAGCAGCATGCATGTCATTTTTACAGTATACCTTCACTAGTGAGTTGCGCGCGCCCATGCGCGCAAGTCACTGGCCATGCCTGTATCTGGGCAATGGAACATCATCGTCACCGACAGATACTAAACACGATAGGCATTTGTCTGCACCTTTCAGCTAAAAGGAAGGAAAGTCCAACAATGCATTCTAAAACAGCCACGAAAAAAAGGTGCGAGATGTCAAAATAGCAAATATATGTATTACATGAGACACAAATAGTGTATATAAATAGTATTCTTACACAAGACAGACCTACACTGGCACGTTATTAGATGTCTAAGCAGCAAATATATTTTACATAAAACAACCTTATTAGGACTGAAGACCAAGGGGGCATACACTGCGAGATGGCACATCATAGCATCATACAACAGAAGTCATAGTAACAGATGATGAGATCCTCATGAGATCCTCTAAAGGAAATTCGCATATGCTTTGAGAGGCTGCTCTGATCTCTAGTACCGCTAATAAAGCTTCTAGCTTCGATCTGACTCAAAGCCGCAGGCTGGGGAGCAATCTGTTTATGTCATTTAAATGAATGTCAATGCATGTTATGTCCCAGCATGTATGGTCTAAGGAATATGCAGATGGAGCTGTACCTTTGAAGAGAAAAGGAAGTTCCTCTGAGTCGTTATCCAAGTTGGGTGCATAACACATATTTAGATGATGCATGAGCAAATATCCGAGCTAGCCATGCTAACTGTCAAGAAAAATATGGATGATGCATAAGCAATGATTAGCATAAAAAATAGCTAAATCCTGATGAGGCAACTGAACTTGGTTGCCTATTATAAATCCATACAAAAGCCAATGTCATTAACCAATCTAGATCTTAACATTCCTACCTGCATCGCAGCAAAGTAATCATCCTGTTACAAACCATATACAAGATCTAAAATCGAAGGGTGCTAAATATATTATCCAAATAGGTAACATAAATCTATTGACCAAACTTAAGAAAATTTTAGATTGCTGAAATGACCCAGCTAATGACCCTGCAATTCTATTGTTTGAACTTCAGCACATAAAATTCACATGCAGATTAGACTCTAGAAAGTACATATAATCTGTGCATGGTACCTCAATTCTGGAAAGATCAAAACAGCAACAAAAATCACATAAGAACAAAAAAAATCATGTAAGAACAAAAAATCATGGCAGAGTTTGTATCTAAAATCGGACGTTGGAACCATTCAGCTCTCAGCAACCGATTAAAAAGCAACCCATTCAGGTAGGTATGCCAAGCTCTGAACACAGGGGACTCTGAGAATAGCGGCATCACAAATGGACTGAAGAAAAAAAAACAATGCCATATTTAAGTTCCTGAATGTGTATAAACTATCTATTTGCCTCTTAGCAATGAAAAAATTTGATTCTAAGATTGTAGCCGACACCATCCAGGCATCCACATAGCTGCACAAAAGTAAACAAAGTTCGGTTTTTACTGTCGAATTCCATTGTTCCGCCACTGTATAGAAGCGTAAATAGATGACCTAAAAGAATATGATCTAGACTAAGACAACAATAAGTAGTAGAACTGACAGTAAGTCAATGACAATATTTGAAGACGCCAAACTTACCATGTCACTTTCTTCTCCCTCAAACATGTAAGCAGTGGCCTGTCTTTATTCTGTCAGCCTGTGAATAATTATTAGACAAATAGAATTGTCTACATTAGTGGGATAGAGTATAGCAATAAGATAAAAAAATAGTTGATAAAAGGTCATATATGAAAATAAAAGGAATACTGGCAAAGTCCATGGATAACTGCCAAAAGTCTATGCAGAGCTGGCCTTTTCAAAGAAGACGTCTCAAGGTAATAGGAAAGCTTTTAGACAGCACTATATTAAAATGACTAACCGTCTAAAGAGGGTTGCAGTCCATACATTTTGGTTATCCGATTCTTATCAAACGCCAATGTTTTCCCTTTTAACCAGTCAATTATTTATGAAATTTGTAGCAGCACAAAAAAGAGTTTTTGATAATCTATTGACCAATAGACTGGAGTACAATGCAACTCTCTTGAGATGCACAATTTGCCGGTACCTAGCAGGCCAGCATAGTAGCTGTGAAGCTCAAGTCAGTGTATTGTTGGGCAGTCACAGAATCCACAGCTAACAGAGTGCATCTTTTGAAGTCTGTCACTTGCATCCGGGTGTAAAATATGCATTCCAACAGAAATAAGCTTACGCTTAGAACACAAAACAAACAATTGAGCATCTTGCCAATAGTGCAGTATGCCCAAGCAAACAACCTTGATCTGAAGAAAGACCTCTGGATTTTCCAATGAGCATCTTGCCATCCCAAGCTGAAAGAGCAATGAAGCTATCAACCCTCCAAAAGAAAAGTAAGTAAAACACAGAAATTGGTGAAAACATGCAAGTAAAGCACCTTCAAAAATGCAGTCACACCACAGAAGAAAAATATGATGACAAACGATCTATGGACAAATCGCTGGCTGAAAAGTAATAGAAGGAGCATTGTCGACCATCCATCGGCTTTGCTAATTACTCAAGGAAAGCATGCTACAAATATAACCACTCCTGCATTCAAACACTGTGACTGACGGAGCACTTGAAAGGTACTAAAAAAATGCAACTTTTGTTTGATCGCAAGTAGCTCAAATGCAGAACCAGGCTAAGACGCAGCACACCATCCAGCCAACGCACACAGCTAGCCATCTGCTTGCAGAATTCAGTGCTGCATACATTACAAACGCTAAAGAACAGAAGAACCCCAAAAGTGTAAATCGATCTATTCTGAAATCGAGGGAAGCATACCAAAACAAGGTGTCCTCGATCTCTTTCGGCAGCTAGTTTCTCTGTTCAATCTCGTTCAGCAGCAGCATGGGACAGTACCCCTGGAAAATTCAAGCAGCAGAAACAGAGAAATTATTAGCGTGAATCCTCAGCTCCAGCGGCAAAATATGAACAACAAGCCCGCGCCAAGCTGTCTAGCCTTCGCCTGAGCCCCGACAACGGCAGCTGGAACTCAGACCACCACCTCTAGCACCCTCCCGTGCTACTTTGTCGGCCGCTGCCTCAAGGACCCTGCAATAGATGAAGACTATTTTGGTTAAATTAAATCTGCTAGCATCACATGGAAGGAAATCGGAATAAGCATATCATTTTTATCCCAACATAAAGGTACCTAAAATAATACTATCAGCCAAGCTGACTCTAGCTTCTTCAGATAATCCCCTCTTCGTTGTTCATTGACTCCACATACCCCGCGCAAGATCAAGCAAACTTAAAAAGTATTCAGACACTAACTACCCAATTCAAGCTGAGGCTTTTCATCGAACACTGAGGGGGCACCCCCTGTCCCTATATAGCATAGCAAAGGATAAGTAACACAGGTGGAGGAGCAAAGCAACCGACCGCTGTCGGCGTTATAGAGCGACTTCGAGGTACTTGAAGTCGAGGGTCGGGCGAAGAGGATGCGCAACCGCTACTGCACCGAGGCCAAAACTTGAGGTCGAAGGGCGACGCAGCGCAGCACAGAGTCACCCATCCCCAACACTAGCAAAGACCGACTCGGCCTCCCTCGCCGCCATCCCGACCCGCCCCATGACCGCCCGCTCGGCAGCCCCCAGTTGGAGGTGGTGGGGCCGCCAGCGCGGCTGCGCCTCGCGCTACACTGGACCGCCTCACGCAGAAACCGCCCCGCACGTTGCCCGGAGCCCGCTCGCGGGCTGGGCCGGCGGCACCGCTGCCGGCGGTCAGCCACGCCGCCGGCTCTTGTGGCTCATTGTCGCTTGAGAGAGAGAGGAAGAGAGAGAAGAGCCAAGAGTCTGCTGCCATTCGCGGAGGGAGGAGGAGTAAAGGGAGAGCGGAGCTGGCCCCGCAAGCGCATGAACCAATCGCAGTTTGACAACGGCTCGCTTCCGGCAGCCGCGTCTCGGCTCGACGCCGTCCCGCCCTGGTGGGTTAAGCCGCCAACCACCGCTCGACAACGGGTACGCCGGAAAGCCGCGCTCACCGTAGACGGAGGCCATGCCGCTGAACGGCCCGCCCGCCCCACCCCACGCCGCCCGGACAGCGCTAGTCCGCAGAATCTACGACGGGATGTGACGGCCCCCGACGCCAAATCCGCGACGACAAACGCGCCGGGGTCACGGTCATCCCAACCGCTGCCACCTACTGGTGGGACCCGTGAGCCCGCCAATCGATAGACGACGACAGCGCACCGAGCAGCCCAACGCGTTCTCGCTCCACCGCGTCTTTGACTTCTCGCAGGAACCGTCACGAGGGGCGGGTCAACGCCGCTGATCCCTTGATGCAGAATCGGGGACGGCGGCGACAAATAAACGACGACGTGGGCGTTGTGCCCGCAGATGCTCCACGCACAATTTACTCTTTAAATAATAATAAAATGGCAACATGTCATTTTTACATGTACAAAGTTTCACAGGTGTTTAGTCAGTGATTCTTTTTTTTTACATTTTTTTGTGTGATAATGGAGAAAAAAAAATTATGGTTTCGGAATTGCGTGTACAGATTGAAAATTCAGTGATCAAAACTGAGATTGTTGACTGCCTACCTCCCACTAGTCACAATCATAACCAGTGACGTCGGCAACTTGCTGGCCACCGCGGTCGTCATGAACGACCCTGGGCTTTAAGCACCTACTCCCTCCCTCTCAAAATAAAAGACCTTCTCGCCTCCCGAGAAATCAACGCTTTCAAAATACCGATAATTGTATATTAAATATATAAATAATTATGTTAAGTAATTAGTATCATTGGAAAGATCTTTAAGTCTAGTTTTTAACAAATTTTTTAAAGATTTAAATGTTGCACGTATTTTCTACAAATCTAGTCAAAAGTTGAGAAAGTTTGACCGCACGCGCTCCTATAGCGTCGTTTATTTTGGGACAGAGGGTGTACATCCTCTTCGTGCGTGTCCAGTGCCACAACTGCACAAGCTTCCAAGCGAAACTGGAGTGCTTTGAATGATGAATGGAAACGTGTGGACAAAAGGGAGGCAAGGGTAATAAGTACCTGAAATGCTATTGGGGTTGTCGCCTGATCACTGAATAACCAAACCGCTGCTTGAAAATTAAAATCTGCATTTAAAGAAACAGAGAAGTATCAAGCTGACAAGTTGCTGTCACGTGTAAACACTGATAAAAAAAAAGTCAGTACAGATCATTCAAATTATCCATCCTTTCATGATGTGAACAGAAACACTACTTTACACACACAAAATAAAAGAAAGAACGACATTCAGCTGCATTTACCTCTGAATAAAACAAGGAGAGCTATCTTTCCATCCACAGCATGTATGTGCTAGTGCTAGTTTTCAAGCTGATCTTCCAAATTTGAATCCACAGCGGCACAGACTACAGAATTGAAGTGCAAAAAATGTTTAACTGAGCTGAATTCTTCTCCCAGCTGATTGAGCTCAGCTGCAGGATATGCCACTTCCATCTTCTGAGTCATTTTACAATTGCAATCTGCAGTGAGAACACAATTGCAGGTCTCAAGTCTGAAACTCTGAATCAGTGAAGGGAATCATGAACATTTGGATATATAGAGAGGCAAACAACCACATAATTGTATCATATGAAAGCTCCATAGCTGGAAGAAACCAAATTGACAGAAATCCGTAAAAAGACATTCTGGATTGTACCCGCCCAGAGAGAGGCTGGCGGAGTCCCTGCTCCGCTCTGCTCTACTCTGTCCAGTGGCCGGCCACCAATCCCTCATTACACCAAGCTGATGTTGCGCGTGAGATAAACATGCTGCCATATGTTCACAAGACAAGCGAAAAAAAAAAACATAGAGAAATGGAAGACTTACATGAGGGGTTAAGACAGAGGCAACGCTGCTCTCATTCACTTGCAGAGAGCTCACAGCTGTGTGTGTGTGTGTGGTGATGATTCAATGATTGACAATCACGACGTGCATGCATGGATTTTTGTTGTACTACAGTCAAGATTACAAGGTAATCTTCGGCTCCAAGCATCACTCTTGTACTGCAATCAGCACGAAATGCATCAGGCCACGAATCCGAAGTCTTCCAGTTGAGTCAAGTCACATGCAGACCGTACACAGATGAGGCCTCGTTTCAGTTGTCAAGTGGTTGAACGCATGTAGCACTAGAAGGCTCCAAAGCTGTGGAAGAAACCAAAGCAGGATGCCAGCATATAAAACTGATTTCAATCTCTCCAGTAGGCAGCGGCAATGCTACGGCTGAGCAGCAGCATCCAGCAAAACATTTCCACTCTTTCAGTAATAATATTTTAAAAATGTTTTTGTTACCTTTTATAAAAAGTAGAGCCAACCAATTTATTGCCGAACTAGCTTTCCTAAGAGGGAAAACCATTGACTAGATAAAACATCATACAACAGCATCCACATTTCAGTTAATCTTCAGAGACTCAGACCAACGAGGCAGGAGTACGTTAAAGAGATTCACCTGATTGAAAACATATAAAGAGTAGATTCAAAAATATAAAGAGCTATTTTTAAGCACGAAATTAAAGACATTAATAAAGGAAAGGTACAGAAATAACCAGAACAAGCATGAACTAAGCAATAAGCAACATGCTGAACTTGTAAATTGTTGTACAAGACTACAGAGGTGATTTTACAGGCACTTACATACCAGTTTGACGTATAAGTTGGAAGGCACGTCCAGAGATCCATGCTTTAGAATTCAGAACTGTAAACAGATAGGGAGAGAATCCAGAGGATAGAATAATGCACAACATGAAGAAATGCCCTGCACAGCAGATAGGAACAAGCGTTTTACCCAGAAGAAAACATCAATTGTGACCCAATAAGCATTCTTCAGCAATGCCTGAGCAGCAGCATCCTGGAAAACATTTCAGCAATATTTAAGAATATATCTTCAAAATAAAATAGAATCATGTTATTTTTACATTTTTACATATAAAAACTTTCATAAGTGTTTAGTTAGTCATTCTTCATCTATTGTTTTACAGTTTTTGTTTGATACTTGAGAAAAAATATATTATGGGTTCCAAATTGTCTGTTATTCAGAAATTCAGTGCTCAAAACTAAATGTTTTTTTGGCTGTCCACCTCTGAAGCTTCAATAGTCATTGAGATGTGGGCAAAGCAAATACTTTTCCATGTAACATATGATTCCGCAAGAGTCTAGGTTGGAACCCCTCCCCCCCCCCCCCGCTCTCCGTACAGGGGCGACACGGGGCGACCCGCCCCGCCGCAAACCTTCCCCGGAGACCTTCCCGGCCCGCGCCCTTAGCTCGCGCGGCGGCCCGCCGCGAGCTCAACAAGGCTTCCCATGGCGCTCCCTCCTCCTCTCCACACCCACCCCCCTTTCTCCTCCAAAGCGGAACCCTAGATCAGAGGGCCGACGGCGGCGCCCCTGGCGAGGCGGCGCCCGACGCCGGGCTCGAGGCGCGCGGCGCCCCACCCCGGCGTGGCCCTCGCCCTGCGCGTGCTCCGTGGGCAACCCGCCATGGCGCCATGGGATAGGCTCGGGATTTGGGCGAGGTGCCCCTTTTCGTCTTTACGGTGTCAAGGGCGACGCCCGGCGACCGTGGAGCGGTGGATCCGCGTCCTCGGGCGTGGATCCGTGGCCCCGCCCGGATGCGCCGCCGGGCCCCCAGGCGGCCTGCCGACTCGAGGCGGCGCCGGCGCAGCTACACAGGGGTGCAGCGACCAAGGCGAGCTGTGGCGGAGCCGGATCTGGACGCCCTCTTCTGCGGCCACGTCATGCAGGTCCCTCCCTTCCCCATCTCGAGCCCATGATTCGCAGTGACATAGATGCACGGCGCGAACAGTTCCTGTGTGCGTGCAGCGGGTGAAGATAGATGTAGGTGGGATTGGTAAGCATATGGATTATAGATGTAGGTGGGATTAACCTAGTGTAGCTTTATATGAACTATTCTCCAAATAGTATTGTTAGCATGTTGGCAGTAAAAAAAAAAAAAAAAGAGGTGTTTAACTATTTTGTTACTGTCACAAACAACACTACAGGCCACCGGACCAATTTTTTTAGCTAAGTTGTCCTTTGTTAAATTATTACAGATACGATACCAAAGGAAAATCTTGATCTTGATTTTAACAGGTGACATCAGCCTCTCCATAAAAAATACTGTCGAAAGCTTGTCCGTATCAGCTGCACTCTCTTTTGTTTCAGTCGGTTCAAAAAGCTTCTCTGCATTCCTATCATTTGTCAGTACAGGTCCAAACTTTGTGTTATTATATTTTTCCATGCAATAGTGTTGCATGTTCTTTTGTTTCCAGCACGTACTTAGTTCACCTCAGTTTGTTTTTGCCTTTGCTGTAGCAGTATGTCTGCCTGAACGTCTTTGAGAGTACTTGCTCTGTACCTAGTTCGTCAGGCACTGGTAGTGCATTTGGTTCCTCTTGGTTTGCAGGATGTGTTTAATACACATTCAGTTTTTTCCTGGTGTTTTTCAGCTAGTGGTTAGCTTTTACAGCAGGGTTGTATCTTGTTCCGGGTCTTGCTAATTTTTCTTCCGTGAGGTATTAAGCAAGAAAGGTCATAATCATTCCTCGGGTTAGCCTGTCACTATAGACGATTTGTGTGGCCTTGATGATTAGATAAGGGCGAGAACGTTAATGACACGAGCCTGAAATGATCAAGCCTCCTAGTTTTGTGGCTTCGAATAGTCCCCAGAGGGTCCTTTGGTAGATTTCAATTCAACGTGACCTGATAACAGCTGAGGCACAGGCCCACAAATATACAGCACTGAATGAAAGCACACTATATGTTGGTCGATTGGATTCCTCCTCCTGAACCTGAATGAAAACAGAAGGGCAGTTTCAGTATGGAGTGACCGACGAGCCGCCGCTCGACAACGCCTCGTCCACGGGCACCCATCCTCGACACCACCACTGATGTCGGCAACTTGCTGGATGCTGCCGTCCTCTCCGTGCTTTAAGCACCAACTCCGGACTGGAGCGCTGGCGAAACAGGCCCAACCGCCCAAGCCTCCAAGCGAAGGATGCAGATGGAGGCACCATCCTCGATGATGGCGTCGGCCGCTGGATGCAGGGGACGGGACAGAGAGGCCAGATGAGACCCCTGCTCGGTCCATCGCCCACCGATGAGGAGTCCGCATCCCCAGGGAACTTCACACGAAGCTTGGGATAAAACATAATGCTATGTTCATGTATTGTTGCAATTCAGTTTTACTTGGTACGCATTTCTCAATGAAGAAGGTAGAGGCAAAGCCTGTTGGGGTTGAACGTTGAAGCTAAGTACTATTACCTCCATTCCAAATTATAAGACTTTTCGGCTTTTCTAGATGCATTTTCTTTTACTGTGCATCTAGTTATACACTATGTTTAGATACAAAGTAAATGAAATATATCTAGAAAAGCCAGAAAAATCTTATAATTTGGAATGGAGGTAGTACCTTTTTCATGATGTCAACAGGGTTGTCGCCTGACCACTGAATAACCAGACAGCTGCTAAGCTCCTTGAATACGGAAATCTGCATAAAAACAGGGGTTCGTGTTATGCGTAAACAATGATGAAAAAAAGGGTAACTCTCATTCACGTTATCCAATCTTTCATGATGTCAACATAAGATATAAAAACTAGTTCATCAGGGGTTTTGAAATGAGAGAGCGGGCCTCCCCTAACGCGGGCCCTCCCACCGCCGCCTCCGTCGCCGCCTTCCCCGGGCGCCGGCGGCGCACTCCACCTCCCCTCCGCTCCCTCCTCGTCCCCCCACCGAGCCGCGGAGTTTGCCTCCGCCGGCCCCCGAGCGGCGCCATGGAACACTAGCCACGGGCGCCGCCGACGGCCAGGGCCGGCGCCCGCCCCCGGCGGCGCCAAGCCCCTCCTCCCCCTCCTCACTCTCCCTCCCTCTCCCCTCCCATCCCCGGGAGTCCGGCGGCGTCTTGGCCCGCGCGCGCCGCGGCATGCCCGCCGCCGGGCCGGCCAGTTTAGGCCCGCCCGCCCGGCCGTTGTTGACAAGAAGGGGCTGGGCGGCCGCCGCCCCAACACCGGCCGTCCCCTCCCTACCCCCTGCTCCTCCTCCCCCTCCTAGGGCCTGAGCACGAACCCGTCGCCGGCTCCTCTGCCGCCGCCACACCTCATGGGCCTCGGGAGGTGGCGCCGACGGCCGTGGCCGTCCTGTGGGTGCCGGAGCCACTCGCCCGTGATCCCGCAACCCTCGGTGATGCCCGGGGATCGGTCCTCAACGACCCCATCTCGCGGCAGCCTCCTCGGTCGGCTTCACCTGCGCCGGCTTCCCTCGGTGGCCGGCGCCCTCGTGTTCGACCGCCACGCTGCTGGTCGTGGAGGCTCGCTGCCTTGCCGTCCGGGCCCTTGACGGGGTGCAGCGGTGCTATGGGAGCTGCCCGACACCGCCGCTTTGATCTAGTGCTGAAGCAACAGCCAATGGGACCCGCCACACGACGGCGGCACTGGCCCGCCACCTACGGCCGCTTCCCCCTTGCCTCGAGGTTAGAGACCTCGACTAGGGTTGAGGTGGCCATGGTGGCCTCGGGATTCCATTCCCGAGGGCCCGCTTCCGCCGCCTCTACGCTCGGCCCGGTCCTCACCGAGAGCGAGAGCCAGCCCGGGGATGACAACCCTGCCGCGCAATCCCTACGTTGTGGTCCCCTCTACGGCCGTCGTGGTTCCCTCTCGCGGTCGTTGGCGACGGCTACCGCCCTCCAGCCCCCACCCAAGCAGTCCGATCTCCCGATGATGCGACCCAGTGCAGGTGTGGTTGTTGTTGCGCCTCCATCCGTGAGCTGGGGAGCTGTCCCTTCGGTGGCCGCTCTCCCGTCGGTCTCATGCTTCTCTTGGCCTCGAGGTTGGGGAGACCTCGGCCAAGGTTGAGGCGGTCGGCCCCTCCAAGGTGGCTCCATTCCTCGTCGTCATGGACGGATCGTTACTCTAACGTCGAAGACGTCCCAAAAAGGGGGCAGGGACAACCTCGGCGACTTGCTTGACGGCGTCGATGGGGGTTCAGCTGCGGGGTGCGCTTCGGCCCTCCCGCCATGGGATGTTGGGGAGGTTGGTACGGTCGAGGCGAGCTCTACCCGAGCTGCCTCTCCCTCGATACCTTCCACATCCACCCATCAACCCTCGCCCTAGCTCATCTTCCACCCCGCTCCGACGCCGCCCCTTCCCGCCCTAGGGGTTTCGTCGAGGGCGCCGGTTCCCGGTGGGGCGAACGGCGATGGAGACGTGTCCGGGATGAGCCGCCCTCGTCCTACCTAGATGCCGCCCGCCGCCGACGGGGCTCCCCGTTGTTCCGCATGTTACGCCTCGGGAGGGTCCCTGATCACGGCCCCGGGGCGGGCGGGGGCGCCTCAAACCAGGCGGGACTCGACAACGCCGATGGAAGGATGGCCGACCGCGATGCGCATCCGTACGCGGCATTCCCGCCGCCGATCGAGGTCGTATACCTGCCCGACAACGCCTTGGATGCCGCGGGAGGTCTCGCCCCCCCAACCCGGCGGGTGGCGCGACATTCTTCCTCGCCCGGGGACTCACACCCCGACAACGCTGGTAGAGCTCGGCCATGGTGACAACCGGCTACCCGGATGATCCCGAGGCGCTCCATGACAGTGCCTCAATTATTTGTCCTATGCTCACCGTGTGGCGACTTGTCGCCCCACGATGTTGTCAAGGTTATCGCGGCCTCTATCACATCGCCAGAGACTGCACGCTGCCTAGGGCCCCCGCAAGATCCTCGGCGACGAAGGGCAACCCGCTCACGCCACATCGCCGGTGGCTCGCCATCGGGCCGCCGTTGGCGCCAAGTCGGGGAGGCCCGCGATGGGGCCGGCGGGCGGCGGCACTAGCGACGCCGCACTCAGCCGGCGACGGTGCCGCAAAGGCCGCGGACGGTTGATCGCAGCGCCGACCCGCAGGTTCGCCTAGAGTCCGGCGTGCAGCGCCGCTAAGTTGTTGCGCCGACGATGTTGTATCACCGAGCCGCGCCCGTGTCCGCATGGGGCGGATTTGACGACGGACGGCAGATGCAACGCCGCTAACGCTGCCGAAGCGCCACGAGGCGGCGTCGCCATGGCCGCGAAACCGACGATGATTTGCATGGCGATCCGACTTGTGTATCCACCCCGGGTCGACCCACCTTTGGACGACGCTGCTTTGACGACTGGCCGATCGTGGTCACCGCGGATGACCCGATGTTGCTCGAGGCTTCTCTCTCGAGCAAACGGGTTGTTCCGCCGATCGCTCCGCTTGAGGTGGAGGCCACACAGCTTGGTGGTGGCTGCCCACACCGCCTACGGCGAAGCCCGACACCGCCACCTTCGCACCACGCCTCACCCTCGGTGACCACTTTCCGGGTTTGTTTGTCACGCCAATGCGGATGGTTTTCGGCGTGTTAGGACGTCGAGGCGAGCGTGGAGGAAGACGACCGCCGCCGGGCTTTGGCTTGAGAAAGGACGATACCGCGGATGTCGAGATTCGCGTGGTGGACGATGACTACCGCCCGCTGGCGATTCCGGCCAGATTGGGCCGAATTGACACGCGTTCGTCGACCGCTGGAACTCCGGAGATGGCGTAGGGGCTGCAGCTTCCGCCGGCGGCGACGAGCAGCAGCTCGAGCAACCGCTGGAGGGGAGCCATGGGGAGGAGGGGCGCCCAGCGCGGCGGCGCGCGCCGGCGCGGCGTGGCGGCGCGCGGACGGGGCGGCGCGCGGGCGCCGGGGTGGCGGCGGAGGAGACGAGGAGCCAAGGGGATAGATATATTTTTATTGCTTGCTTATCCCCTAGAGATTACATGCCTCTTGCTTATATAGCCCTGCTAGTGGGACTTGTAATCTAAGCAATCTCTATAAAGTTTCCTTATACGATCGGAATACCTTTTACAATCAATATTTATTTATTTATTTCCTAATAAGGGTCTTCCTTATAGATTGGAATATCCCCTTTTACACACCAAAAATTCCTAAGATAATCCTAACTTGAAGACGGCAAACTCGGACTCGCACGGAAGAGAGGAGAGACGGCAGGGGGCGCCGCCCCCTGCTGCCGCGCCCGGCCCCTTTCTCGGGCCGGCGTGGCCGGGCGCATCGAAGCCCAATTAGCCCGTCCGGGCTGGCCCAATTCGGGTCATGACATTTCTCCACCGCTCGACGAGAGGCGGCGGCGTCCACGCGTGCCGCCAACCCACCAGTGGTGGCGAAGGGCACGCCGATCGGGAAGTGACAACTCTTGTCCCGTAGAAGACGAGGGGGCCGCACTTGTAGTTGTTGTCGTTGCGAGATGCTTGCGTCCTTGTCGACGAAGAGAAGTCGAGGTGGAGGTCGCCGGCGCAGATGCTGAACTTGAAGCTTAGCGGGGCTGCACAAAAGGGACGTTCCGCCCATGCACGACACATGACGGAGGCGCCGAGGGTGCCCGACGGCTACGATCATCCGACCAGCCGGGTGAGGAGACGTGTAGGTGTAAGTCGTCGACCGGCTACCTTTGCATGGGCTGCCTACGAGACGTGTTGAAGCGACATAGGAGGCGACGAGGTGAAGTCGAGGAGGCAGCCGTGAGGAGGTCGCCGGGCGTCTTGACCGGCGGCCCCAGCTGAATCTCCTTCGCCCACGGTGCGCCAACCGTGACGCTGTCGATGCGGAAGAAGACGCCGCCATTGTTGTCAAAGAGAATGACGGTGGCGCCCTCAACCCTCGCCGTCGGTGCGCTGAGTAGAAGGACGCCATTGAACGCGCTGATCCTCCCACGGGCGGTTGGGGAGGTGGAAGCCCATCGCGACGCCGTGCGTACGACATTCTCCCCAAAGAGAAGTCCCGAGAAGCTCGGGCGAAGGGGATGTAGTAGCGGTGGAAGTACCTCACGATGCCATAGTGGAGGCTCCACTGGGCGCTATGGCGCCGCTTCGATGGTGTTGGAGATGATCCCGAGCTCCTTGTTGGTCGTCGCGGGCCAAGTGAAGCTCGGAATCATGTCGCTCGCTGTCGGCCCCGTCGATTTCGGCCCATTGCCACGGCAAGCGCCGCTAGCCCGGCATGCGGTCAACCAGGCAGCCGCAATGTCATCGTCGATGTCACCGCATGGTGGCCGCCCTTGTCGGGCGCCAGCGGGCGCTCGCCGCTTCGGCGCCGTCCGGCCGATCGTCGTTAGCAGCCGGGCAAGGTCGATGGCCTCCTCCATCGGCGAGGCTCGAGCCACTCAAGCATCGTCCGGCATGGCGGCGACCCTCAAGTTCCATGCGTAGTGCATAGTTCTCGGCTAGGCGTTGATGTAGTCGCCCGCCTTGCCTCCACGGAAGGCGGTGCGTACTCCCCCGGGTGTCGAGGTGGGCGGGGGGTCCGCGATGGCGCAGCGGCGGTGAACTCGCCCCACTTGATTGGGGACTTCTTGTTGGGCGAGTCCATGAACTAGACCGCAGCAGAACCAATGAGGTGGAAGGCAAAGATAACTCATGTAGTAGTCCGGGTCGATGTCCAAGTTGAGCTAGAACAGGAGCTCCAGCTTGCGAATCCGGAGGTCGGGGTCGTCGCCGTGCCGCCGTACTCGGGACTTGCGCACGCCGGCGTGGGGGGGGGGTCGTGATGCCGCTGGTGGCACCATCGGCCTGGCGCCGCGGTGGCGCGTCAAGGGGCGCCTCGGGTAGCGCCAGGGGGGTGGGCGCCGCGGGTGATGCCGTCTCGCCGGGAGAGTCCCGGGCGGTCGCGGTGTGTCGGTGGAGAGGAGAGGGCAGCCGGTGCCGCGAGTGTCGTCGAGGATGACGCCGATGACGACCGGTGCATCACCTAGAACGCCATCTTCCTCCTCCACCGGAGGATGGCAGGGCCGAGCCGCCGTCGGACGGGGCCAGTGGGGAGGGCGGCGGCCAAGGCGGCGCCGGGGCCGGCCTCGTGCCGGTGGCGGCGGCGAATCGCCGGGCTCTCCTCCAAACGGTCGTCGTGCTCGAGGTAGTCCCGAGGTGACTCCATGTGGTGCGGCGCCGTCTCCATCTCATCGGCGCGCGGTGATCTTGACGCAGATTATCGTCGAGGAGCGTCTTCAACGCCAGGTGAACTCCCCATCTCGAAGCCATGGTTGGTGGAATCGCCCTGGTCTCCGGATACCAAACCGTCGATTCAGCTAGATTGGGCCGAAATTGACATGTGTTCGCCGACCGCTGGAACTTCGGGAGATGGCGTAGGGGGTCGCAGGCTTCGCGGGGCGGCGCGACGATGGCGGCTCGAGCAACCGCTTGGAGAGGAGGAGCCGTGGGGAGGGGGGCGGCCGGCGCGGGCTGGCACGGCGGCGGTGCGGACGGGGCGGCGCGGCGCGCGCTAGGGGGCGGCGGAGGAGACAGGGAGTAGAAGGCGATAGATATATTTTTATTGCTTGCTTATCCCCTAGAGATTACATGCCTCTTGCTTATATAGCCCGGCTAGTGGGACTTGTAATCTAAGCAATCTCTATAAGGTTTCCTTATACGATCGAATACCTTTTACAAGCAATATTTATTTATTTCCTAATAAGGGTCTTCCTTATAGATTGGAATATCCCCTTTTACACACCAAAAATTCCTAAGATAATCCTAACTTGAAGACGGCAAAACTCGACTCAGACGGAAGAGAGGAGACGGCGGCAAGGGCGCTGCTCCCCTATGCGCCAAGGCGCCTCGGCCCCTTCGGGTCGGGCGGCCGCTGCGTCAGCCCAATTAGCCCGTCCCCGGCCGGCCCACTCGGGTCATGACAGCCGGGCTTTGGCCCGAGGAAGGAGCCACGTATGTCACCGCCTCTAGGTGGTCGGCGACGCAGCTTAGCGCCGGCGGGCCGCCCACGCAAAGCCACACCTACCGCACGACATGCAGCCGTTGTCGCCTCCGCCTTCCCTTGGCGAGAGTAAAACGGTTCAAAGACAAGGTCCTACGCAAGGCGTCGCCGCCTTTGTTGCCTCCTCGCCGGCAGCGGTGTCACCGCCACCCCTATCTCGCCGCACCGCAGCGAGGCTCGCCGCTCACCGTCACAAGATATGCCAATTGCGAAGCGGGGGAGATGTTGGTGATACAAATGGATGAGGTTCATTGATGGACGGACGGTGCCCTCTACGGGCGGAGCGACATGACTACTACGACAGAGTCTGGCGACAACCGCACTCCCGCAAAAGGAGGCGTCGCGCCGGATCTTCCTAGACTCGTCGTGTAGGACCGAGGCGGTCGACGCGCCACGTGAGCCGTCACATCTGATCGGGCGCCGCCGACTAGGTAGTTTATGCAAAGTGAGTAATAGCGTTTCTTCTCTTTCGGCAAGGGAGGGCTGAGCTATTTGTATAATTGTATTCCCCCTAGTGCGTCATTCATGGCGCGTCGTTGTAACTTTCAATTTTTCATTCGTCTTAATACAAAAGAGCGCAAACATTTTGCGTGTTCGAGAAAAAAAATGATGTCAACGTAATAGAAAAAAAGAAAGAAAGATATTAAGCTGCATTTACCTACCTCTGAACAAAATAAGGAGAGCTATGTTTCCATCCACAGCATGTATGTGCTGGTGCTATTTACCCATTCTGCTCTTACAAATTTAGATCCACAGCGGCACAGCCTACATGTAGAGAATATGCAAAAATGTTGAACTTAGCATAATTCTTCTTCCAGCGGATGGAGCTCAATCGCAGGATGTGCTGCTTCCATCTTTTTGAGTCATTCTACAATCGCAATCTGCAGTGGGGAACACAGTTGCATGTCTCAACTCTGAAACTCTGAATCAGTGAAGGGAATCGTGAACATTTGTCCACTGAAGGGTGTCCAGCCGCACCTGGCGCGTGTCCACTGCCGATGCCCATCCCGGCTCCATCCTGCCGCCGACGACGGAGTGAGCTCACTAGCGAGCGCTGATGCTGTCTATCCACACGGGCGACTCCCACGCCGCGAGGCCGTCGCCGGCAGGTTCAGTGCGGCCAGCGCGGATCTGGAGACGGTGGCCGCAGCCTCCCCGTCCCGAGGAACAGGTCCCACATAAGCGTCGGTGACACGATGCGGCCGGCCCCGCTCGGCGGACGCCGCCGCGGTTGTTCCTGAAAAGAGAGAGGGAGGTACGGTTCCTGTCATGAATGTGCTCATAATTCAGTAAGTGATGATCACTATTATCAGGATTACTAGGCAATTTGGTTGGCAAAACTTTTTGGTCAGAGCGCCACTCCCTTATGGCAATCAGCACTGGAAATGCATCTGGGCACAAATCCTACCTCCTTCCATTTGATTCAGTCAGCACCTTAGACACCTCTACACAGTGGACACAAATAATCAGGCCTCTTTTTCAGTTGACAAGTTTGAGTGCATATAGAATTGTATGCTTCTAGTACATGAAGTCAACATATCTGTGGAAAAACCCAGATAGTACATGAAGTCAACATATCTGTGGAAAAACCCAGATTGGCAGGAATGCATTAAAATAAATTCATTTTCTTTCTATTTTAAATTCATTTTCTTTCAATTTTTTGGCCTTACCCAAATAGCATTGTAGAACACTGATTTTCATCCCTCAATTACTAGGCAGTAGAAATGCTAGCTTCTTACATGTATGATCTGTCCCACACAAAAGCAATACCTTGAGGGTCCATGGAAGGTGCACAGCATTCTCTGCTTCCACGGGCAACCACCAGAACAAAGGTCATATGCCAACCCAAGTCATATGACTTAAAACCTGCTGCTGCACTACTCTGCACAACGTACGTACGACGATCCAAAACGAGCTACGCAGGCGCACGCTGTTCATCATCAGCTGCCACACCGTGACCCAACAGCTTGCTCGGTGCAGAGTACATAGTTGGCGTCTTTGAGCTCCTGCAGCTGCTGTAGTTTCCCACGCAGTGGTTTGGGTGCCCTGAGACTCTGAAGCGCTGGCGAAACTGCCCCAAGCTAAGGGTGCCCCTGCACTGGTGGCCCGTTGATGGAGATGCTCGACGTCCATCGCTGAATGCAGGGAACGGAGCAGAGCCACTGCTCTGCTCGGTCCAGTGGGAGGATCGACGATGCCTGTTGCCTGGAGCTGGAGTCCTCCACACGAAGATGATGTGCCGCCGCGTGGGAGATAAACATGCTGCCATGTCAATGCATTGTTCAATTCAGTTTCACTTGGCACACATCAATGGAAGTATACAAAAAAAGTGGAGGAGGCTATTGAGGTTGAATGAACCTAAGTACCTGCAATGCAGGGCTATTGTGGTTGTCACTCGCCTGCTGACCACTGGATAACCAGTGACACAACTGCTTCAAACCTGAAATCTGCATAGGAAGGAACAGAAACACGACTCTAAACAAAAAGAAAAGAAAGCTAAGAACGACATTCTGAATCAGTGAAGCAAACAAGCAGAGAACCTGGAGAGCGTCCTGCCGCACCTGCCGCGCCCGGCTCCATCGGTCTCATCGATGCAGTGCATGCGTGCGGCACCCCGTCAGCGCGCCTCCACCTCCCGGCACTGCACCGCGGCGCTGCTGTCCATCCACAAAGCCAACTCTGGTGCCGCCAGCGCAAAGCCGGAGCTTGAAGCGCAGCCGCGGACTCCCGTCTCGAGGAGCAGCTCTAGCGCCTCCGCCCACATAAGCGGTGGGTGGCCCCGCTCGGCGGACGCCGCCGTGGTCGTTCCTGACAGCTGCAGATCTAACTGAAGAGTCTCGTGAGGGAAGGAGGCCAGCAAAGCTATGCATAGATCCTACCTTCTATAGCAAAGGAGCACCACTCCTCTTAGTCCTCTATGGCAATCAGTACTGCGAATGCATCAAATCCTACCCCTTCCAGTTGATTCAGTCAGCATTGTAGATGAATCTGGACAGTGGACACAAATCAGGCCTCTTTTTTTCAGTTGACACGTTGTTGAGTGCATATAGAATTGTAGGCTTATAAAGTCTCCATAGCTGTGGAACAAACCAAATTTGTACAAATGCATTAAAAGAGATTCAATTTTTCCCCCTATTTTTTTGGCCTTACCCGAATAGCATCGTAGAAAACAGATTTTCATCTCTTTTTTTTTAAAGCGTGCATATTGCACGTGCTGTTGGGTCACGGTCCTTGGCCATTGGCGAGATGCCATGAGACGTAGTGGCAACACACAAACACGAATCGCCGGCTTCAACGGCGCTGTTGGGAAATTGTACTAAAGGGGGAAACTATTGTGCGACTGATCTTGGCGCCGGGTTCACATGCCCTCGGCCGGCTCGACCCACGAGCTAGGCTTCATCAGGGGGAACAGCTCCCGCACGGTGTCCTGGTGCGGAGAGGGCACCCTGTTGACGAAGCGGTCATGGAACTTGGCCGCCAAAGACGGGTCTGGCGAGTCGCGGGGATCATCCGCGCGCTTGCCCTCCCACTTGTTGAGCATCACGCGGCGGGCCTGACGCTCGGGCCTCGGGTCGCGATAGACCGACTTCGCCGCGAGTCTGGAGCTTCGACGCATGGAGCAGGACCCGTGGACGATGTGCGACGCACGACGGCGGGCCGGCATGGACAGCAGGGGCTCCTTGATAGGGACCACCATGGAGCCGAGGAAGGCCGCAACGGACGCTTCAGTAGGTGGGACACAAGGTTGTGTTGCTGCCGGCTGGGCAGCATCCCCCACTGCCTGCACCGGCCCAGTGTCGCAACCTGTAGAGGGCAGTGTCGCGGCTACCACGGTGCCAAGGCAGCTGTTGTGGACCGACACAGTAGCCTCCGCGGAAAGCATGGGCGCTTGCTGAGTATTGCGAGGCGGCGAGGGCGTGGGCTGGTGCACCGGTCCTTGGCCGGCTAGGCAACCAGGCGCGTCCTGAAGCACCACCGCTGGGCATCCTGGAGTCGAAGCAGCAGTAGGCGTCGCAGAATCGTGGAGAACCAGCGCGGAGCGCGATCCCAGCCCCGGCGAACCCACCTGCTGAGTATCCGGCAACACCTCCCGACGAGGAGGCAGACTCAGCAGAGGGGGGAGCGACTGTAGCGAGGGCCCGCAGCCAACGGGATCACCGGCCACTGACTCCACAAGCTGGCCACCATGAAGCTCGGCGGCGACCGTGGGCGGCTGGAGCTCCGCGAGCACTTGGTCGGCCCACCAATCACGGGGAGGAGAAGGTAGCTCGGCCCGCAGAGGTCGGGTGGCGCCAAGGTGGACGGTGAGGGACGATGGAGGCCGCGAGCTCGTCGATCATCGGGTCCACCCGAAAGCAGCGCGAACCACGCCCACACCCACAAGCGAGTGTCGAGCGAAGCGGGTCGCCAAGGTTGCCGCCATTGTCCACCCGTCGCGAAGTCCGACCCCGACCCCCGCCCGACGGACGGGCGAAGTCGACGATGTGACATCGGATCCGGCCGACGAGGAAGGTAGGTGTCGGCGACCCGCAACACCAGGGATGCCTGGTCTCGCACCACGGCCGACGACGGCCCGACAAATGGGCACGGAGTGAAGGCTCGGGCTTGGCGACGAGGTTCCGCGCCCTCTTCGCGGTGGTTTGCCGGGGTGGACGTGTTGACGATGCCCGCATGTCCGCCCGTGCCTCGTGGCCGGAGGCGGATGAGGCAGCGGGGTGGAGCGGTGCAGCGGCGGCGACATGGTCCCGGCCAGCGCTTGAAGCATAGCCCGACGAGAGATGGCGGCCGCAAGTCGTCGGGCGATGGGGTTGGGCGAGGTAGGCCTTTGCCGACGCCGACGCCTCGACGATGGTGAACCCATCGCCGTCGACGGTGGCGCAGCGGCGGTTGAGGGCCCCCATCGCGTGCCGTGGTCGCAAGAACGGCGACGGCGACAAACCGCGGTGTGCGGGACACGCGCGACCGGGCCGAGGACCGATCCGTGAGGGGCGCGGGCACCGCGGCTGCAGGCGCCGCTAGATCGGTCGGGCCGGTGGCGCTGGATACCGCGATTACCGGCAAGATCGACACCCGCCCCCACCCCCGACGGCGGGCGGGCGTGGACCCGCGGCGCCGACCGCGGGCGCTGACGCAGGTCCCGCCACGCCGACGACGTTGGCGAAGGCACGGAGGTCGGCATAGCCTTCATCTGGGAGCAGCTCCCTACCCCAGCCCGGGAGTGGACGGCGAGGCGCGCCGCGCAACGGTGGGGTTCCTCCGGCTCAACGCCGAGGTCCTCCTGTCCGAGAAATCGGAGAAGTTGTCCTCCCAACAAGACGCCTTGATCTCCCAAATGGATGGGAAGTATGGTGCCGCATCCGGGAGAGGGCCTCCCGCCGCAGCCGGCCGTACCTCCGAGGCCGGTGTTGAAGGAGGCGGCGACGGGTCCGGGCGGAAGGGCGCACGAATGGCGACGCCCCGGACGTGTTTGGCGAAGCCGGGCGTGGACGCCGCCGATGACAAGCCGCGCCGGACGGGCATTGGGACCCCACGCTGAAGCCGGCCGGCAAGCGCCGACCGCCGCTCCGGCATGCTCGGGCGTGTCGCCACGACGAGGAGGTCGGGCCGTGGGTCGGGAAAGGTGCGGCCTCGTCGCCTCCAGCCCCGGGGATGGGAGAGAGCGGGGGGCGCCCCGACGAGGGCGGCAGCCGGCAACAGCGGTGTTGAAGCAACCCGCGCGCGTGACCGAACCGGGGAGGAGGAGGAGAGAAGACGAGCAGGTGCGGCGGCGCTGGTCCGCCCCCACGCCGCGACGGGACGGCGGCGGGGGCCCCAGGGCGTGAGGCGGCATGCCTTCCCCGCCGCGTCGGGGGCGGACGGGCGTTGCTCCCCCGGGCGAGGTGGTGGCAGGGGCGGACGCGAGGCGCCCGCGACAAGAACCCAGCCCCCCCTGAGCGGTGGCCGAGGGGCTCTCGAGCGGCGGCGGGCACCCCGCGACGGGGACGGCGACGGTGACGGGAGCTCGACAGGCAGCGGGGCGCCGTCCTTTGCCGCTGCGTCCGAGGGGGCGTGCCCGTCCGATCTCCTCGCCGCGGGCCACACGGGGCGCGGGTGGGCTCTAACGGCAGCCCTAGACGAGGAGATGCCGGATCTGCGGTCGACATGGGAGGAGGGGCGGCGGGCGGAGCAGCTACGCTGGGCGGCGGGGTGGCGGCGGTCTGGGCGCCGGGGGTCGCCATCTCTATATGATGGATGCTTTGGTAGATTTTCATCTCTGAATTACTAGGCAGTAGCAATGGTAACTTCTTACATCTATGATCTATCCCACACAA
Source organism: Hyparrhenia diplandra (assembly GCA_015847255.1). Lineage (NCBI taxonomy): Eukaryota > Viridiplantae > Streptophyta > Magnoliopsida > Poales > Poaceae > Hyparrhenia > Hyparrhenia diplandra. Next base: position 134,496 of record JADLZK010006242.1, on the reverse strand, counting down.
AAGCAATCCCATTGCACATAGTAGTATTCTGAGTTAGAAGACGCTGAAGGCCTGAACAACAGCAGAATAAAAGCAGTATGCATATGTTTGTGGATTTGTCTTTCCTGTCAACAATGCATGTGTTTAGTATCAGCAACTTGTGTAAGCATGGCCCAAAAAAAAAAAAAAAACAGTAGGGATATGACAAATTAGACCTTACAACCACAACGTCCTAGAAAAGTGAAGTGTAAACAATGATTCTACTTACTTCAGTATACTCCTAGGCTTTAAACCACCACTGTCATGGCGCAACAGTAGTGCACGGAGCAATATATCTCACTAGATGGAAATTGAATTGAAACCCATAAGTATTTGGCAAAAGGATTTATTGATTCATTCAAAGATCTGAGTAGCCACAACAGATCACAACCTTGCTCTGATTCATCAGCAAGTCATCATTACAGCTGAAAATGGCAAGTCACCGTTGCAGTTCAGATGATCGTGTTCAGTCGCATTCTTTGGTGCAGAAGCAGAAGGACCTGAAGATGAGGAAGCCACACTTCCCCTGGTAGCACCTTCGCCGATGCAGTGCTTGCTGCATGTTTTGCTGCTACACAGGAGCAACATCCGATCGCTTAGCCACTCCACGCACGCCTCCTTATTCCCACAGCCTGCAAAAGAAAGAAAAAAAAATATTGAAATAAAACTTATCTTCAAGAGATACAACTTATTAATTTCAATTGCCACCAAGAAAGAATCAGATAGCTCGGAAGCAATTAATCTTGTTCTATGATATGGGTGTGTAAAACCTTTGGTGTGCTATAAGATTTAGCCCTCTCTGAAGGATATACTTACTTGGAGCTAAGAGGAGTGTCATGACCAGCAGGCTGTGGCACAATAATGATGTCACCTTCACAGCCGCCGTATCAAGAAGAAGAAACTTTCTCAGTATCTGCTTAATCTTTGAAATTTCTTCTTATAGCCTGAAGATCGTGCTTTGCATTTGGCTCCAAGGTAAATAGAGGTCAAACAAAAGGGAGGGTTGATGATCTTGCTATCCTCCACATGGAATGCATTCCGAAACCTGACAAACTTCAGTTAGCACCATTTAGTAGGATGTGGTTCCACATGGAGCTTCAGACAAAGCTGATGTGTCACAAGGGATAAAGATGCTGCCATGTTCATGATCATTCCATTCAGTTTCACTTGGCAGTTTGCACGCATGGAAAAGTATGGAAAAGTAGGCACAAGACAAGGGAAACAGAACTTACGTGAGGCAGAGGGGCAAGGCTCCTGTCATTCACTTGTTGAGAGCTCAGACATGCTGTTGCATTCTTGTATAGGTTGTTATCACTCCTTTATAGGTATGGCAATCAGTATTGCATATGCATCGATCTGCCCTCATTTCAGTTGAGTAAATCAGCTTTCAGTTGACAAATTGTTGAATTCATCTGGCAGAAAGAAGGCCCCGTAGCTGTGGAAGAAACCAAATTGGCAGGTTCATAAAAACAGATTCTATGTTTTTTTGAAAACACATTTCAATCTCTCCACACCAAAGGAACACCTTAACATGTCACATGAGCCCATGGAAGCTGCACAGCCATCTCTGCCTCCACAGAGCACCACCGGAACAAAGGATCCTACGCCAACCCAAACCCAACAACAGCTGAGCAGCAGCATCCAGCATTCAGTAATATTTAAGAATATGCCTTCATAATAAAATAGAATCATGTTATTTTTACACGTAAAAGTTTCACAAGTGTTTAGTTATTCATTCTTCATCAATTGTTTTACAGTTTATACTTGAGAAAATATTCCGGTTTCAGAACTGTGCGTGCTATTTGGAAATTCAGTGATCAAAACTGAATGGTTTTTTTGGCTGCCCATTTCTAAGGCTTCAATAGTCATTGAGATGGGGTCAAAGCAAATAATTTGTATTTTAGCATGATAAAAAAAATTTCATATTATCTTGTGCTTTATTCAATGAGATTGGCATTGTTTTTTGCCATTACATTAAAAAGAAAAGAGTTGGCATATTATTATTTTGGTTAATAAATGGCTCCAATGGAGATTCTTTACAAAAGAAACAGTAGTATGACAATTTCAGTGTAATCTCCTGCTTCTACCTAATCAAGTAGTGAGGAACACATAGAGACATAGGGTCCATTACACTGACAAGTGCATATACGAAGAATAAAAATCACCACGTTGGAGCAAAAGATCAGTCCATGTTCTTTTTTTTTTCGAGAACACGCCGTAGGCCAGATTTCATCGTGGAGGAGAGTTTTTACCAACATACAACAACAAAGCACATATTGGTAACACCATGATTACCACGCAACAAAGATCAGTCCATGTTCAGAAAAGAGATAATAATAATAGAGTTGAGACTAATAAATATTAGAGCTAAGAACAAATAAGAAGTTTGAATGTTAAAAGCAAAGGGATGCATTTTTTTCTGCAAAAGTACCTCAAGTCAACACTGAAATAGTTGAAGCAAGTTTTACAAGCTGAGAGCATTACTATACTGCTAATCACTTGAGAAGCAAAGAAAATCTCAGCCTCAAATTCTACTGCATTTTTGGATCATACAGGAATGAGTTGTGCACGAAGACAACTGTGCATAGCATGAGAGAAGTGGGAAAAAATGAAGAGTCATAAATAATATAATTTCGTAAACAAAATATAAACGTTCCTTTTCTATCTACCCTATCTTTATCTTTTTGTCGTGTGCCTTTTACGTTGTTTTATACTGTTTTCATATTGGTTTCATCTCTAGCCTACCCCAACTAGCTTGGGACTAAAGGCTATGTTGTTGTTGTTGTTGTTGTAAACAAAATATAAACGGGTATGTATACACATCATGTCCAGCATAAACAGGCCATACTTTGTAAAATGTGTTTGTTGCCTTTCCAAGAAGCAGAGTGTGAACCTCAACAATCTCGATGCTGCCCGAGCCCTAGCCCCCGGGCGGACCCATCCGCGCCGCCGCCCGTTGCCGGCGCCCGCTGCCATTCCAAGGCCGGGCGCCCGCATCCGCCGCCAAGGCTCCTCCTCCATCCCCACGCCACCTCCATCCCACCAGCCAGCTCCTCCAGCCCCAGCCCCACTCTACGCCGCCTCGCCGCCGGCCGCAGCCCGGTCGGAGCCCGCCCTTCCTCTCCCTCGCCCCGGATCGGCTGACCCGCGCCCGCATCTGGCAGCCAGACGAGCCCAGCAACGCCGCTTCCATCCCCGCCCAGGGGCGCCGTCCACGGGCGTCGCCACGAGCTAGCCGGCTCCAAAGACCCGAAGACCGGCGCCGCCTCCTCCCCACGCCACCTCCTCCGTCCGCCACCCTCTCGCGGCCTCGTCGCCGGATGCCAACGAGCCCAGGCCACCATCTCCATCGTCGGGCGCCGGCAGCCTCACACGGGGCCCTCGGAAGGGGATGAAGCCGCCGACGAGGTAGACAACGATGCCGCCGTGTCCCCTCCGAGCAATCGGGGGTCTCTCTCACCCGATGTTGCGCCATTCATCCCATCCATGGGCAGATCGGCTATTGCGGTGGAGCGACTACTCGACAAATGACGGCGGAGGATGGGGGAGCATGTTGGCGGACCTCCCCTACCTCCACGCCGATCGCCGGGCTCTCTCCACGACCCGGCGCCGGCACCCGGATGGCGTTCCGACCGTCGACCCGCCGTGGGCGTTGAGTTGGGCGGGGCGTCAACGCCGACGCCAGCCATGGCCGGTGTCGAGAGCACAGGCCCGACGGCGAAAATGTCGGCTCCGCCGTTGTCGTCGCCGGAGGGTGAGAGCCGCTGCAGGCTGCGGGGCGAGCGCCGCGCGAAAGCGAGCCTCGAGATGACGGTGGCACGACGGGCACCAGGCGACCAATGGCACGTCGTCGAATCCCCACCCACCATTGGTCAATACTGGGGCGGCGGGCGACTACTCCGGATGCCGATGGTTGACGGCGTGTGCTCCCCTAAAGACCACGACCAGCCGGTGCATGTGCATCGGCCCGGCCGGGACGTGGATGCAGCGCCGGTTCGCGGGTGATCCCGCGGCGTTCATCGGCCGGGCCGCTTCCGTTGTCTCAGCGCCGACCACCGTGTTGCACACTGTCGGGACCTCAGATGTTACTGCCCTGCCATGGTCTCCCACCACCATGCCCGCGGGAGTGTATGCGGCCCGAGCGAAGGGCGACCTTCGCCGGCAAAGGGCGTCGCAGCCAGCTCACATCGTTGACCCACCTACCTCTCATCATGGCACCCAAGGCGGTCCACCGATCTCGGAGGTGGCCGTGGCGAGAGGGCGGCGACAAGATGACCGACGAAGTCGCCACCCACTCTAGCGTCGGACCGTTGGTGTTGGAGCTTGTGTGGAGGAGACTCCGACATGGGTTGACCCTATGTTGGATGAGATCGCCGTCGTCGGTCGCGGGCGAGCGCACCAAATGGCTGGTTGGACACCTCCTGCACCAAGCATCTCTTTGGTGTTGGACACATCGCCACCGGACACTCTCCGCCCCAGCCGTAGCCCATGCGTTTGGGCACTTGGAGCTGGCCCAGAGCCTCGGGGTTGTGTTGCCGGCCTCCTCCATGGTGGAGGAGGGACGGGAGGAGGTTGCCATGGAGGAATGGCGCCACCCGGTGACCTCTACGTCCGGGCTCTTCCGCGACTCTTCCACGAGCTTAGGGGAGGAGGAGGATCCCATCCCTGCTCTCCTCCGAGAGACCGGCGTCACCCACTCCTACAAGGAAACACGGGGAGGAGAGTGGCTGCTGCCCCCACCCGCTCGAGTGCATGACGGGCAGCTCGACCATCTACAAATCTGGTCGCTAAGCGTGCCCAACACAAAGCTTTGGCGTGAGCTCTCCTTCATCGACGGAAAGCCAACGACACGCCCCGGATGAAGCCGCCACTTCCTGCATTGATATGTACGGACTCGGCTTCCCGGGCGGCGATCAAGGCCATCCGTAAGGCAAGGCGCGTTTGGAGGACCGGGACCTTTACAGGTTGCTTGTAGCCGTTGCAGCTAAGCCGGGAGCTTAGGTGCCTAGGTCACTGCATGTTGTTATTAGTGTGTGAGTAATCAACTTTGTACCTAAGCCCCGAGTCAGCCTAGGCTGTTTTGGGGGTTCGGCGCTTCTCGCGCTGCCACTGTTGTATGCTTCTTCTTCTTAATATAACCAAAGCCGGCTTGCCGGATCTTTCAAAAAAAAAAAAAAAAAAAAAATAGAAGCAGAGCCAATCATTTTTCTAAGATCCAAGAGACATGGGAAGACTAAAACCATTTATTGCTGAACTAGTTTTTTCTAAGTGTGCAAATCTCTGATTAGAAAAAAAATACAGCAGCCACCATATTTCAGTAAATCATCTGAGATTTAGGACAGCAAGGCAGGAGTACATTAAACATATTCACCTGATCGAAAACATATTTAGGTTATTGTTACAAACGAAACAAATGGCATCTAAATAGCTCTAGGAGACTACAGAGGTGGTTTCACAGGCACTTACCAGTTTGATGCATACGGTGGAAGACATGTGCAGAAGTTCATAGTTTATTATAATTCAAAACTGTGAATAGATACAGAGAGAATCCAGAGGACAGAGTATATAACACAATATGAAGAAATATCCTGCACAGCACATGGAAACAAGCGTGTTACCCTGAAGAAAAATATAATTGTGGCCAAACAAATGAAATAGGAATGAGAGAGGGAGAGGCAAGAGAAAATATAATTCCACCGTACCTCTTTGTTACCATGGGTTTTTCATGCTTTGACTATTGGAATGCTATTTTTCGGTATTGCTTCCTTAGCTCATCTAATTGTCGCAGCATCTGGATTGCTTTGCACGACCAGATCCATAACCTCTTGAGGTTGGGAAATCTATGCTGGGCCGCAGGAGTACAATAAACATATTCACCTGATCGAAAACATATTTAGGTTATTGTTACACATGATCAAGCATGTAAATAACTGGATCAAGCATCAAATAAGAAAATAAGCAACAATCTGAACATGTAAATAGCTGTATGAGACTACAGAGGTGATTTCACAGGCACTTACTAGTTTGGTGTATAGGGTGGAAGGCATGTGCACATATTCATACTATATTATAATTCAAACTTGTGAATAGATAGAGAGAGGATCCAGATGACAGAATAATGCACAATATGAAGAAATGCCCCGCACAGCAGATGAAAAAGCAAGCGGGTTAACCAGAAGAAAACATGAATGACTGAGGTTTATGGGGTTAGGGAGAAAGCAAGGGAAATTGGTGGGTGGGAAGTCCGACATCTTTCATACCTTGGTTTGTCGACTCTCACTATTGGAATGATATTTATCAACTTGCGACATTGCCTCCTTAAATCCTCACAATTGTCGAGACTGCTAACATATAACTCTTTCAGCGAACTTGGAAGATCATCCACCTCGGGCAATGATCGGATGGCTGGGCAGCCATTGATGCTTAATTTTTGCAGTGAATCTGGGAGACAATCCTTGGGCAAAGGACTGCATTTTTGGACAACCGTTGATATCCAACTCCTCCGGTGAACTTGGGAGGACATCCTGTGTAGCATCTGGATTGCTTTGCACCCATGGATCAGTAACCTCTTGAGGTTGTGGAGTCCATGTAGCCGTTTAGGGAGGGACTGCAGGTTGTTGCAAAAGTAAATCGACATCCTCAAGGGAGTTGACGAACGTAAGGGCCTCTTGCTCCTCTGCGTGAAGCACTCCACCTTATTATCCCAAAAAATTTCCAAATTGGTGAGCGAGGAGAAGAGCGGGCTACAACAAATGGTCGCAGCAGGTGAATCCAGCCACATCGTCTATGTTGAGATTCTGCAGTTTGGAGGAACAGGATGGAATGTCCTGATCATGCACATTTGAGGGATTGAAGTCAACAAAGAAATTGGGTGTTTCCTTGACACATAATTTGGTGAGAAGGCCTTGGGCAAGGAGAGGTAACAATCCTCGCCTCTTAAATCCCCACAGTCCCATATTGATAAAGTTGTGAGAGTGGTGAGGTTTGATAGAGGCATCATCGTATCCATGCCCTTCGCTCCCAAAATACAAAGGTGTTCCAGGGAGTTGGGGAAGGGGAAAGAAGAAGAGGAGTAGTTGGATAGGAGCTTGGGGCAACCGACGATTTGCAACTGTCGTAGGGTGGTCGAGCTTGGAGCCCCCTCCTTTCCCTCCCCCAGTTCGTCCATCATCGTTGATGTCGTCATATGGTTTGGAGCAGAGTCTCAGCTCTGGACTCATATGGATCTCCAACCTCTGGATCCGGGGAGGCAAAAGCAACATCCCGCGTTCGCTTCGATGCAATTGTTTCATCCTCTACTCTTGGGTCCTGCTGCTGGCTCACTTTATTAGCTGAAGATGATGATGAGAGGTCGGGTGTTTCTATTGCTCGCTGCCCCCTCACATTCACACCCAGCCCTGTTACATTCTCCATTGCACGCAGCTCCAGATTTGAGAGCTTCGGGAAGTAGGTGAGTAGCTGTGTTAACTCCTTCCCACTACCATTCCACTTATGGATGGACAGCTCTTTAACAGGAAAATTGTATTTGACATGGCTGTCAGCATCAGTGAATGGAATGACATTAGTCCAACCGGACATTAGTAGGATGCTTAGGGATGGTAGCATTTGTAAGTAACACAATGGCAGGGATTGACAACTGTACATCCTCAACTCCTTTAGATCGGTCAGATTATGGAAATTCAGCAAATTCCAATCATTAATTGTATTGTTCCATCCATCAAACTCCAAACCATACCCAGATCTGAATGATTCTCCACAATTCAATTTACGAAGACATGACCTTCCAATTCCTTCTATATTAATGGAGCAGGGAGCTTTATTATTCCAAGGAACTGGTGGAAATGATGATAGCTGTCGACAGTTTCTAATCACGAGCTGCTCAAGTCTAGGAAATAAACTTACTTTTACCTCTTTGCCTTGTTGACAACAGGAAAAATGTTGAAATGACAAGTGCACAAGCCGAGAGCAATCCTTAATTGTAAGCACTTCCAAGAAAGGAAACAACTCACAAGGGGCATGCACAACCCATTTTTCAACCATGGTAAGTTTACAAAGTTCTAGCATTCTCAAATTTCCAAACCTTTCTATAGGGATGTTGCCTGAAAGTTCCTTACCAGACTTGATAACTAGCAGTAAGTCTCCTATAGGTGGAAATGTTGCCCAACCTACACCATCTAAACAAAGAGATTCCAAACTTTTGATGGATAGGTTTTTACCAAGCCATGAAGGGCAAGTGGCTCCTCTGTGTCCTTCAATAGATAATTTTAGAAGATTGCTACTTGGCTTAAGCCTTTCAAGAACATGTTCTTCTAGTGTGGAATCATTGGTAGATAGATCCATATTATCCCAATGTAATTTCAACTCACATAGACGACTTTTTAGCAATAGTTTTGCTTCACTAGCTTCTTCCTTCACCCGAACATTTTGGAGATTATAAATGCTTAATGATCCAGAAAGGTCTATCAAATTTCCTATCTGCCTTAATTCAAAACCTTGACTTTCTTCTTTGACATCAAATCTTCTCAACTCCTGTAATGATTTTAATTTCCCAACCCCAATGATCCTGGAGTGCATCCCGGAGTGCAATTACATCATCTCGAACAAGAAAATGACGTAGTTTCACAAGGTTGCTCATATCTCTTAGTAGCAAATTGTCGATGATATTGCACTGCTTTTTACATCTAGGACCTTCATGTGATAAAAATCCGGAAATTTTGTTTGAAAACCTTGCTTCATTTGGATAAGGACTTCCAATCCTAAGATAGCGAAGATGGATAAGATAATAAAAGTTGTGCATCAAGTCTTTCACATCATAGGATACTCGGATAGAAAGACAAGACGAAGGGCCTTTGCTTCCCTAAATAAATCACCAAGAGCTTTCACAAAAACAACCATAGTGTTCCCCAAATATCATCAAAGTCCTTAGTTTTTGAACTTTTAACCTTGTACTCAATGTATAGAAATCCTCAACACATTGTTTGATAGTCCATCTATCCTTGGCAATCGCTATCATTTATGTTGATAGACAAATGCCGATTGATGGTAGGACTTGTAAGGAGCTCACTTGAGATTGAGAATTGTCTATGCTAAGGCATTCAAGTGATGAAACTTTTTGTGCTAATTCATGTAAGAGATCATGAATAATATAACAAGTTGTTTCACCTCTTCCAACTTTATTTTCCAAAAGAAAACCGTAGTTAACCAACTTCGGTCAAACAACTTAGCCCGATATCTTCAACTCTTTTATTTTCACCATGTAATGAATACAAGACTTCTTGTCCTATCCAGAAGTTAATTAGCTCTTGTTTTTCAATTCGTAGTCTTGGGGAAACAAAGCAAAATAGGAGAAACACTGCTGAAGTTGAGAAGGTAGGTAATCAAAGCTCAACTTCAGTCTTTGGCATAATGTCATTCTTCTTTGTTACTATGCTCCCACTCCTTAGTTTCTAAGATTCTAGTCCATTGAGCCAAGTCAAGTTGGGTTTTCAACAGTCTACCAACAGTTTTTTTATTGCAAGAGGAGAGCCCTTTAGTTTACTAGCTATCCTGAATCCAGTTTCAAACAAGAATGTATGGTCCTTTCTAAATTGATCATCATCACCAAAGATAATTTCTAGGAATAACTCCTCAAATTCTTTTTTTTTTCTAAACCTCTCAAGTTTATTGACTCATCATTTCTTTGAACCATTATCCGTGCTTGTGCTGGAATTCGTGTTGTGACTATAATTATATTACCCAAGTACTTTTTGATTTGCGTAATGGCACCGATGTAGTCGTTTCCATTCATCCTCATCACTACAATCCCATATGTCATCTAGTACAAGCAAAAAAGCCTCTTATTTTTCAATCTTTGCCCAATCAACTCACTAGCCGTACCATTACTACTTTCACGATCAACTTTAGGGATATATCTCTGAATATCTTCTATCAGCTTATTCACATTAAAGTTGAGTGAGACACATGTCCAAACTCTTACATCAAAATGTTCTTGCACTTCACCACTGTGATATATATGTTGTGCAAGAGTAGTTTTTCCTATACCCCCTGGACCAACAATAGGAATAACCGTGAGGACCTCACCAGAGTATTTACCCTTTGTGATATCATCAATGATTCTCTTTATCATAGACTCTCTCCCATATAGTTTTGGCTCTATACTTTCAGAGATGGTGATGGGGCGACTTTGTGCAATATTTGGGCCAATCCTCCAGTCAGAACCTAATAGTGTAATACTTCTAGAAACCTCTTGTCGCATGAACTGCATCTGCTTTACAATATGTTCTATTCTTCCGGAGGCTTTGTTCCTATCAAATCTCAAATTTGGTTGTTCATCTTGAACAGATGGCAACACATTAAGGTCTTGGATGCGAAAGTACTCCATCTCATCCAGCATGTCCTCGGCTTCATACATGAACTCTTGAAGATCCATTAGCATGCCCTCAAGTGTCAAGTTATGTATTACCTTACCGAGGGTGAGCTCAAGAATCAGCATCACAGACTTCAGCTCTCGCTCAAGGGCCTCCACGCTCGGGCCAAGGTTGATGGTAACTGCCCAGTCCTTGAGCACTTTGTCCTCCAAGGAAGCCAAAGCCTTGTGCACCACCCAAAATGACACATTCTGTGCCTGCTGATAACGAAGTGCATCAAGCGAACCATCCACACTTTCCAAAACTGGCTTGCATTGTGGTTGGGGCAGTGCAACTGCGGATTTCATCATGCCTTCCGTGATCCATGCTTGTGCATGATCCTTCAATGCACTTTTATTTAGAGCCACCAAGCCATCCTCATGCAGCATACCTGATGCTGGCAGCCCTTCTTGGGTTCCCATCTATGAATATAAGTATGCAAAAAATAGTTAGACTACCTGCACCTTAGCTTGTTAGCAGAGATGTAGGGCACACTCTATATGTATGGGGATTTTTAAAAGTCGAGCAATTAACAACTATAGATTGCACATGAATGCATATTTTTATATTAAAGTTCAATTCAAACCTAGCAGCTAAATTTGAAAAAAAAATCAAACTTCTTCAATGCTGGACAAAATACACATCTCAACTTTTAATAGCAGACAAAATACCACCTTAACTTAAAAAAATGATTTTTGGTGGTTTTGCTGACATGGCAGTGAGGCCTACCATTAAGTTCAACCCTCTCTTTATCTTTTATAAGAAGTCTAGTGGGACATGGCAGTGAGGCCCTTTGGACAATAATTTGCCACTTTCATGCTTATTGTATTTAATGTTAATTCAAGAAGTCTAGTGCAAACTGATAAGAGCGAAGTCTCTTCATCGAACAAAAGCCAGCCTCGTAGTATTAAGCTACTTATTTTTTTAAGATGTAACCTTTCATGTTGATTGCTACCTCAAGAATTGTTGAGCTGCCAGTTTGCATTAATTCCACTAACAAAATAATGAAAAGGAAATACTATTTATGGATATTTCACAGACATTATCCACCTGTTTTCACTAAAGAAACATATGATTCATTAAAATTATATCAAGTGATGATTTTTATTAAGAAAAAAAAGAACTAAAGCACATGTGTCATTACTACCCAAAAATATAGCATAAGCTAAAACTTTGGGACACTCGCTTATCACTATAATAGTGCAATAAAGTTTAGGAAGGTATCATACCTGGTGATCTACAAGTAAATCTTCACAATTTTGATCATAGCAACTTCCTTCTATTGCATCAAGAATTTCAATTATATTTGATACATCTGGCCTTTTTTTCCTTATCAGGGTGCACACATCCCAAAGCTATGTCGATGCATTGTTTTACTAGCTGGGTATGTAGTTCTGGTGATGTATACTTCGATGATCCTTTGAATATTCTGTTCCTCCATTTACTGAGCACCTACACAATTGCATATATAATAAGTGAGCTAGAGCGATGGTACACATGCAGAATATCCATTAGTTCATCTTATTACTTTTTCTGTGAAGTGCTGGATTTCAGTGCTTAATCCAGTGCTTAGGCGATAGTCCGGATAGTCATCCTTGCAGCCTTTGAGTATCTCTATAATTATGACACCCAGACTGAATATATCTGCTTTCTTTGAGATTATGCCCCTGTCTATGTATTCTGGTGCCATGTACCCCCTTCAGTAGACATCAATAGTTTGAGATGATGCAAGCATATAATAGAGACCATTAATATATTACTAAGAAAGCATAATTGGTATTGTTGTGGGGTGTAGCTTACGGTGTTCCAGGGCGACATGAAGGGCCAGCCACAGTGTAGGATTTTTGGTCGCCCAACAACCTTGACAATCCAAAATCCGCAATTTTTGGTGTCATTGTGTCATCCATTAATATATTTTCAGGTTTAAGGTCTAGATGAATAATATTACACCCGTGAAGGAAATTCAAACCGTGGCATATTCCCTTAATTATCTTGTATCTTGTGTTCCACTCAAGACCTGTAGATTCATCTGTAGAAATACTTTTTCTCAACATAGTTAATCTTATCAAACCATGCTTAATAATGAGAGCAATGAAACTTTGTGTGGTTGCAGTAATAGTAATATATATCTAGTTCCTAGCTCGTCCAAAAACAGAGTCTGAGTTATTCTAGTTAGACATCTGTCAATTTAAGTTTGACCAAATTTATAAAGAAAGTTTCATATTTATGACACCAAATAGAATACTGTCAAGATATATTTTATGACGGATCTTATCATACCAAATAGAGATACTGTCAAAATATGCATAGATTTTTTTGAGGGCATATAAGATGTTTTAACTCAATGTGGAATAACATTTTTTTTTGGATACAGGCAACATTTATTTCCAGAGTTCTGCTTACTGTGGCTATAAGGTGTGTTCTAACAATGTAAACTTGAGAAAATGAAAAAAAAAAAGGAGATGATTAATTGTGTCCCGTGTATCCCAAACGTACCTGAAAGATGCTTGTCAAGGCTTCCACTACACATATACTCGAAGCAGAGTATTATTGTCCGTTCTTCAGCAACAATAACTTTCCGGTTCGGTTGCTTCAGCATCATTGCACCCGTTGATTCGACACAGAAAAACCTAGAAGCTGTACTACATTTCGGTGTTTGATATCCATAAGACAAGAGGCCTCGTTCTCGAAGGATCGGTCATCAACTGCTGGAACTTTTCCATTTAACTTTTGACAGCAATAACTGATCCGCAGGGGAGAATGCCCTTAATGGAATTGATGTTTGATCCATTCAGTAATTAATTACTGCTGCCAACATTTGAAGATTAATTAACTGGAGTGGAAAGAACTCGTCATACCTTGTAAACCGTTCCGTACGCACCGTTTCCGAGCTCTCGGTCAGTGCAAAAATCATCTGTGATGGATCTCAAAAAGCCTAGAGGAAGAGATACTGGTTCTTCAGATGGATCCTTGTTCTCCAACTCCATTATCTCACATTCAGTAGCTCTGCTGCCTGTCTCCTATTCACATTCAGTAGCTCTGCAGTATGGCCAGGGCCCAGGGGGAGCCTCTTCTCTGAGAGATGGCAGACGATGATGGTGCCTCACCAGCTCACAGCAATAGGTTGACCGACTGGACCGCCATGATCATGCCCACGATTGTGATCAAAAGCCTGCAAATAAAGACGATGAAAAAGAATACAGAATTAGACCAAAATACTACATACAGTATTGTTCATCACAAGACGGAACACCGCTCTCCCCCTCCCTTGTCAAAGGGATATCCTTTTGTTTTCTACTTTTGTGGTATATCTGGACAATTTTTTTTTTTTTTGAACGAACAGGAGGGGCTTCAGGCCCCTACAGATTGATATCTGGACAAAATTTCAACTGCAGGTAAATCAGTTCAGGTAGATTGGCGAGCCAACAAATTAAAATTAATGGGATGAGTATGAACTTTGAAGCTACAGTTTTGATACTACGTAATGGTAAGTCCACTATAGTTACCCACCTCTTGCAAAACTGTTGCGCTAGTTGAAACCTCAAAGATCCATGTTTGAGTTCGATGCCTCTGCTTAGTGCATGGAGAAGAAAGCCACCATTAGCAAGTAAAACTTATGCTGCTGTTGACAGAGGAAACTATCTACATGCAAGCAAGAAAGCTTACCCACCAAGAAGAGGAACGAGTAGGATTTGATTTGTTTTGATTACCCAAGTTGTTGTGGGAACAGAATCGGTGGCAACTCCCGTCCCAGCCTACCAGTACCAGGGCATGCAGCAGGGCTTAGCAATCCCCTGTAATTTGCTTGCTGCCTCAAAGCAGGAAATTCTGCAAGCTGGAGATGAGGGAGGAGAACCACCGAGATTGTGGTGACAGTGAGATGGTCGACGAGCGGTGTATAGTGCGGATGCTAGGCAAAGGCAAATACTCCGCCAATAGAACCGAAGCTCTGAGCCAGAGCCCAAAAAGTTAATTCTGGGTCCATCGTGCAAAACGACTCAGCCTCCACTTCTATGGGTGCAAAAGCACTTCTCCAACTTTGGTTGTTTGGTGCGGCTCTTTCAGCTTTGGTGCTGGTACATCAAATTGCCTAAGTAACTGATCCTTGTTTGTTTCTTCTCTATCTCTACAAAACACGAAACATTATCATCGCCACTCCCATTGGACCGCCCGGCTCCTCACGCCCCCGCACAGAACCAAATTGTTGTGTGTTAGAAATTGTTGGAGAAGCTATCTGGAAACAAATCATATGGCAAATGTGAGATGAATGGGAAAACAATTGATATAGTACTATTTGGCAGCGCACCAGCACCTTGGTTGGGGGCGGGTGGGGGGTATACAAAAAAACACTAAAAAAAGTGATCGGCGTCATATTGAGCGTTTACTGAGTAGGAAAGTGTACACAAAGCAGTGGACAACTTCAAGTGGGACGTAAAGTTTCAAGTAAAATATGTTTTCCTTTTTGAATTATAGTCCTTGCCCCCTTTGCATCATGGCACAGCATTCAATTTATATATTATACCGTTCCAATTGAAAAGTTTGCAGTCGTGGAGCATAGATAGCTGGATACATTTCAGGCATACTAGGGGCTACAGTGAAAAGGCATGTTTTTTTATGAAACAGGAGGTGTTGGAGCCCTTACTGAAAATTTATTAAAACTGCAAAATTGCAGTACAAAATACAACCCAAAGTTCATGAAATAAAAAAAAAGGATTCAGCCAAAATTAGATTGAGCCTTGTAACCATAAATCCATATATAAAGGTGGTAGGTTGCCTTTGCTCATAAATAATTAAACTGGAGAAAATTCTTTCCTGAAAAAAATTATGCATCTCTGAACTGATTGAGAAGTATTTTTAAGATTGAAGATGATCTTATTACACATAATCCAAATTGCCTACCACATTGTAACGATGATTTCCATGAGGAAAGGTAATCTGAGCTGATCCTGATACTTTCCAAAATGACCAGGATGTCATTGGCATTGGGTAAGATGATATTAAACTGAGCCAGCAAGCCATGGCAACAGGACAATGAAACAGAAGATGAATCAGAAGAGGTGAATGTTTCTCTGTCTCAACCGATGTATTAGGATAAGCCCCAAAAAAAATCCTTTAGTTCTGACAAGCTGAGTTCCATAGCCATTTGTTAGCTTTATGCACATCAGATGTTTATAAGTCTTGCTGGAGGAGAATATGGATGAACTGCATACATGGCCCCATACATCATGATCTTGGTGCAGTAGTAAGTTCTGAAGAAATGCAAAGCATGTTTTCTGCCATGAGCAGCTCAGAGCACAACACAAGTTCCTGCTAGTATAGTATTTGCAAATAGCTTTTTATATTATAATCTTTGGACAATTTTGTAGTTGAAATTGAATTTTGGCTTAAACTTTTTCATCTTCCTCTCTTCTTTTTCTTTACCACGCCGTTGAAGCCAAGTCAATACAGTTTTCTCCTGATGAGCTGGACCCATTCTTTTGATAAAGTTATTATCCAAGTCCCTTACAAATCGTATAGGCCCTCGGCCCATTTAGTAAATTCAAATTTTGCTTTATCTTGTACATTCTCTCATATTTTTTTGTCCTAAAACACTGTTGAATTTGTCACAATATCATTTTTTTTTTTTTTCTCCACCGGGCCATTCACCCGTTTTTCATTAAGAGGAAGTCAAAACACGAAACCAAGCATACAAGGATGTCAAGCGGACATCGAAAGCCTACAAGCCTAAGCAAAACAAACGGCGAACGAACGAAACGAAAGGAAAATAAAGAACGGCAAGCTGGGAAGGCAAGCCCAAAACAGCAGAGCTACTACACCTGAACGAAGACCGCTACTACAACCGGAAACTACTTTGCGACCACACGGTCACCGCCGGAGCTACGACAACAAACCCAGCGTCCAGCCAGTCCTCGGCCTCCCTCACCACTGCTGCTGCCAACTCCGGCATCGAAGCCGACTGATTTCTGAAGACACGTGCATTTCGCTCCTTCCATACCACCCAAGAGCACAATAAGAGGAAAGTGTCAAACACCTTTCGGCAATCCCTGTCAACTCGCCGTCGCTGCCGTAGCCACCACTCCGCGATGTCCATATCCCCCTGCGGCGCCAAGCTTTGCATGCCCGTCGGCGATAGCATCATGAACCATAATTGCCTGGTGACGACACAGCCAAGGAACAGATGAGAGCAGGTCTCTGGTTCCTGGGCACACAACACGCACGCGTTGTCATCTTGCAAGCCATGTCTGAATCTTCGGTGACCCGTCCAGATCCTGCGGTGCAGTACAAGCCAGAAGAAGAAACGCACACGGTCAGGCGCCTTCGTGCGCCACAGCTCCTTTGCGCCCGGCATGGACACCGCCCCGTAGAAGAAAGCCCGATAAGCTGATGATGCCGAGGAAACACCGTTGGCCGTCCACTTCCAAATGAACCTGTCAGGCACAAGAGGCTGAAGCTCGACGTCCCGAACGAGATGCCACACTCGCAAGTACTGGCAGATGATCTCGCAGTCGGCGCCCCAACGATGTCGTCCACCCAGGAGCTTAGGTGCAGCGCATGTTTCACGGATTTTTTCTTCCCAGCGCGTGACAGTGCGCCAAACAGGCATGGCGCAAACTCACAGAGACGACCCACTGGCAGCCAAGAGTCCATCCACATGAGGGCCGATGCTCCATCACCAAGACTGACCGATATACTTGCATCAGCCATGGCCGCGACCACCTTGTCTCTAACGTGGAGGCAAGTCCAGCGCCTTGGCGAAGTCACGACTGGTCCTGGCCAGCCATTCCCATCTCAATCTCAGGGCCATACCGAAAATGTGTAGATCAAGGAGGCCAAGGCCCCCCAAGTCAGTCGGCCGGCAAACAATTGGCCATGCCAGCTTACACTTGCCTCCCGAAGTTGCCACGGTGCCCGACCAAATGAACGCACGCTGATACCCATCAACCTGCCCAATGCCGGCCCAGCGAGAGAGGCAACAAGAGATGGCCACATGGGTTGGGATGGAGGAAAGAGTCACCTTGGCAAGCCGCACTCGACCAGCCTTGGTGAGGAGGTCCGCCTTCCAAGTCGGTATCCTTGCTGCAACAGCGTCAACTAGCGCCTGCTCGTCGGCCCGGCTCGCCGCCCGAACGGAGAGTGGGGCGCCCAGGTAGCGGCATAGGAACGACGCCAAGACGCATGGGAACGCCTGCAAGGCTGCAACACAAGCTCGACATCGCCGCCGAGCACCCTTATCGGTGAGACAGCACACTTCTCAAAGTTAGTCAGCAGTCCCGAGGCTCCAGCAAAGAGGTTGAGGATCTCTCACACGCAGTCGAGGTCACCAGGTAGCGGCTTCAGGAGCAGGACTAGGTCGTCGGCGTAGAACGAAGTTCTATGACGAATAACCTGACCTGGTAGCGGTGAAAGGACCTGCTGTGTGTCCGCTGCTCTGAACAACGCATTTAGCACCTCCATGCATATCACGAACAACATTGGGGAGATGGGATCTCCCTGTCATAAACCTCTCGCGTGCGCAATCCGGCGACCGAGGCGACCATTCATCATGACTCTGGTGCTCGCTGTGGATAGGAACATGGCCATCCAGTTGGTCCAGCGCCGTGGAAAACCAATGAAGGACAGAATCTCGAGAAGGAAAGGCCACGCTACCGATCGAAGGCCTTGCTGATGTCGATCTTCAAGAGCACCGATGGGTGTCTATTGGTGTGTAACTAGCGACATGCGAGCTGTACAGCCCGGAAATTGTCGTGGATGGACCTCCCTTTGATGAAGGCGCTTTGGTTAGCTGCAATGATCTCGCCGAGCCGAGGCGCCAACCTTCTAGCTAAACACTTGGTAAAGATCTTGCTGAAGCTATGCATCAAGCTTATCGGCCTATAGTCCTTGAGGCTTGTCGGGTTGGGGCGCTTCCTCAGTAGCACCATGACCGCATCATTCAAAAGATGAAGACTTCTACCATCCAACGACCAGAGTGCATGAAAGGCTGCCACTACATCGGGTCCAACGACCTCCCAGGCGACCTTGTAGAACAAACCAGTGAATCCGTCCGGACCGGGAGCACGGTCAGACGGTATTTCTTTCACTGTCGCCCGTATCTCATCTTCAGTAAAGCACGAGTCGATACCCAGCAGGTTGAGTCTTGGCATGAGGTCATTCAACTCAATGGAATGGGTCCTGGTGAACGGCTTGCCGAAGATATTGTTGTAGTACTCAAAGGCAAGGTCCTGCTTCTCAATCTCATCAGTGAAAGAAATCCCTTCATTCTGGATGGCAGCAATGAAATTCTTGCGACTCCTATGACAGGCCTGCAGATGGAAGAACCTTGTATTCGCGTCTCCCTCACCAAGGTACCTGACACGAGAGCGAGTTCGTGCAATGTTCCTTGAAAGAGAAGCCAATCCTAAGCTCCTCGCTTTGAGCTCAGTACGCAGGACTCGCTCAGACTCAGAAAGGCTCTTTTGGTCTTGTGCCGCATCAAGCTGGGCAATGATCTCCCGCGCACCAAATAGCTGCAGACGGATGCTACCAATCAACCGTAAGCTCCATGTCTTCAACGCCTTTGCCGTACGTCTTAGCTTGATGTCTAACCGCCTGCAAGCGTCAACATCACTCGGCACCTCCTGTTCCCAGGCCTCGACCACGACCTCCATGAAGCCCGGCATGCGAGGCCAGAAAAGCTTCGAACTTGAAACGAGGCGGCGCTCTCGACGCTGTCGACAAATTTAGCACCAGAGGTGCATGATCGAGCTGTCAGATGACAGTGCTCGTAGATGGTGGTTGGGGAAGTTAGCCATCCACCCGGCCGACGCAAACGCTCTGTCAATTCTCTCAAGCGTCGGTCCGGTTCTCTCGTTGCTCCAGGTATAAAGCCGGCCATGCAGGTATAGCTCATCCACAATATCATTCATGTCTGTTGGCCAGAAAATTCAGTTTTGTCCTGCATCTCAAGTCTGAATTGAGGGAAATATTAATTAATTCAGCTTTATTTTTTTTTTTCCCACTTGAACTCCTCAAGTAAAGGTTCGGAGCAGATGTATGAGTTTGAATCGAAGGTTAAAGTTGTACAGATGGTCAGGAAAGTGGCTTTCGTACGAAGTTGCTTTTCCTATTTGATACTCTCCCAATACAGAAATACACTGAGAACTGAGTAGCTATAACTCAAAAACCCCGACTAAACAAACATCCACTACACTGACTCCAGGAGCAGGTCTCTCATAGGACAATTTCTGAGTCGTTATTGTCTCTCCAATAGAAAAAGTGTGATCAGGTATGTCGGGTGCACAGTGTAGAATGACAGAATAAAAGCAGTATGCATGTCTTTGTAATCAGTCACTACACAAATGCACCTGGATAAGTAAATCAATCACAGAAACACGACACTACACAAAAGAAAAGAAAGCGAAGAACGACATTCAACAACTGCATTTACCTCCTCTGAAGTAAATAAGGAGAGCTATCTTTGCATCCACAGCATGTATGTGCTGGTGCTAGTTACCCAATCTGCTCTTCCAATTTTGAATCCACAGAGGCATAGCCTACAGAATTGAAATGTAGAAACGTTGAACTGAGCTAAATTCTTCTTTCAGCTTTCGAGTCGTTTTACAATTGCAATCTGCAGTGAGGAACACAATTGCATGACTCAACTCTGAAACTCTGAATCAGTGAAGGGAATCGTTAACATTTTTTTTTTCAGAGAGCCAAAAAAAAAAAAAAACCAGAGAACCTGAAAAGAGCGTCCTGCCGACCCCCTCTGTCGATGTACCCACCAACGAGAAACGACGCCATGAATGAGCTCACAAGCGACCCCCTCTCGTTGGCCTGCCCATGGCCCGCCTCCACCTCCTGGCACGGTGCTGCTGTCCATCCACACAGCCAACTCCGGCGAAGCGAGGCCCCTCGGCGGCAGGTCCAGCGCGGAGCCGGAGACGGTGACGGAGGTCGGCGCGCGGCCGCGGCCTCCTGTCCCGAGGAGCAACTCCAGCGCCCTGTCCACATGAGCGGCGGCAACACGAAGCAGCCCCGCTCGTCGGACGCCACCGCGGTTGTTCCTGAAACGAGACACCTGCAGATCTAACTGAAGAGTCACGTGAGGGAGGGAGGTAAGGTTTGCTGACTGCAGAGGACTCAGTAATCCAGATTTGCTTGCAATGTTTTCTCGATAGGTTTGCTTGATTACAGACATTGTGAAGCATGTTCTCATCAAACACAGAAAAAGTGTAGATCTGGTCCTCCCATTGCAAACAGTAGTATTCCAAGTTACAAGACGCTGAAGTTTGTCTTTGTGGATGATTCTTTCCTGACAACAATGCATGTATTTGGTATCACAACTTGTGTAAGCATGACCCAAACACGAGTAGGGATTTGATAAATTAGACCTTCCAACCACTAAAACAGTGAAGTTTAATCATCAAGTCTACTTACTGCAGTATACTCCTATGCTTTAAACCACCATGGTCAGGGCGCAACAGTAGTGCACGGAACAATATATCTCACTACACGGAAACTGAATCAAAACCCATAAGTATTTGGCAAAAGGATTTATTGATTCATTCAAAGATCTGAGTAGCCACAACAGCTCACAGCCTTGCTCTTATTCATCAGCAAGTCATCATTACAGCTGAAAATGGCAAGTCACCGGTTGCAGTTCAGATGACTGTGTTCAGTCGCATTCTTTGGTGCAGAAGCAGAAGGACCTGAAGATGAGGAAGCCACACTTCCCCCTGGTAGCCCCTTCGTCGATGCAGCGCTTGTTACATGTTTTGCTGCTACACAAGATCAACATCTGGTATGTATCGCTTAGCCACTCGTTGCACGCCTCCTTATTCCCACAACCTGCAAAAGAAATCAAAAGTATTAAAATAATACTTACCATCAAGAGATTCAACTAATTAATTTCATTCGCCACCAAGAAAGAATCAGATAGCTTGGAAGCAATTAATTGTTCTTTTCTTGGAAACAATTTTATCTTGTTCTATGACATGGGCATGTAAAGCCTTTGGTGTGCTATAAGATTTAGCCCTCTCTGTCTATGTACTTACTTGGAGCCAAGAGGAGTGTCATGATCAGCAGGCTGAGGCACAATGCTGATGTCACCTTCACAGCTGCCATATCTATAAGAAGAAACTTTCTCGTATCTGCTTAATCTATGAAATTTCTTCTTATAGCCTGAAGATCGTGCTTTGCAAGGTAAATAGAGGTCAAACAAAAGGGAGGGTTGATGATCGTGCTATCCTCCACATGGAATGCATTCGAAACCCGACAAACTTCAGTTAGCACCATTTAGTAGGAGCCTCATGGAGCTTCAAACAAAGCTGATGTGTCATATGGGATAAAGATGCTGCCATGTTCATGATCATTCCATTCAGTCTCACTTGGCAGTTTGCACGTATGGAAAAAAAGTAGGCAAAAGACAAGGGAAACAGAACACTTACGTGACACTAGTACCAATTTTGTTTTGGGTGACGGGCAAAAATTATTTTGGGTGGCGGACAAGCCTGCCTGTCACCAACCAAAGGTCACGCAAAAATAATTTTTTTTTTACGTGCGGGCGAGCCCGTCACGGTTAATCAAAAAAAAAGCCCAAACGGGTCTTGGATGCAGGCGGCCAACTGGATCCCGCCGCCGCCACCGCCGAGCCATCCGGATACCACCGCCCGCCCGCTTTTCCGTCTTTGGAGCTCGCCACCGGGAAGGGAGGGAGCGCCGCCGCCGCCGGGGAAGTGAGCCGGATCCGCGGGCCCGGTGCCGCATCCGCCGCGCCCGGGCCGGATCCCGCCGGGGGCCGGATGTGGCCGCGACGGGGATGGAGGGGGCACCGCCGCCGCCGGGAAGGGAGCCGGGAGGCTCGTGGCCGCCGCCGGGGGCGGGAGCCGGGAGCCGATCCGCCGCCCGTCGGGAAGGAGGGGGCACCGCCCCGCCTTGGCCGCCGTCCGGGAAGGGGAGGCGGCGCCGCCGCCGGGAAGGGAGCCGGAGCCGGATCCGCCGCCGGGAGAGGGGCGGGCGCCGCCGCCTTGGCCGCCGTCGGGCTTTTGCTCGGGACTCGGGAGAAAGTGAGGAGGGAGGGGACGGATCTTTTTTTTTTTTTTTGATCAAAAAGTTTCCACTAACCGCAGTCACCGGGGAGATCCCAGAAACCAGATTAGTAACGAATTCGGGGACTTGGTCCATATAAACCACTGAACCCGGCGAACAACGCCGCCCCATGAGCAGCAAGGCTGTCCCACTTTGTTGCAAGATCTTGGACATGCCAGGACTACACATTGATCAAAAGATTGATTCATAAGGAATCTGATCTGTCGAAAAAAGCCCACCCTCCATACTTCTATCAAATTCTTCTGAAGTTAGTCCCTTTGCAAGATTCACAGCATCAGTTTCAAGAACAATTTTAGTCATTCCCAACTCAGCCACCCTTTGCAAACTTTTCAGAGCAGCAAAAGCTTCAGCTTGTATAGGACTTGTGATATGCTCCAGATGGCCACATCCTCCTTCTAGAAAAACTCCATTGCTATCTCTTGCTACAAACCCCCAGCCTCCCACTCCCTTTTTAGCTTGATACGATGCATCAATATTGATCTTGTAAAAACCCGGCTGTGGTGGTTTCCATTTGTGTATCTTCCTCAGCATCTTGCTTCCTTCCTTTTCTTTTAGCTTCTCAAAATCAGCAACATAGTAGGTTATGAGTGAATAAATTTCTTGGGTTGATTTCCTTTTCTCCCCAGCATTGACTTTGTTTCGGGCAGACCACCATCTCCAAAGAATGACCCATATTTTCAGTTGTGTAACATCATCCATCTTCCAAATTTCCTGAATTGTTTCCTTTCCTGATCTAAACTTTCCCAGTGATATTCTAACATGTTCCAAATTCATTAAGCGCCAAACCTCCTTAACATCATGACATTTGAAAAATAGGTGCCCACAATCTTCATCCAATCTGCAACACATTGGGCAAATTGTCTCATTTTTGACTCCCCTTCTTGCAATATTCCTTCGGACTGCCAGACTATTATGTGCAAACCGCCATATGAACATCCTGACTTTATTTGGAAGTGGCAATCTCCATATTCTTTTCCAATCAAAATAGTCATTACCATGGACATCCTTTCCGGATCCTGACGCATCTCTTGCTTTCTCATGCTCTCTAATCTTGACAGCCAATTTATAAGCTGACTTTACAGAAAATTCTCCTCTTGGATTAAAATGCCAAGCTGGCCAGTCCTCATTGTTTTCATCCATGGATAAAGATAAGATGATCTCTCGTCCCTCTGCCAAAAGGTCTCCATCACCAACTCTTCATCCCAACTGCCCGTGATCGGGTTTATTAATTCTGCAACTTTTGTTAGAAGGGATGGACCCCTCGGAGTAATCGGACGACGAGTAACCCCAAGAGGAATCCAAGGATCAGACCACATGTCTATGGAATTTCCATTTCCAATGCGCCAAATTACCCCTTCTTTTAGAAGTTGAACTCCTTGCAAAATGCTTCTCCATGTATATGAAATCCCGTCACGTGCTGTACAATTCAATATACTGCAGTTGGCAAAATATTTAGCCTTAAGCACTTGGCTGCACAATGTGTTCGGATTTACTAAAATCCTCCAGGCTTGTCTAGCTAGCATGGCCAGATTAAATAAGTGAAGATCTCTAAACCCCAGGCCACCCTCCTTCTTTGGTAGAGTTAGTTTATCCCAACTCAACCAATGGATTTTATTCTCCTTATCATTCTGATTCCACCACCATTTGCCAATCATTGAGTTCAATTCCACACAAAGTCCCTTAGTGAGATCAAAACATGACATTGCATATGTTGGGATTGCTTGTGCCACTGCCTTAATCAATATCTCTTTCCCGCCTTGGATAATAATTTCTCTTGCCAGCCCAGAATTCTGTTCCATATTCTCCTTTTAATATACTCAAAAGCTTTCTTACGAGATTTGCCAATAGAAACTGGGAGACCCAAGTACTTCTCATTCTTTGCTTCTGACACAATGTGTAATTCATCCCTTACTTCGTTTTTGTTACTCAAAACTGTATTTGGGCTAAACAACACGAAGACTTATCTCTGTTAATCATTTGTCCAGAAGCTTTCTCATACACTTCCAAAATTCATTGCAACTCTGTAGCATCCTCCTTCCTCGCTCTCATAAAGATAATGGAATCATCGGCAAAAAAATAGATGGTTTATTCTTGGGGCTGCCATGCAAATTTTTATTCCTTGGATTTTCCTTCCAAATCAGCTTGTTGCAACATTGCTGACAGGGCCTCTGCACAAATTAGAAATAAGTATGTGCTGAGAGGATCCCCTGCCGGAGCCCCCCGTTGTGCCCTTACAACACTAGTGTAATCATCATTCACCTTGACTTTCGATATGAAACAGTTGTGACACACAACATCATCAGCCTGACCCACTTGTCATTGAAACCCAATTTCTCCATCATTTTCTTCAAAAAAGCCCCACTCCACACGGTCATATGCCTTACTCATGTCTAATTTAATTGCAGCTAGACCAATCTTCCCTCTTCTTTGTTGGTTTAGATGATGAGTCAGCTCATACGCAATCAGTACATTATCTGTGATTAGCTGACCCGGGACAAAAGCACTTTGGGACTGGGAAATAATATCTGGAAGGATGTTTTTCAGCCTGTTAGCGGCAACTTTTGAGATCAGTTTATAGACAACGTTACATAAGCTGATTGGACGAAGGTCTTTTAGTTTGTCAGGTTTATTGACCTTCGGGATTAAAACCACAACAATATCATTCCATCCTTGCGGCATAGGTCCACCGTTCAGCACATTCAGCACCTCTTTCTTCACTTTGTCCCCAACTAGTGACCAGAATCTTTTATAAAATATTGCTGGGATCCCATCAGCCCCCGGTGCCTTCAGGTCTCCCATCTCTTGCAAAGCTTCCCAAACTTCATTATTTGAGAAAGGTGCTGACAGTTCTTCATTCATCTCATTTGTCACTCGGGAATTGACGCACCCAAGGACCTCCTCCATCTGATTCCCTGCAGTAGATGTGAAAAGTTGTTGATAATGGTTAGCAATAAAAGGTTTCAGATTTTTCCCCTGTACCACACCACCATCTTCCCCAATCAACTTCTCAATATGGTTCTTCTTCCTCCTCTCAGATGCTTGGGCATGAAAAAAAATTTAGTGTTTCTATCGCCCTGAGTCAACCAAGAAGAGTGAGCCCGTTGCTTCCAATATATATGTTGTTGATCCAGCAGCCTCTCAAGTTTGTACCGAAGGACATTTTCTTTGTTAACTTGTTCTTGACTAAGGCTTCTACAACGACAAATTTCCAACTCTCTTCTTACAGTCCTTATTCTTTTCTCCAGCTCTCCCAAAACATGTTTGTCCCACTCCCATAAATCAATTAGGAGCTGCTTTTGTATTTGCATTAAACTAATGTCTCCCATCTCCAATGCCTTACACCAAGCTTCTTCCACTTTAGCAGGGCCATCCTCCTCCTCAAGCCAATGTGCCTCAAATTTTTTCATGATTTCCATCGGTCTCCTCCACTCACTCTTCTCCCTACCACCCAGATCAATAATGATTGGCCTATGATCAGAATGTCTTGGATCCCCGTTAATCACACGAACCAAGGGGAAGTGACTCCTCCATTCATTGTTTGCCACTGCTCTGTCGAGTCGCTCCTTAACATAGCTGGCCACACTATGATGGTGGTTTCTCAAAGTGAAAACATCACCCTCGTACCCCAGGTCTTGCAAATCACAGTCTGTCAGAGCTTGACGGAAAATTTCCATGTGACCCTCTGGCCTGGGTTGGCCCCCTACCTTTTCACAATTAAACATTATCTCATTAAAATCCCCACAACAGAGCCAAGGTAAATCACTTCTATTCCTCAAAATCCTTAGCAACTTCCAGGTTTTTTCCTTTTCCTCACACCTCGGTTCTCCATAAACACCCGTAAAACGCCACTGAAACCCATCCTCTTCCGTTATGGTAGCCTCGATGTGATACCTCGACATGCTATTTATTTTTAGATTAACTTCTTTTTTTCAAAACAGTGCCAAACCCCCACTTAAGCCCACACTGTCCTTCACAAACAAATTTGGCATATGAAGGTACCACCGAAATCTCTCCATCCATCTAGAGTTATGCTTGGTTTCAGACAAAAACAACACATCTGGGGCCTCCTTCTTCTGGACATCCAGAAGACCACGAACTGCCGGGCCATTCCCCAATCCTCGGCAGTTCCAAGCGATAATTCTCATTGGGCCTGGCGGGATTGCTCAGGCAACCCCGCCGCTTCATCAATAACTTCATCGGCTGTCCCATAGTCACCACAATCCCCAACTCCACCTTTGTGCTTCTTCAAAACACCTGTTGGCCCCTCATCCGAATCAGACCCCTGTCTTTTTTTACTGGATCCCACTGTTGGTTCACACTGTGTTTTTGCTATATCAGTTCGAGGTCTACGTTTAAAAGTTAGCCTCTTCGTTGGCATATCCAAGACCCCTTCTCCCTCTTTCTTTCTTGTCATTTCACCACATTTTGGCATAACTGTGTTTGTGTTCAGATTAGAAGGTACAACAGTTTCCTTCTGAAAGGGAATATTCTCCACAATCAACATCCCATGTGCACCCTCCTCAACTTCCATATAAGCCCCTGTCTCCTCTTCCTGTACTACTTCACCAGTTTCCTTCTGAAAGGGAATATTCTCCCCCTTGTATCCTCAAGAAGATCCTTCCCACGAGTAGCAACCACAATTTCTTGCCCTTCAGAAGCTCTCTCAACCACCAACTGAGAGTTTACAACTGTTTTTGCCCCTCCCAACTCAGCCCGCTCCCTCACATGATCAGCCACACTTCTAAATTCCAGCCTTTTTGGTGTACAGTCCCTCTCCAAATTTGACTTCAGCTTAAGAGGGCTTGTACCATCATCTTTCAGCTCCTCCCTCTCCTTATTTGATTTCCGCGAGGCTTCCGCACTTCCCGACTCCTTCTGACCTGATCCATACCCCCCGCTTACCTCTTTTCTTTGTTGTGTACCTCCTCCAGAGCTACCTCCCTCCGACCACTTTCCCCTCCCTTCCTTTTTTCGACTTGGATTCACCCTTAGCCAATCACCATACTGTCTCCCTTCATTTCTCCACCCAACCTCATCGCATTCCTTCTCCACATGACCCAGATGGCCACACACATAGCAGAAATTTGGCAGGAATTCATATCTAATATTGCACCAGGCCACCTCACTACTATCTCCATCTTCCATGGTTATTCCCTAAGCAGGGGTTTACGAATATCAATCAGCACCTTGATTCGAGATACTCCCCAATAACCAAACGGTCCTCATCTTTATCCACCTCCAAAAACTGCCCCACCTTGTTCCCAATCCGCCTAGCCGTCTCCTCATTCATTAACCCAAATGGCAGATCAAAAACTCTGATCCAGAAAGGAACATAGTCAAATTCCAAATCTTTCCACCTCTTAGAGCCATCAAAATCCACCACTACAAGAAGATCCCCACCAAACTCCCACGGCCCATCCATTGTTGCTCTCCGCTTACCCCCTGGCTGCAGAAAGGTAAAGAGGAACTGGTTTTTGCCCATATCTTTGCACCGAATCCCCTCCCTGGGACACCAAATTCTACCCACTCATTGCATCAGGCCATCCACACTTCCAGGCTTCGAAGAGAAAAGCTTACCAGCAGCTTGCAAAGGCCGGCCTGCTTCCCTTCGCTCAGCTTGCCGTGCACCTTTGACCACCTTCCTCTCTTCCTCAGACAGCTTCAGACCACTTAGCAACCCCTCCAAATCCTCCACCCCCTTCAACCTCCCGTTCTCCATCGCCCCCACCGAACTCAACCAAGCACACCCCCAGTAACACTTTTTTGTATTTTTTTCTTTAAAATATGTACATCACCACCCCCTAAAATATGTACAGCAAGCAGCAGCCCCTACTGCGTCGATCCACCCACACACCACAGACCACCACCACCAGAGAGACGCCACCAGACAGCAGTCACCACCACCAGAGCGCTACCATTGCCGCCACCAAAGCACCCTACCAGACCACCATTGCCACCAGCATGCTTCCTTCCACCATAAACTTGCCAAGAGAACCTGCAGGACCTCCCAAGCTCCTTCCCCGTCACCCACGCAGCACCCCCACACCACCCCCCCTGTCAGCTTCCACCACCACTGCTCGGCCACCAACACCTCCCGCCCCTTTGAACCGAATGACAGGAACCAGCTCAAAGAGATGCAGATGTAGGGGAATCAAAGCAGATCCGGATGCGAACCAAGAGGATGTAGAAGAAAGGAACCAAATCGAAGAGAGAGATTGGACTGGTTTTGTGGATTAATTGCAGGAACTATCTCGAAGCTACAGTAGCTCGAGACTTGACTCTGAGTCGCAAGGCTCTCCAGGAACCCAACAACCAGAGACTCGGGAGGGGACGGATCTGAGAAGGGAGAAAGCGAGGACGGGTGAGGCCAGCGGGTGAGAATGCCCCCAAACCCTAACTTAGCTATATATATATATATACTTAGATGATATCGGGCCTCATTTTGGGTCTATTGGGCCTTTCCTTTTTCCGTGGCGGCCCATTTAAGATCCCGCCACGCGGTAAATTGATTTTCCATATGGACCATATTGCTCGCCACGTAAAATAAAAAAACGCCCGCCACGCAAAATCAGCGGGCAAACTCTCACACAAAATCTGTGCCCGCCACGGAAAATAAATGGAGGCATCACGCAAAAATCAATTCGTTAGTAGTGTGAGGGGCAAGGCTCCTGTCATTCACTTGTTGAGAGCTCAGATTTGCATGCTGATAATTCAATGATTGATGATCACTGGATGTATCATGAATTGCTGTTGCATTATTATCAAGATCACAATGTAATTCGGCTGGTAAAATCTTTGGCTCGAAGCATCACTCCTGTATAGGTATGGCAATCAGTATTGCATATGCATCTGGACACAGATCCGACCTCCTTTCAGTTGAGTAAATCAGCTTTCAGTTGACAAATTTGTTGAATTCATCCGGCACAAAGAAGTTGAAGCAGGTTTTACAAGCTGAGAACATTACTAAACTGCTAATCACTTGAGAAGCAAAGAAAATCTCAGCCTCAAATTCTACTGCATTATTGGATCGTAAGGGAATGAGTTACAGTGCACGAAGACAACTGTGCATAGCATGCGAGAAGTCGAAAATGAAGAGTTATACTGAATATAATTTTTTAAACAAATATAAATGGGTATATACAATCATGTTCAACATAAACAGAGCATATCTTTTAATATGTGGTTGTTACCTTTTCTAGAAATAGAGCCAATCATTTTTTTTCTAAGATCCAAGAGACATGGGAAGACTGAAACCATTTATTGCTGAACTAGCTTTCCTAAGAGTAAATCTCTGACTAGAAAAAACAAACATACAGCAGCAACCATATTTCAGTAAATCTTCTGAGATTCAGAACAGCAAGGCAGGAGTACATTAAACATATTCCCCTGATCGAAAACATACTTAGGTTATTGTTACACACGAAACAGAAGGCATTAATAAGTGCATAAATAACAGGACCAAACAAGCAACTTTCTGAACATGTAAATAGCTGTAGGAAATTTCACAGGCACTTACCAGTTTGATGCATACGGTGGAAGGCATCTGGAAAACACGCAACAGTGTGTGTTTTGGAGGCAAAATTGTGATGAGTCCTATTATGATTTTTTTTTTTTGCAACCACGCCGTTGTCGTTTTTTTCATTAAGCAGGATAAACTTGAAAAAGTACAAATTAGGACTAAGTAACCAAGGTTACTCAAGTCCCAAACACACACACCCCATAAACTCAAAAAGACGACTACATTGTTACAAATCTTGCGACGAGGAATAAAACAACCACTCAGTCCCCACGCTGTTTGCTTATTGGTTAATGGGCAGGACTGTTCTTGGAGGATGACAAGGATGAATTGGTGACCAGAGCGAATACAATGCTGAAGATCGTGTTACAGCTGGTGGGCGATGCCAAGAGTGATGATCAGGGCAACTGAGAGGAAGCAAAATGCAAACCAGTCGACTGCTTTGACTCTAGTGGATGTGTGTTTCTTTCTGCTTGGTCTATTTTGCTGATTGTTTTGTCTCTCTGTTCGAGATTTTGGCTTGGTGTATCTTGTTGCGAAGGCCTAGCAGTGCTTGCACCCAGTAGTAGCTCAGTTTTGGTATTCTGGTCAACTGTACTGTTCTTTTCTGATACTCTGTTCTTGTCTGAAACTCTATAAGAATGGTATTTCTGTTGATATCAATGGAAATGGGGGAGATCCCTCAACTCGAAAAAATATAATTCAAAATTATGAATAGATACAGAGAGAATCCAAAGGACAGAGTAATAATACACAATATGAAGAAATATCCTGCACAGCAGATGGAAACAAGCGTGTTACCAAGAAGAAAATATAATTGTGGCCAAACAAACTAAATAGGAATGAGAGAGGGAGAAGCAAGAGAAATTGATGAGGGAAGTTCCACCGTACCTCTTTGTTACCATGGGTTTGTCATGCTTTGACTATTGGAATGATATTTATGAACTTGCGGCACTGCCTCCTTTGCTCCCGCTTCTGCTATTGGAATGACAATCAGCAAATTCCATCCATTAATTGTACTGTTCCATCCATTAATTGTCAAACCATATTCAGATCTGAATGTTTTTCCACAATCAATTTATCAAGACATGACCTTCCAATTCCTTCTATATTAATGGAGCAGGGGAGCTTTATTCCAAGGAATCGGAGGAAATGACGCTAGCTGTCGACGATTTCTAATCACGAGCTTCTCAAGTCTAGGAAATAAACCTACATTTACCTCTTTGGCTTGTTGACGGCAAGAAAAATGTTGAAATGACAAGTCCACAAGCGAGGGCAATCCTTAATGATAAGCACTTCCAAGAAGGGAAACAACCGACAAGGGGGCATGCGGAGCCCCATTTTTCAACCATGGTAAGTCCACGAGTTCTAGCCTTCTCAAAGTTCCAAACCTTTCTTCGAGGGAATGTTGCACGAAAGTTCCTCACGAGGCATGTTAACTAGCAGCAAGTCTCCTATAGGTGGAAATGTTGCCCAAGCTACACCATCTAAACAAAGAGATTCCAAACTTTTTGATGGATAGGTTTGTACTAAGCCATGAAGGGCAAGCCACATCTCTGTCCTTTAAAAGATAATTTTAGAAGATTGCTACTTGGCATAGCCTTTCAAGAACATGTTCTTCTAGTGTGGAGTTATTGGTAGATCGGTAAATATTATCCCAATGTAATTTCAACTCATGTAGATGACTTTTTTAGCAATAGTTTTGCTTCATCAACTCTTACTTCACCTGAACATTATCAAGATTATAAATGCTTAATGATCCACAAAGTTCTATCAAATCTCTTATCGACTTAATTCAAAACCTTGGTCGTATTGTTTGACAACAAATCTTCTCAACTCTTGTAATGATTTTAATTTCCCAACACTAATGATCCTGGAGTGCAGTGCATCATCTCGAACAAGAAAATGACATAGTTTTATAAGGTTGCTCATATCTCTTGGTAGCGGATCGTCGATGATGTTGCAATATTTTGCATCTAGGACCTTCATGTGATAAAATTTGGAAGTTTTGTTTGGAAATCTTGCTTCATATAGAGAGAACTTCCAATCCTAAGATAGCGAAGATGGATAAGATAATGAAAGTTGTGCAACAAATCTTTCACATCATAGGATGCTCCGGATAGAAACACAAGACGAAGGGCCATTGCTTCCCTAAATAAATTACCAAAAGCTTTCACAAAACAACCATTGTGTTCCCCAAATATCATCAAAGTCCTCAATTTTTCAACTTTTAATCTTGTACTCAATGTATGGACATCCTCAACACATTTTTGATAGTCAATGTATCGTTGGCACTAATAGCATCTATGTGGACGGACAAATGACGGATTGATGGTAGGACTTGTAAGGAGCTCATATGAGATTGAGAATAGTCTATGCTAAGGCACTCAAGTGATGAAACTTTTAGTGCTAATTCATGTAAGAGGTCATGAATAATGTAATAAGTTCTTCCATCTTTCCCCTTCTTTCCCCACTTTATTTTCCAAAAATCCATAGTTAACCAACTTCGGTCAAATTACTTAGCCCGATATCTTCAACTCTTTTGTTTTTCACCATGTGAGCAATGCAAAACTTCTTGTCCTATCCAGGAAGTTAATTAGCTCTTCTTTTTTCGAATTTGTAATCTTGCGGAAATAAAGCAATGTAGGAGAAACATTGTTGAAGCCGAGAAGGTAGGTAATCAAAGCTCAACTTTAGTGCGGGCATAATGTCATTCTTGCCATTACTATTTTCCCATTCCTTGCTTTCCAAGATTCTAGTCCAAGTGAACCAAGTCAAGTTGGGTTTTCAACAATCTACCAACAATTTTTTGCTGCAAGAGGAAAGCCCTTTAGTTTACCAGCTATCCCGAATCCGGTTCAAGCAAGAATGTGTGGTCCTTTCTAGATTGCTCGTCATCACCAAAGATAATTTCAAGAATAATTCCTCAAATTCTTTATTTTCCAAACCTTCCAAATATATTGGTGATAATATTTTTTAACCATTAATTTTGCTTGTCTTTGAAACCGTGTTGTGACTATAATAATATTACCATGTACTTCTGATTTTTGGAATGGCACCATTAGTCGTTTCCATTCATCCTCATCCGGGCAGTCCCATATATCATCTAAGACAAGCAAAAGCCTCTTATTTTTTAATCTTTGCCCAATCAACTCACTAGCAGTACCATTACTACTTTCA
Organism: Hyparrhenia diplandra; assembly: GCA_015847255.1. Classification (NCBI taxonomy): domain Eukaryota; kingdom Viridiplantae; phylum Streptophyta; class Magnoliopsida; order Poales; family Poaceae; genus Hyparrhenia; species Hyparrhenia diplandra. The sequence goes on along the minus strand of JADLZK010006242.1, from coordinate 101,286 downwards.
TGATCAACGTTAGGGATATATCTTTGAATCTCTTCTATCAGCTTGTTCACATTAAAGTTGAGTGAGACACATGTCCAAACTTTGACATCAAAACGTTCTTGCACTTCTGCATTGTGATATATATGTTGTGCAAGAGTTGTCTTTCCTATGCCCCCTGGACCAACAATAGGAATAACTGTGAGGAACTCACCAGAGTGTTTACCCTTTGTGATATCATCTATGATTCTCTTTCTTGATTCAGAGATAGTGATGGAGTGACTTTGTGCAATTTTTTTGTCAGTGCTCGAGTAAGAACCTAATAGTTCAATACTACTAGAAACCTTTTGTCGCATGAGCTGCAACTGATTTACAATATGTTCTATTCTTCGGGAGGCATTGTTCCTATCAAATCTCTACTTTGGTGACTCATCATGAACAGATGGCAACACATCGAGGTTCAGGTTGTGAGCACAACCTTGGACATCCTGGCTGGCGTCTAGCATGTCACCCTGGATGCAAAAGTACTTCATCTCGTCCCAGCACGCCCTCGGCATCATATGTGAGCTCTCAAGCACCATCGGCATGTCCTCGATTTGCCAAGTTATGTATTACTTTGCCGAGAGTGAACTCAAGAATCATCTTCACCGACTTCAGCTCTGCTCGAGGGCTTCCACGCTTGGGCCAAGGTTGATGGTGGCTGCCCAGTCCTTGAGCATGTTGTCCTCCAAGGAAGCCAAAGCCTTGTGCACCACCCAAAATGACGAATTTCTTGCTCCCTGATAACAAAGTGCAGCAATCGAACCATCCGTTACTTTGCAAAACTGGCTCATGTTGTGGTTGGAAAGGTGCAACTGCTGATTTCATCATGCCTTCCCAAAATGACACATTTTACGTGCACCCTGATAACGAAGCGCAGCAATCGAACCATCCACACTTTCCAAAACTTCGCTCATGTTGTGGTTGGGGAAGTGCAACTGCTGATTTCATCATGCCTTTTGTGATCCACGCTTGTGCATGATCCTTCAATGCAATTTTGTTTAGAGCCACCAAGCCATCCTCACGCAGCACACCTGATGTCGGCAACCCTTCTTGGGTTCCCATCTATGAATATAAGTAGGCAAGAAACAGTTAGACTAACTGCACCTTAGGTTGTTTGTAGAAATTAAAGGCTACAAAAATATACTTCCTCCGTTTCTTTTTCTAAGGCATACTATGTGTATGGGGATCTCAAAAGTCGAGCAATTAATAACAACAGATTGTGTGTGAACGCAACTTTTATATTAGATTCAAGTCTGATTCCCACATCTGTAGTAGCCAAATTTGAGAAACCCCCCTAAACTTCTTCAATGCCGGACAAAATACATATCTCAATTTTTAAATCCGGACAAAATACCCCATTGACAACTTAAAAATGAGTTTTGGTGGTTTTACTAACATGACAGTGAGGCCTACCATTAAGTTCATCTCTTTTTTCTCTTCTATAAAGAAATCATAACTTTTACATATGAAATCGTATGAATATAAATTTTATATCAAAATTTTAGAGATCTCAGTACAGTATACAACTTCATACTTCTTTTTATTTAATTTGAAAGAAACAGTCTACAACTTCCCACTAAAAAACTAATGAAAAGGAAATACTATTTATGGATATTTCCCGAACATTATTCATCTGTTTTTACTAAAGAAACATATAATTCATTAAAAGCATATCAAGTGATTTTTATTAAGAAAAAAGAACTAAAGCACATGTGTCATGACTACCCAAAAAATAGCATATTCCTAAAATTTTGGGACACTCGCTTATCACTCTAATAATGCAATAAAGTTTAGAAAGGGCCACGCGTAATTAACATATATATAAGGTATCATACCTGGTGATCTACTGGTAAACCTTTGCCATTTTGATCATAACAACTTTCTTCTGTTGCATTAAAAATTTCAATTATATTTGATACATCTGGCCTTTTCTCCTTGTCAGGTGCACACATTCCAAAGCTATGTCGATGCATTGTTTTACTAGCTGGGTACGTAGTTTTGGTGATGTACGCTTCGATGATCCTTTGAATCTGTTCCTCCAATTACTGAGCACCTACATAATTGCATATATAATAAGTGAGCTAGAGAGATGGTGTACACATGCAAAAGACCCGTTATTTCATCTTATTACTTTCTCTGTGAAGTGCTAGAAATCTGCTTTGGTGTTTTGGTGATAGTCTGGATAGCCATCCTTGCAACCTTTGAGTATCTGTATGACTATTACACCCAAACTGAAAATATCTGCTTTCTTTGAGATTTCACCCTTGTTTATGTATTCTGGTGCCATGTATCCCCTGCAGTAGGCATCACGAAGTTTGAGACACCACAAGACCATACTAAAGAAAGCAAGTGGTATTGTTGCAGGATGTAGCTTACAAGGTTCGGCAAGATTTGAAGTGATAGTGTATGATTTTTGTTCACCCAACAACCTTGACAAACCAAAATCCGCAATTTTTGGCACCATAGTAGTATCCATTAATATATTTTGAGGTTTAAGGTCGATGAATAATATTGCGCCCATGAAGGTATTTCAAACCGCAACATATTCCCTTAATTATCTTGTATCTTGTGTTCCAGTCAAGACCTGAAGATTCATCGTAGAAGTACTTTTTTCGAGATATGATTAATCTTGTCATACCATGCTTAATAATAAGAGCAATGAAACACATATTGTGTGGTTGAGTGCAGTAATAGTAATATCTAGTTACTATCTCGTCCCAAAAACAAAGTTATTCTAGTTAGACAGTCAATTTAAGTTTGACCAAATGTATAAAGAAGACTCATATTTATAACACCAAATAGACATACTATCAAGATAGGATCTTATCGTACTTATATAGTACTTAATGTAAATATTGAGGTAATATGTATAAGATTTTTTTACATACTTGTTCAAATTTAAGATGTTTTAACTCAATCTAGAATATCCCTTTTTTGGATAAATGCAACATATTTCAGTGTTCCGCTGATTTGGTACTTATTTGGTACTTGTTATAAATATTGAGGTTTATATAAGATGTTTTTGTATATATTAGTTCAAATTTAAGATGTTTTAAATCAATCTAGAACCTTTTTTTAGGATACAGGAAAATATTACAGTGTTCTGCTGATTGTGGAATGTAAACTACAGAAATGAAAACAAAGGGAGCTGATAGATTATGTCCTTTACGTGTTTCGGAAACGTACCTGAAAGGTGTTTATCAAGGCTTCCATTACACATATACTCGAAGCAGAGCATTCTTGTCCGTTCTTCAGGAAAAAAAAACTGCCCGTTCAGTTGCTTTATCATCATTGCCCCCTTGATTCAGTACAGAAACCTAGTAGCTGTACTATGTTTCGGTGTTCAATATCCATAAGAAAAGAGGCCTCGTCCTCGAAGGATCGGCCATTATCATTCACGAGAATTGTTTCACGAAACTTTTTGACGGCAATAACTGAACCGTCGGGGAGAATGCCCTTCACAGAATTTATGTTTGATACGTTCATTAATCACTGCTGCCAACATTTGCTTAATTAATTCGAGTGAGAAAGAATCAGTCATACCTTATAAACTACTGCGTACCCACCACTGCCAATTTCTTTCTCTTTGCTAAAATTACTTGTGATGGATTCCAAAAGCCTAGGGGCAGAGATACTGGTTCTGCAGTTGGATCCTTGTTCTCCAACTCCATTATCTCACATTCAGTAGATTTGTTAGAGCACGTGTTGGATCATCTCAACTCATCATACCTGCCAGCCAGCACCCAAGACCACCTCCTTGAGATTTCTAGTCTAGTCCCCTAATATACTCCGTTTTCGAAGGTGTATTAATATATATGAGCTTGAGCTTCCAAAGTTCCAATTCAATAAAAATAAAACGTCATGAAAAGCCTGCAAGATGAAAAGAATACTGACTGAGAGATTATTTTTCCCCTGGTGTTGTATACCTGGACAAAATTTGAACAGCAGGTAAAAAAAATGGGTGCAAGTAGAATGCCGAGGCAAGGCCTGAGCCTTGAAGCTACAGTTTAAGTACTGTAATTATTGGTAATGCCACTGTAGTCACAGGGAGATCAGCTGCCACACAATGCAAAAGCAAAACACATATTCTCCAAACCCACCTATTGCAAACTGTTGTGCTAGTCGAAATCTTCAGTACCACAGGAAGATGTATGTTTGAGCTGTGTGCTGCTTAGACGGGACAACCGGCGAATGAAGGTCTAGTGTACCGGAGTCCTAGGATAGCTCCCGAGGGCGACTCCCCCCCGGTCGGCGGTCCTTCTGCCGCCGCTGGCCACCTTCCCGGCACTCCGCCCCGGATCTCCCGCCCACCGGCTCCCCCTCGCGCCTCCTCCCTGGATCTGTAGTCTCAACCTCTACCTTCCCCATCTCACCGGATCTCGCTCTCCCATGGCGGCTCCACCCAACGACCCCCACACACCCGGCGACTCCGCTCACGGCACCGGGGGGGCCTCTGGATCCGGTGCGGACCAGGTCGAGGGCCGCTCGCCCGTGGCCTTGAGCGCGGGTCCCCTTCCTCCCACCGGTCCCGGGGCCGACGAAATGGAGAAGGAGGAGGCCATCCTCGATGCCGCCATTCGCCTAGCCGAGATGGATGGTGTCGGTGGGACTCGGCGCCATTGATGAGGACCTCCGCGCCTCCGCCTACCCCGCTAGCCCGGTGAGGGGCGTGGCCCCTTCTTCTCCGGCAGCGCCTTCCTCCTCTTCTCGTCCGGCGGCGCCATCCTCTTCGTGGCCGGCGGCACCCTCGCTGGAGGCTGACCTCCCCCAACTCCAGGCCATGGAGGGAACGCCTCCACTTCGGCGGCGTGAGGCTCTTTCTCGGGTCCGAGGCCGGCGGCGACTCACCATGCCCTTCACCGGCGGCCGAGGGCCGCAGCGGCAGAGAGGCGCCCGCCACGGGGACCAAGAGGAAGCGCCGCCGCTACAATCCTTCCTCGGGCCTCATGCAGGCCGCGCGGCGGGCTTCCTTCCTGGGGACACCGCTGCCCGGGGACCGCCACTTTCCTCCCCTCGCCCATGAAGGGGGCGCACGGGCCGCCTCCGGTGTTCGGCGCCTTCACCGCCCACCGACTCCTCCTTCGCCCACCCCACTCCCCGCCGTCGCACAAGGCAACGCCGCAAGGGTCCCCGGACGCGGACGACTTCTTCACGCCCGGGTAGGAAGGAGGCACGCCCGTGCCCCACCCTCTCCCCAGGGCGGTGCCGCGGAGCTTGTGAGCAGGTGTGCTTCAACCGCCTCCTCCCACGGCACTTCAAGGCCAGTGCATGTTCCCGGTGTGCTACATCGTCCGCACTGCCAGGAGGGGCACCGGTCCGCGTCCCGCGATCGGCCTCCTCCGGCCATCCTTGGGTCCAAGCGTCGACCCTCCCCACGCGCTCCGCTCAGCGAGTCACCCCTAGGCGTGACAACACGGGATCCTGCGCCCCTCCGTGATGTCGCCCGCCCGCGCGGATGTGGGCATCCGTGATGAGTGCTACTCCAACGACACGGTCCTCGGGGGACCTCCTCTCCTCCGGCAGCTCCGGCCTCGGCGGCCGGGATGTTGCGCCTCCTCGCCGGGGACATCGCGCTACCATGCCTCGATGTTGGTGTCCGCTACGGCGTCCTACCCAACGACACCGTCATCGGCAGCTCGGCCTTGTCCTTGGGGGCTGGCGAGGTTGATCCTCACCTTGCTGAGCCCGGTTCCTCGGTGCATCCGGCCACGGCAGACAACGGGGAGGTGTCCTCGGCTGCCGTCGCCGGGGGTGGCGCCCGCGACTGGCGATGATCATCATCCAAATAAGCAACAGGGGAGCTCGGATGGCGGAGGAGCAGTTAGAACGACTGTCCATGATCGCCATCGTGGCGGGGGAGGTACCGCTTCGCTTGCTGCTTTGCCGCGACGGTCCGGGAGTTCCTCTTCGACGAGCATGACATCACCGCGCATGAGGCCTCCATCCGCGCCTATGCCCCCCCCGGGAGTTCGTGGTCGCTTCCACCACGACCGTGACCACGATCGGGTGCTTGCCCCTCCGGCTCCGGGCGTGTGCGCCCTTCCTCCGAGGCCCCGGACCCGGTTCGTTTGGGGCTGGCCGGCTCAACTTCCGCTTCCATGTGTTGGTTGCGTCGCGCGGGCTCCCGCTCCATGCCCGCTCCCATCGAGGTTTCCCAGGCGGTCCTTGGATGCGCCTGTGCGATAGTCCGGACACCACGCAGCAGGACACCCCGATGACGACGACTCCGAGTACTTTGTCATCGCTGGTTTTGGCACCCGCGCCTCGTCGACCCACACGGCGGACCATCTTCATCGAAGGCCGGCGTCGTGGTTACGCCGGGACTCCGAGCACCTACCGGTCCGGCCCGCCGGCGCTCCGGCCGGACTATGATGGCGGACCTGACAACAACAACGACAACAACGACGACAACAACGGCGGACGTGGCGGCGGCGATCGCGGGTACGCCGGCCGTGGGCGACATCCGGGGGTGCGGCACCCCGGACCTGGCCACGCCGCCGGGTGGTGTCGTCGATTCCGCACCCGGCGGACGGACGCTACCATCCCAGCTTCGATGCCCGGACCGCTACGCCGGCACCCCTCCGTCTTGGTTAGGAGCCTCTCGTGCCCACTGCCCGGCTCGAGCACGGGGCCGACGGCCCCACGGCGACCTGCACCCACGCCCCCCCTCCGGCGACACCCTACTCCCACCCTTGACTCACCGTCGTCTGTTGGAGTCGGGGGGACGTCGGGTGCGAGATGGCCCTTGCTCGAACCCCCATCGCCGCCGTGTCGCCATGCATGCCCGCTGTGCTCGCTTGCCGGCCTTGATGGGGGCGGCGCTAGGACGACCCCCTCGATGTTCATCTCTAGGAGGCGACCGTCCTCACCGGGCTTAATTGGGCGCCTTTCTTCGTGATTGCGTCGTGTCTACTGGCGCAAGACGGTCGCTCCACGCATCGGCTCCCCTAATCGGTTTGTGGGCGGTGGGGGGAGGTGGCTCCTAGCGGCTTCGCATTCACGACTCGGCAAGGATGCGGCCGACCGTCTCCTCCACGTCGCCCAGGCGGGACATAGCCAGCCATCCTGCAACCCCGGCTGTTCCCCCTCCTCGTCACGCCGCGGATGGCCCGGGTGGGGTGGCGTCGTCGAGGCGAGTTCACGGCGAGGCCTCCCCACCCCGCCCGGGATCCCCGGCGATTCTCTTGCTGCGCTGGGACTATAGCCCCGCCCCACCTCCCCGGCCGCGCCGACCTGCGGACGAGCCTGTCGCCCCCACCACCAGGCCTGCCACGGCGCCGGCTGCTTCTTCCGCCGCCCCACCGGCCCGGCCCCGATGCGTCTGCCATGGCGCCTTTACACGCGCCCACGCCGCGTTGTGCGGGACACACTTGTCCCCGCGGCGCCGACGGAGGCCGACATCGAGGCGTTCGTTGAGTCCTTCCGGCTGCCCTTGGGCAGCCCCTCGTCTCCTCGCTACCGCCGCTACGCACCTCTCGGGTGAATGACCCCGGATCCCCAGGCGGAGCTCCCGTCACGGTGGCCAAGTCGGTCTACCGGGACCCCAGCCCGGCGGCATGTGCGGCGCGTGCTGCTCAACAAGTGGGAGGGACGCCCCGACAATGGCTCCTCCACTCCGGACGACAAGGTCACCCGAACGGCTGCTTGGTCGCTTCAGGGGCCACGTGCCCGACCTACAAGCGCCAGGCTGTTCGGGTACTCTTCCTGTTCGTGGTCCTCGCGGGCGCCTCTTTGGCGCCGGTGATCACCGCGCAACACCACCCGTCGCCACTCGGTGTTTCCCAATGAGTGCCACACACCCTGATCCAATGGGAGGGGACCACCCCACACTTGAGCGCATTGACGGGGCCTTCGCCATTTGTGGGACTGGCTCGTCTGCTACCCCTCGCACCACTGCGCTCACTCTCGTCGGACTCCTCCGACCACGCACCCTCCTACTAGTGCTGGACTGTCAGCCACGGGCTCGTCCCCCGCTTCCGCTTCGACGACTTCCTCTTACGTGTCGATGGCTTCATCGACATGGTGGCGAAGGCATGGGGCCCCTCCGATCTCGATGTTGGCGCATGCCGGGCGATGGATTGAGAACCTGCGGCGCTTCGCCAGGGGCGCTTCGATCGTGGCGGGACACTTGCGTGGGGACATACGTCTACAGCTGGCACTGGTGCGGACTGTCGTCCACGGGTTCGACGTTGCCCAGAGTCGGGGTGCTTTGCCTGGTGAGCTCTAGCTACAGGGAGCTCAAGGTGAAGACGCTCGGCCTCACATCCCTAGAGCCGACTATGGCCAAACAGCAGGCACGGACATGTTACCTCCATGAGTTCGACACGTGCACCAAATTCTTCCCACCTCCGGGCCTGCCACCGGAGGAGGAAGAGCTACCTGCTGGTGATTTCGATGCGACGGTCAGAACTTCACTGAGGAGGAGGCCAAGGCGAATGTGGTGTTTGGTTACTACAACGCCATATTGGGGGCGCCTTTCACCCGGTCTCACCACATCGACCTCCAACGACTCGACCTCCCACGTCTGGATCTCTCCGAGTTGGTCACACCCTTCACCATGGACGAGTTGCTCGGCATAGTTTCTTCCAATCGGGCGCCGGGGGCGGACGGGTTCACGGTCATTTCTTCCGGGCAGCGGCCCGTGGTTGGCCGGACGTCTTGTGGGTGTTCCGGGCCCTGTGGGAGGTGGACTTTAGGAGCTTCTGCCACCTTAATGTGGCGTCTATGGTGCTCCTCCAAAAGACGGACTCGCCTATCAGCTTGATCCACTCGGTGGGTAAGATGTTCGCCAAGGGGCTCGCTATGTGCCTCACGCCGTGTCTTCCAGAGCTAGTGCGGCTAAACCAGTCGGCGTTCATCCGCGGGCACAAGATTCACGACAACTTCCGCACGGTGCAGCTCGCACGCCGGCCGGTTGTATGCAGCGTAGCGCACGCCTATGGTGCTGCTGAAGGTGGACCTGGCCAAGGCCTTCAACACGGTGGCTTGAACCTTCCTACTTGAGGTCCTCGAGCACACAGGCTTCCCACAATGTTGGCATGACTAGATCTCCGCCCTGCTCTCCACCGCCCGGCACCAAGGTCCTCGTCAACGGCCGCCCGAGGCGCACATCACCGCCACGCCCGAGGGGTCTATGTCGAGGCGATCCTCTCACCCTTCACGTTCATCGTCATCATGGAGGTCCTCAACTCCCTCATCACAGGGGCGGACAGGGGCGGCATGCTTGCACCGTTGCCCGCAGCGCGTCGGGGGAAATGCATGACCTCCATCTACGCCCGACGACTTGGTTGTCATCCTCTCTTCCTCGACCCACCGACTTCTCCTACATCTGCTGTACTTGGAGCTTTTAGTGGGGGACTCGGGCCTCGCGACAAACCTGGACAAGTGCGTCATCACTCCGATCTGATGCCCCAACGAGCCCATCTCTGCGATTCTGGAGGTATTCCCCTGCCGTCGCCCGGGGACTTCTCGGTCACCTACTTGGGGGTTCCTCTTTCGGTCGGGCGGCTCGGCGGGGCGTCGGCGGCATTGTCGATGGGTGACAGGCGTGCATCCCGACTGGAAGGGCAACCTACTGACCAAGGCGGGCAGGAGGACACTCTCTCAAACCACTCTTTCGACCATGCACGTCCATCTATTGTGCCCTCTCCCCATGGGCCTTGGGAGAGATCGGCCGGCGCCTTGTGCGGCCTTCTTGTGGGCAGGCGCGGTCCCGAGCAGCGGGCAAGTGCATGGTGGCTTGGCCAACGGTCTCGCGCCTCGCGATCTGGGCGGCCAAATCTCACGGTGCAGGGCTTTGCCCTAAATGCGGCCCAGGGAGTGGCGGCGCCCCGAGCAACCTTGGACCTCCCTTGGGTGGGCTGCCGTGTCGCGGACCGGCGCGCCGTCCGGCCAGACGTTCCGCACCTCGATGTATTTCCAGCTAGGGGACAGACGCCGTGCTATCTTCTGTACGGATAGGTGGTTGCCTGATGGGGCCATCTATGACTTCGTGCCTCACCTGTTGCAGGTCGTCCGGCGCTCCGCCCGGGGGCGCACTGTCCGACAGGCCCTACAGGACTCCGCCTGGATGTACGACGTCGGTGGAGGTCTGACAACGCACGTCCTCGACGAGCTCCTCTCCCTCACCGACCGGCTTGTGGATGTAAAACTCACGTAGGACACACCCCGGACAAGCTCGTGTGGCGTTGGTCCTCTAGCGACCAATTCTCCTCCTCCTCGGCCTGCGGCGAATTCTTCCCGCGGGCACACGGGACTTGCGGGTGCGGCGGGGGTGGGGCGCCTCTGCACCGCCCAAGGTCAAGTTCTTCCTCTGGCTAGCGTTGCATGGCCGGCCATGGACTGCGGACCGGCGCCACCCGGCATGGCCCTACGGGCGTCGGCCACTTGTGTGTTGTGTGGACAGGACGACGAGACCATCGACCACCTACTCACTTCCTGCGTCTACTCCAGATCGGTCTGGCAGGCTACGCTCCACAGTTTCGGCATCGGCCACCTCGGGCCTCTGGCGGACGATGGCTCCTTCGTCGACTAGTGGCTCAGAGTCCGGTCACTCGCGCCACATGGCCTTTGTCGAGCCTTCGACTCCCTCGTCCTCCTCATCTCCCCGGATGCTTTGGAAGGAGAGGAATAGGCGCACCTTCGGCCCGGTGCCGCTGACCTTTCCATCTCGGCGATCCTCGGGCTCATCCACGACGAGGCGCACTTTTGGATGGAGGCGGGCTTTCAGGGCCTTACGCCTGTCCTCCACGCCCTTGGCACGGGATAGCTGGCGCCCGGTCTTTCCACCTTCGTCGCAAAATTTAGATTCCCACTACAGTTACAAAACTCTAAGCTCCACCGTCGTACCCAGTGATTTGTGTTAGTGTGCCCCGCCTTGTGCGCGCCCGTGCATCTCGCTAGGGCACTCGCAAGGTTGTAATCAGAAATTCCGCTTTCTCTTAATGTAGTACAGGCCAAAGTGTCTGGTTTCGAAAAAAAAAAAAGGCTGTGTGCTGCTTGCAGGAGAAGAGGAAACCACCATTAGCAAAACTGATGTTGCAGCAGCCAGAAGTCCAGACCAGAAGAAACCATCTATACAAGCACGAAGAGGAACGAGCAGGATTTGATTTGATCGCCCAAGCTGTTAATTATGAGAAGACAACTGGTGCTGGCTGCGTGAAAGCAAGAAAGGAACTGATATGCGAGTTGTTGAAGATATATGCCTGGTGCAAGTTATCACTGACCTGAAAACTCCAAAGATCTTCAGAGAAGCACCGGATCAGAAGATGTGCCACTCTGACGCGTCTGCTAGCTGCTGCTTGCGTTTGCAATGCATTGGGGAGAGAAAACAACCATTAGCAAGTGAGTAGTAGTACGAAGCAAAACAAATCTGATGCTGCTAGCTGTTGCCAGAGGAAAGTATCAGTACAAGCGGCCAGCTTACCTTACCAACCAAGAAGAGAAGCTAAACCAGCAGGATTTGATGGTGCTGCGTGAAAGCAAGAAAAGAACCGCCGGAAAGTGGAGACAAGTCGCCGGCGGCGGAGACGATGGAGGAGAACTGAAATGGTGGAGGGAGGTTGTAGCGGTGGCGACTGGCGAGGTAGTCAATGCAATGAGCGGTGAGCAATGAGCAATGCTAGCCTGCCAGGCATCCTGCCAGGCATCGGGCAACCAGGCAAATGCATTTTACCATGGCGTGGGCCGTGGGGGAACATATAGAGGACGGTCACCACGTGGGATAGCCTGCCTCTCTGCACACGGTGACAGAGTGCCACTGGTCACGGAAATTCCAAGGAAATTAAGTTGATCCGTTCATACCAGAAGTTGGCTGTTTGGATCAAAGATTTTTTTAAGAAATGAAAACGTTGGAACGGGAAACGGTTAGCACGTTTGGAAAACAACCTTCTTGATTTCACAGGAAACAAAAACTCCAGTCCGATCTCTGGTTTCTGCTTCCTTTGCGAAGTCCCAGGTGAACACACCATTGCCACGAGGTGACTACTATTTTATACTTTGATTGTTTGTTTTGTGCTTGTACTTATCCTCAGCTGCTTTTTCCCACGTTTCGATTTCCTACGTTCCAAACACTCTTGCACATCATATTCTTATGATTTTCTTTTCCTCTGTTTTGCTAAGATACTTTTTTTAGATAATGGAAATTATATTTCCGCCTTCAGTCCCGAGGATGCATCAAGCCAACAAAATACAACTGAGACAATGTTACAGGTAAGACAAAAGGTCACCCGAAAACACTGGGTGCAATAAAAGAAAAACAACTAAAACCCAACCATCACCGGAGACTCCGGATCCTGTAACCCTTGAAACAAAGATAAGGCCCCATAAAAGCGTGTGCGATGAACCGCCACCTTGATGCCGGCGTCGGCCGACATCCAAGGGATCTTCCACCGACGACGTCTCCAACGAAAAATGCCATCCAAAGACACCATCGCCGCCCACCCAACCGGTGTTGATTTTCACCACGTAGATCCACTTGAGCATGACGCCTCCGGCGAGGAAAGTGGCGCCCTCGGGCGTCACCGCCCGTCGTAGATAGTGGCGGCCATTGCCATTTTTCACGGGGCCATGTCGTTACGCCAACGGCCGGCGACGTGCACCATCGCCGAAAAATAGATCTTGAAAACAAAAGCCGGCGTCCACGCCCTCCTCGCGTCCCTCTCCACGACTCCTCCACCTTGAGGAACGCTGTGGAAGCCACCCATGACCGGCCACCGGGTTAATCCCGATACGGCCAACCAAACTGCTTCACCGCCGCCGCCATCCGAAAACACCGCCGCCATGGTCGACGTCTCGCGACGCCCATTCCCGGGGTCGCCGGATCAACCACGCCCTTGGGTTCTCGGCGCCCAGATATGGACGGGTCGGCTACGCCACCATTGGGTCGATTCGCCTGCTCTGCCCCGCGGCCCTGCGCTCCACAGCCACCGTCGTGTCGTCCGCATCGTCTCAGGGATCGCCTCCAGAGACCCCCTGCCCCGACCTCCATTGCTGACCACCACCAGTGTCGTCCCCGGCGTGGGGCGCAAATCCAACCGCCAAGGCACCGGATCCGGCCGCCCAGGCCCGAAACGACCGAGCTAGGCACCGGTGGCGGCACCATGCGAAGGAGAAGAGGGGCGACGACAGGATAGAAGAAGAACCAGCGGTTGCCGCCGCCACCCACCTTGCCACACAGCCCATAGCGCCGGCGCAACCCGCCGATGCAGCCTTGCTTTTGCCCCACGTGGCTAGCAAGGCGGTGCCCACCGGCCCGCGTCCTCACCGCACCACCACGCCACCGAGCGAGACGCCCGCCCCGCTGCCATCCCGGCCAACCGCAGCGGCCTTGCGGCGGCGGCGAAAGAGGAGGGGAGGAGAGCGGGTGCGGCGGCTAGGGATTTCCCCGCCGGAGCCGCCCGCGTGGGGGAGCGGCCGGGTCGGGATCTCGAGGACAAATTTGCTAAGATGATTATATCACTTTTCTTTGTGTTTCCCGTTCCTCTGTTTTATATTAATTCCAAACAAGCACAGGCCATCAATCGTTTGGTTCTCCAGAAATGACTGTCGATTTTGGGAGACAAGAAAGGTGCCAAACGTACGGGTTAGAATTATTGAGCACATAGTGATCCCTCGGGTTGAGTGCAGAGTGCTAGTGTCAGATCACCGTGTGGCATCGACCCAGCAGACAGTGAGTCAGTGACCCCGCCGTGTACTCTCGCAGCCCCACAATCTCAAGACCGTGGAAAAAAAATCGGTGAAAAATGGTCACTAAAATTCTGATCATGGTTTAAGGTACTCACAAGTCACAACGTCAGAGGGTGTTCACTTGGTGAAAACTAGGGTGTTCACTTGGTGAAAACTAAACCCAAAAAGTGTCAAATCTTTTTATGCATAAATGGTGTATTAAATTCAGATAAATAAAAAAAATTGTATAGTTTAGGCTGAAAAGTGCAGAGACGAATCTTTTAAAACCTAGTTATACGAAAATAATTATCAAATACAAACAAAAAGTGTTACGGTAGCCGAACCTAATATATTTCACCAACTAAACACCCCGTTCATGGACAAAAGATTAGACAGAGGAGGTTTTTTTAATCAGGATCGGACGGAGGAGCTGATGAGCAATAATGCATCATGGCAAGCAAGCAAGCACATCCCTGCGTCAACGGTCGTCAACTGCAGGACGACGTACAGTCAGCATGTGGCATCGACAGACTTGCCGGTTGCGTTGTTCACGGGCTCTCCTGTACTTGTTCACGGGCCCTGTTCGGATGGCTGTTGGCTGGCTGACACCGTGAAAGAAATCTTTAACTTCTTTGCCGTTGGGTGGCTGATCTTGTGAGAGAGAAAGTACTGCTGTCTGGTTTGGCTGTGAACATGCTCGAAATTGGTGAGAAGATTTTTGTTACAGTGCAAACGATGTGGTTTAATTATCAAGTATCGAACACAAGTTAGGAGACATAATGTGCATCTCGGATCAACGTTACCGGGCCCGCAAACGTTTGAGTCGGAATTATTGCCCCGACCCTACCCGATGCCAATCAACTATGTTCATATACAGTAGTATGCCTGTTTATGGTCGGACCCCTAGTGTATACTAGCCGTATACAGAAAGGGACATGGGACATGTGGCATTTATAAAAGAGTCAGTTGGCCAGTACTATAGTAGACCCACTCTCTTAAGAATCATGTAATTTTTCATACAACAAATCTGAATTCTGAGGGAAAAAAATATATGTTGCAGTGGATATGGTTTATAGCCAAGCATCCTGAAAAATTTCGACATCCAATGACAGAAATAAAGAAGAAAACAAAAGCACTGAATCAACATGAACTTGTGTCTCAAATCAAACTAAAAAAGGAGGCAATATTTCTCTCCACTGATCTACATTCTGGGATATATGTCGGAATTTGCTTAGTGAAGTCTCATTGTTGTCTCAAATGTGTGTCTACACAATATAATGGTTGCCGCAACATTGTTCTGTTTGTTGCTGGCTCATTGTGAGAATGTGCAGATACTCTCACACGCCACATATATTGGAGTATATTTCTCAAAGGACTTACTGTTTGCCTCCTAAATTGTGACTAAACAATATTCTTTCCGTTCCAAATTATATGTAGTTCACTTTCACTTCTTTGGTACATGCATTTTGCTACACATCAAGATATAATAATATGTTTAGATATATAGCAAAATGGATGAACCAAAAATGTCAAAAGTGAACTATAATTTGAAACGGAGGGATACAATGTAATGTACACACAAGTTCTATATATCAAACCTCTGCAAAACTGGAAAAAGTTGGCTTCAGGAAAGAGAATACATTTCACATTTACTCCAATATCCTGACATGAACTCCAATATAATTCCACATGAGAAGTATCATATCACGCACATTGCTCCCTGGAATTACAGCAGCTGTGGTGCCGGCATCGGCACCACCGAGCTTGTGATGCCGAGCTCAATGCCCCGCTGCATCAGCTCCCCAAGAAGCAGAGCGTGTTGTGTGCGTCATGAGACGCACCACGCGGGCGACCCTCCCACTCCATCCCTGCCATCCCGACCGCATGAGCCAAATCGGGCGTCGGCGTCTTGCCGCCAAATGCCGCCACGAAGGGGATCCCGAGGTTGATCCACCGGTCAAAGTATGGAGGCCTGTCAATCCCCTTGAGCCGGCACTCTGGCTCCAGCATGCTCCGGCAGTCCCAGTTCCCCCACGTTACCACGACGAAGCAAAAGCGAGTAGATTTCTCTGTCCCCATCTTCTGTAGCCATGCACCATGCTTCCGAAGCGCCACGGCGAGCTCCACACCGGAATCCACATCTTTTGCCGGATGCCGTTGAGGTCCCCCCGCAGTAGTCCGTCGGTTTGGGGTGCTGTAGTGGTCGGACATAGGTGTGGAATGTGGACTCTAGGCTGGCCAGTGGCACCGTCAACGAGCACCGATGAGAACTCGATGATCTTCTTGTGGGTTGATCTGCTTGCCCTTCTTACAAGTCGCCTTAAAATCTACTACCACAAAATAGTCCAATTTTTTGCTTGTTTGGTCATCGTGGAAACTGGCATTGAAATAATTGTCTCCATTTTCTGTTTTTATTTCTTCCCATGTGTAATAGCCACTGCATTGGGCATTCACAGATTCCTGCTGACATTTAGAATCCCTTTTCTGCATAACTGATGGCCTGAAAAAAGGTACATAAATAAGAATCGTAGCAAGGATTAGATATGTACCTTGTTGATTTTAAGGAGAAGTTAACATGTCTAATATGTTGACAGAATTGAAAAGCAGTTATGTCTAACAAAATTTTAGAAAATTCACTCTGATGGTTTTATTGTATAAAGAGGGTTGGTGAAGGACAGATATATGTAACTCTAGCAAATTTAATATTGGGTTTGCCACATCCCCTAACAAATTTAAATGGAAGATATCATAATTCAGTAAAATAGTGTAAGGCTTATGCATGATCAAACTTAATATACATATGCACCAGCTAGCAACCAACATATTCTTGTTCTTGCTGTGATGATTACTGTAGTACATTTTCCCATCATGCATTTCGACTTACTCATCATTGCGCTTTTTGGCTGTGGAAGCAGAAGGGTGACACCCATCATTGATGTCACACTCTGGTTGTTGAAAAGAATAAAGAAATATATTAAAGGAGAATTTATAAACTCCTATAGCAAAATGCAAAGCACAACATAATTTCTGGTCATCCTAAGGTCATGATAGCACCTTCACCTGAATATGTCAAAGAAACTACTGTGTGTTTACCAATTAATATGAAAACAAGGACATATAACTTTGGACCATTATTCCCTATGTTCTCTAATGTTATGTTGTTGTGTGCCATGCACGCATTCAATTTTGTAAATCTTTGAACCGTGGTACATGGCAATAACATCAAATTATGGTCAAAATCTTGAAACAAAGACTGCAAAAGGCAAAACCCTGTGTGGGAACATATTGTGTAAAACAAGGCAAGAAAGTTCATTTCTCAGAAATAAACATGCAAAAACCATGTGTAAAACAAGGCAAGAGAGTTCATTTCCGCCGGAGTACAATTTTGTTCTCATGAAGGTAATGCAAACCCTCGCAGATACCCTTGATTATATTGTATAACTTTGTCCATTCAAGCCGTTTAGATGAATCTATACAGTAAGGAAACAGAGTTTAGCATGGTACTTGAAATCTTTAATCTCTTGAGTGATAATAAAAAGATGAGATGATACAAAAAAATAATTCTCGTCGAATATTCAAATGTGTTAGACCGAGCACTTACGGTTGCATGTGTTAGACTAAGCAATGTGTGGCTGCATGTGTGTGTGTCGCGTGTGCGCGGAGCTTGTATACATATGTACCTGATCAATCGAAGAATGTATCAAGTATTTCCCCTTATTACTTCTCTCATGGTATCACGAGACGGATCGCTCCTGTGACCTCTCGCTTTCTCAAACAAGCCGTCGCTGATCCCCACGATTGCCGGCTCCATCCCCGTCGGCGCAGAGCACCCGTTCGCCGGCTCTAACGCGTGCCTCGCTGAGTTCCCTCTCGCAGGCCGCCGGCGGCTTCGCTGATCGCGATCACCAGCTCCGCTGCAGATCCCGATCGCCCGTCGCACCGTGATCCGCTGCGCAGCGGCGCCCGATCTCCGTCGCCCGATCGATCGTCGTCGCGCACCGGCCCGTCTTCGTCGCGCTCGCGCCCGACCTCCGTCGCCCGTTCATTCGTCGTCTCGCGCCGGCCCCTCTTCGTTGCGCCGCGCGACTCGCGGCGCCCGTCCGCGCTCCTGTTAGCGTCGCGGCGTGACCGCGTGACAGCGTTCACGCATATCGGCGCCCGTCAGCGCTCCCCGCCGGCGTCGCGGCGTCTTGGCGTGACCGCATTCTCGCGTGGTCCACCCGTCGAGTGTCGCGTGACTGCGTGATCCTCCGTCCGTCCGCGTGACCACGTAAAAAAAAAAAAATGAGAAAAAACAGCCACTTCGATCCGCCGCCATCACCGATCCACATCGCCCGGCCGCCCGATCCTGCGTCATGGCTGAAACCGAACAGCGCGCGCGTGAGGCGCAGGAGCAGCGCGCCCGAGGCAGCCGAGGCCGCACCAAGGCCCTCGGCGAGTTCGAGGCGAAGAACGCCGACTCCCCGGCGCCACCATCGCCGTCAACAACATCAAGGCACTCGTCCCCAATGCGTCTGGATCGCGCCGCCAACAACTGTCGCTGGGCGCCACCTCTTCCTCGTCGCCCTGGGCAAGTACATCCTCACCGACCACGTTCTCACCGATGTGGTGAGCGACGCGATTGGCGGCCTGGGTGCAAATGGATTGCACCGGGCATCATGTGGATCTACGACACGATCAACGCCGATCTCCGGCTAGTCCACCATCTTTGAAGAACCCCCAACGCCCGCCTTTGCTGGCTCCATCTCGAGGGGCGAATTCCTCGGCCAGCGCGAGTCGCGTCTTATTCTTCTTTGGCTGTCCGCAGAGTTCCGCACTGAAGCAAAGGCGCGTCCTCCATCACGGACTTACGCGCAAAAGGCGGGAGACCATGGCAGCCAACCTCAAGGACTTCCACTACTACAGAATTGAACTTCCGTGGCGGGCATTGGATCCGCCACGGAGCTAGGGTCCGGTTAATCGTTCGATTAACCGTGGCGGACTCCATACCCGCCATGGAAAATCGATTAACCGTGGCGGTTTTCCCCGGCGGGGGGGCTGCCGGCCAACTATTTTTCATGGCGGTTTTCTAAATGCCCGCCATGGAAAATAAAAATAAACACCATGCAAGTTCAATTCTGTAGTAGTGTTCGGTGATCCGGTGGGCGACCGGACCCTCGCCCTCATGCTCTGCGGGGCCTCCGGCGACAAGTTCTGCCCCATGGTGACCAACATCAAGATGCGCCTACCGTTCCCCACCTTCGTGAGGCACGCACGCTACTTCTTTTGGAGGAGATCGACCTCGGCGGCGTCACCGGCAACACCAACCACCCGCCTCCGCCACCACCGACCCTCCTCACCGACTTCGGGGTCCGTGGTCGTGGCCCCCTCGGCCGCGACCCGGTGGCGTGGCGTGGCCATGGAGGCAGCCCCGGTGGTCGGGGAAACCCCCGGCGGTGGCCCGCCCGGGCAACCCCGCAAGAGCCGCGCGGGTAATGGGGGCGTGATTCCCGATCTTCCTCCGGTTCAAGATAACTATCAATTTTTTCGGAAGCGACACACCGATCCGGCCAGATCACAAAGACCGAACCCTACAACCTTAGCACCCGCGTCTCCTCACGGTTATCAACGTGTCACAAGCGGTTGACCTCACCAGAAGGCAAATCCTGCTTTGCCGAATCGAAGAACACAAGCAAGAACAAGGTAAAATGCAACTCAATTGAAGTGACAATTTGCGGATGTATGATTAAGATCTCAACGTGGGGTTTCACAAATCGATAACGACGGTTCAAAGACAGATTAATCTAAAAGCAAAACCCAAACCCTAATGGAGGCGATGGGCTGCGATTACAAAGCCAAAGAGGCGTCCAAGGACCCCTACTCACGTCACTAAGCAACCCTAACACGTAACAAGGCCCAAACGGCCCAAAAAGCGGCGACGCGGCGCTCGACAGTCACGGGCGTCAACTTTTTTCGGCGATTCCGTTGATTCCGGCGAAATTTGGGCCTCAAAACAAATCCATTAGTTAGCTTATGAAATTATCTTTCCATCCATGTATGGATCATCCAAAATGGAGTCCGTATGAGACACGGGACAGAGTTCGTATGAGACATGGGCGTCCGTTTTACTCTTGGATCGGTCCGGCAGCCGAGAAGGACTCGAACTCGGCGTGGAGTGGGCCTCCAACATGGCTTGGACGCCCTTGCTGACCTCCTAAGGTGGGGGCCAAGGTGGAGGACGTCCAAAACCTTCCCTAAGATGTTATCCATGTCCTTGGGGCGTCCTTCCAATTGGGCGGGGTCCCAATGAAGGATAACAAGCCCATGGCGATGTTGTAGCTCGAGGCGTAAGTAGCGCCAGAATGTCTTGATAATTTGAAGGTCTTGCCGATGTGATATTGAGGTGGGACCAGATCTATTTGAAAGCCTATCAAAAAGTCTTTCAATCAAGTGCTCATTGACCTCCATCGCACTCCGGATCGATGAGTTGTGACCTTCCCAATAGAGTCTTGTCACGTTGCCGGCGAACTGAAAGCGTAACTCTGGTGGACTTGCACTTTGAGACCCATTTGTACCTACAATAAAAATAGTGACACGTACATGTGGAACCAAGTGAATTGTACAAAATTTCACTATGAAAATGTGGGGGCGAGTGTTAACATTTCTTAGCGCAATCACCAAAAAGGCAATCACGCTTAGAAATGTCTATTGGTAATCGAGGCGCAATCGCCAAAAAGGCGGGGAGTGCCGAAAAATAAAGGTTGACTTCCCACGGCGACTTCACGGGTATTACATTCCGGCAACATCGCCCGCGGGATGTCGGTGGCATTCTATAATGTTTGCGAGAACAAGTCCGGCAGCGCGGAAATACCGTTGTAGCATTTTACCCTCGATATATTCGAGGGTATCGTTATTTATATTTTTCCCAATGGAAGGCATGGTGTAGGATTCTAGCGGGGGGCATGAACAAGGCGACATGTCTATGGAGTTGACCAATACTCAATGCGGGGGTAAGTCATGATAGTTCATAAGATAGTGTGACACACACTTGGGCCAACCTTAAGGATAAAAGGAAAATAAAGAATAAAGAAGATTCCTAAGTGAAGCGGGGAAGTCCTAATGTATAGTTGTGCAAAGAACAAGTTAATAATTATGCAAACATAAATGACTAGAGTTTTAGGGTTGAGAGTGAGATGGGCGGGGAGACCTCCGTACCATCCGCCCGATGGAAGGCATTCACGAACTCCTACATCACATACGAACGTGGAGGGATTACAAAGGGACGGACAGGGGCTGTCACGACCACATGTCGCCTACCCTCACGACCGTGGCATGCTCTCATATCTGAAGGTCCCAGCTCATCCCGGGCACTATGCCCGCATGTTAAGGTACATCCCATGTCCCCCGCGCGGACTCTCACCCTATGGATGAACGAGCTAGAACATGGACAGGCCCGAAAACCACAACGAACCGCCATCTCGGCACAACTCTTACTCTACTCAAATACATGGCACGAATGGTTAAGCCTAAAGTTCTATACGACTAACCATGACATAGGAACTATAGTCTAGTTCTTCTATCATGATTGTGCCAAGAACAACATGTCAAGAATATAACATAGAAACTATATGCTAGTTCATATGTCAAGTCCATAACATGGAAATACTCTAGCTCTATTGCACAACTAAATTAGAACAAGACTTGGGAAGAAACCATAAAGGTATTCATACCGAATATTCCTTTCTCCCAAGTACAAGCTCTCCAATGATGCTTAGCCTTGCTCCAAATACTACTAAAGCTAAAACAACTAGAGAGAGGTGGAGTAGAGAAGAGTGTGGTGAGTGAGGAGGCTCCAAATGGTGTGTGTTGAGAGGGGGAGAGGAGAGGCCTATTTATACAAGGTGGAGAGGGGGCAAAGTGCTAATTCTCCCCCAAACCGACCATGACCATGTGTCTAGGTTCAGTGAACGTGGCAGCCAACACTGCACCACCACTTCTCGTGCATTGATTGCACCGCCAGAGGAAGATGGGCCCAACCGACTCGGGAGGGTGCGACCGCACCCCAAGGTACGGGCGCACCAGGATCAAGGCCGTTTGGGCTGAAACTTTGCATGAGTGCGTGGGCCTCGGAGTAAGCTTCATTTCGAGTATTCGTTCACTTTGAAATCCGACTTTGTATGAGAAAGTTATGCCCAAAACATTGAACCCATGTCCTGCGGCCCGGTATGGTTTCATGTTGGATTTGGGCCTTCACCATTGGGGCTTGTTTTATGCGTTTCATTGCTGGCCACACTTTTGCCTTTGTCCTCTTACGCACTTGATGTACTTTGCCTCGCCAAACCTAGGCTTGAACCGGCTCGGGATGGGAGCGGTCGCACCACGGGGTGCGGTCCCCCACCTCGCTTCGGCTTCGGCCAGTCTCGGGGGGGTAGCGTTGTTGGGCCTGAAAAGTGCGATGGTGATGTTTGCTTGGCCCAACTTTGGCGTTTTGGTCCGATTCAACCCTGGGCTTGTGATCTTCCAAAAGTACGCTTTCGGGGTTGCGCCTTTTCGGTCGTATTTCCACCTATTTTTATTATAAATCCTACAAAATACATTTGGGACACTACAAGTGGAAATATGGGAGTAATATATGTATATGAGTATGAAAAGGTAAAGTTTCACCCCCTTTATGGTAGAATGTTGACGTTAAAAATGTGTCATTAGTTACCGTCAACAAACTCCACAAGCTTACCCTTTGCGCGTCCTCGAGCAAAAGATAAGTACGTGGTTGTTAATCGAGGAGTTGCTACTATGCGATTACATCTCACCTGTGCTAGGGTTATAACAAAAAGTTCTACTATAGTTTGAATAAAATGACACGTTTATTCACCCCTTATTACCTTCATCTCTTGTGGGGCTTTTGAGCCATCTCTGAGTCTTAGGAGGTTGTCAGATAGAATGGTTATAATAGAGACACTACTCATTCATTCTTTTGATCAACTTTTTCATCCGGGATTGTTTATTTATTTTTGCTTTGAGAAGGTATGGGCTTATTTCTTTTTAGGAGAGGTGGGTTCTACTCACCCTTAGACTTGTGTCTATTATTTCTCCGCAACGGCGCCGAAAATACATGTTGACATTTCTTAGCGCAATCACCAAAAAGGCAATCACGCTTAGAAATGCCTATTGGTAATCGAGGCGCAATCGCCAAAAAGGCGGGAGTGCTGGAAAACCAAAGGTTGACCTCCCACGGCGACTTCACGGAATTGTTACATTCGAGCAACATCGCCACGGGATGTCGGGTGGCGTTTCGTAACGTTCTGAGAACAAGTCCGGCGTGCGGGAAATACCGTTGTAGCATTTCGCTGGATATATTCAAGGTATCGTTATTTATATTTTTCCCAAGGGAAGGCATGGTGTAGGATTCTAGTAGGGGCATGAACAAGACGACATGTCTATGCAGTTGACCAATACTCAATGTCTCGCGCTCTCGAGCCGCCTCGCGTTCGAGCTCTTCGAGCTCGGCCTGGTGGGCCTTGACGCGATCGGTAATTGGCTCGCGCCCGCCGAAGCTGCTGAGTGTTGCGGAGTGTGCTCGAAGCGATCGCTCGAAGGATGGTTGTTCACCGCACCCTCGGGGTGTGGCACATGTAGCACTGTCGAGTGGGGTCGCAGTCCATGAGGCTCATCCCATCGAGGGCGAGCTCGAGCTCGTGGACGCTGGTTGGCTGGGGCTCGTCACCCCAATAGAGAGGGAGGCCTGGCTGCCCGTCGGGGAACATCCTGGCGTAGGCCACTGTGAACTCGTCGACCGACAGCGTGTCCTCGCCGCCGAAAAAAGGACGGCATTGGTGGTGGAGTAGGTGACGCCGCGGAATAGGTCCTACGTAGGCTCGGCGCCCCGGGATGTTCGGGAAGCGTCCTTGATGAGGACGAAAGCAATCCAGCGCCGCTACGGGGGCTTGTGGGCACGGAAGTCGAATTCCGGCCCATGTCCGCGAGGACGGAGTCGGTGGCGCCTCGGAGGCGGCTAGGTATGTCCTCACGCCGCATCGGGCGGGTGAAGGGGGTGTTTAGTTGGTGAAATATTTTGGGTTGGGCTACTGTAGCACTTTTCGTTTGTATTTGGCAATTATTGTCCAACCATGGATTAACTAGGCTTAAAAGATTCGTCTCGCACTTTTCAACCAAACTATACAATTATTTTTTTTTATTTACCTACATTTAATGCTCCAAAAATGCGTTAAGAGATTTGATATGACGGGGAACTGTAGCACTTTTTGGGTTTACGTAGCGACAACTAAACATGCACGAAGACGACTCCAAATGAGGGACTGCCCGGCTCGGTGCCGGTGAAGTCGAGGGATCCGGCGCATCGCAGGCGCTCCGGACGTCGGTGAAGTGGAGGAAGCCATCGGGTGTGGAACGACACACTAGCGGTGCCCCACCGGCGTGCCAAACCGTGTGGTCTAATACCACCGTTTCTGATGTCGGCCCGGCTAGCGTGTGCTCCGGTGGCCTAGCTCTAGAGACAATGACACACAATGTATACTAGTTCGGGGAAAATCGTGCACCCTAGTCCAGTTGGGATCACTATCCGAGCTCAAATGCTCATACAGGGGCCAGTACAAGCGAGGCGAGAGAGGGAGCGGGCTCCCAAGTCTCTGTGATTGAGGCAAGTGCCGATATCGGTGGAAGTGTGAGTGAGGGTGTAAGGGCTTGTGGATGCTTGAGAACCTGCCTCTTCCGGTGGCCGAGGACCCCCTTTTATAGCAGCAAAGGGAGTGTACAGGCGCCACCGAACCCAGAGGTCTTAAAAGGAGAAGGAAGTAGAGATCTAGGGGTGAAAATGAGAAAACGGTCCAGGGGCATCGAGCTCGTTGGCGCCTGGAGAGTTCGTCAGCCATGTCGACGCGCGGACGAAGTTGGCTGTGGTCGTCGTCGTACGCGGGATTCCCGGAATTGGGTGGTGGTCGTTCGTCGCCCGGTCTTCAATCGGCGAGGAATGCGTCCCCTCCGTATGGGTCGTCCCCCGCACGAGGGAATCACAAAGTTCATTGCGGTGGGAGCTCGAGCGAGGCGGAAAGAGGTCTTTGGCCGAGCTCCTGCTCATGAAAGAGCGGGAGATCTGGTCGATGGGAGGGCTCGAGCGAATCAGGAGTTCGTGTCTTGTCTTGAGAGCTCGTGAGGGAGGGAGTTAGAGCGAGGCAGAGATGGATCTCGTAGGAGGTAGAAGAGTTCGTCTGTTGACTCAGCCCACGAGCTCGATTAACCTGCTTGGCGAGATCGAGCTCGAACCCAAGCTCTTGAATGGGCCATGCTTAGAACGTCGTGGATACCGATCCCCCACAACTAGAGTTTTAGGCTGAGAGTGAGATGGGCCGAGGGAGACCTCCGGTACCATCCGGTAAATGGAAGGCATTTACAAACTCCTACATCACATACGAGCGTGGATGGATTACAAGGGACAGACGAGGGGCTGTCACGACCCTGCCGCCTACCCTCACGACCGTGGCATGCTCTCATATCCGAAGGTCCCCGCTCATCCGGGCACCATGCCCGCATGTTAAGGTACATCCCATGTCCCCCGCGCGGACTCTCACCCTACGGATGAACGAGCTAGAACATGGACAGGCCCAAAAACCACAACGAACCGCTATCTCAGCGCAACTCTTACTCTACTCAAATACATGGCACGAATGGTTAAGCCTAAAGTTCTATACAACTAACCGTGACATAGGAACTATAGTCTAGTTCTTCTATCATGATCGTGTCGAGAACAACATGTCAAGAATATAACATAGAAACTATATGCTAGTTCATATGTCAAGTCCATAACATGGAACATAAGGGCACCATGCCCGCATGTTAAGGTACATCCCATGTCCCCGCGCGGACTCTCACCCTACGGATGAACGAGCTAGAACATGGATAGGCCCAAAAACCACAACGAATCGCCATCTCCGCACAACTCATACTCTACTCAAATACATGGCACGAATGGTTAAGCCTAAAGTTCTATACAACTAACCATGACATAGGAACTATAGTCTAATTCTTCTATCATGATCGTAATCGAGAACAACATGTCAAGAATATAACATAGAAACTATATTCTAGTTCATATGTCAAGTCCATAACATGGAAATACTCTAGCTCTATTGCACAACTAAATAAGAACAAGACTTGGGAAGAAACCATAAATGTATTCATATTGAATATTCATTTCTCCCCAAGTACAAGCTCTCCAATGATGCTTAGCCTTGCTCCAAATACTACTAAAGCTTAAAGAACTAGAAAGAGGTGGAGTAGAGAAGAGTGTGGTGAGTGAGGAGGCTCCAATTGGTGTGTGTTGAGAGGGGGAGAGGAGAGGCCTATTTATACAAGGTGGAGAGGGGGCAAAGTGCTAATTCTCCAACAAACCAACCATGACCAGGCGTCTAGGTTCGGTGAACGTGGCAGCCAACACCACACCGCCACTTCTCGTGCAGTGATTGCACCGCCAGAGGAAGATGGGCCCGAACCGACTCTCGGAGGGTGCAGCCGCACCCAAGGTTCGGGCGCACCAGGATCAGGGTTGTTTGGGCTGAAACGCTGCAGGAGTGCGTGGGCCTCGGAGTAAGCTTTGTTTCGAGTATTCGTTCGCTGAAATCCGACTTCATATGAGAAAGTTATGCCCAAAACATTGAACCCATGTCCTACGGCCCGGTGTGATTTCATGTTGGATTTTGGCCTTGACCTTTGGGCTTGTTTTATGTGTTTCGGTGCTGGCCACACTTTGCACTGTCCCTCTTACGCACTTGATGTACTTGCCTCGCCAAACCCGGGCTCGAACCGACTCGGGATGGGTGCGGTCGCACCATGGGGTGCAGTCGCACCCCTCGGCTCGGCTCGGCCCGGGTCTCGGTGGGGGTAGCGTTGTTGGGCCTAAAAAGTGTAATGGTGATGTTTGCTTGGCCCAACTCCTGGCGTTTTAAACCGATTCAACCCTGGGCTTGTGATCTTCCAAAGTACACTTTCCAGGGTTGCGCCTTTCGGTCGTATTTCCACCTGTTTTTATTATAAATCCTACAAAATACATTTGGGACACTACAAGTGGAAATATGGGAGTAATATATGTATATGAGTATGAAAAGGTAAAGTTTCACCCCCCTTTATGGTAGAATGTTGACGTTAAAAATGTGTCATTAGTGACCGTCAACAGCGAGCTCACTTTGTCTTTAGCTTTTAGGGGTGTATCCATAGGTGTCATGTCCTCATCATCGGGCGCGGTGGTCGGCAGCAGCAGCAACATCTCCAGCAGCCCGGCGGTGCACCGTCCGGTGGCCGCGCGCGCGCCCGTTCCTCTACAACACATGGGGGCGGGCACGATTCAGTCTTCGGCGAACCCCCCACGGCCGGTGGCGGGGCATCATGGCGGTCACTATCGCCCACCGCAGCAGCCCTCACGATGGTGCCCGGCAGCAGCAGCCCCACTTCAAGCATCGTGCAGTGCGGGACCGGATCTGAGGGCTCCCTCGCGGCTTCGGCCCTCCTCCATGCTTCGGCTATGGGCAGCCGGCGCCTTCACCACACCAGCAACCATGGAGCCCGATGCATGGTGGGTCTTTCGACACGTCGTCGCTCGCCCGGAACCAGCACCATGACGCCGACACCGCCCGGCTTTGAGCAATTGATATGTTGACTTCGGTCTTTGGCGCCCATATGGTCAACAATCCCGTATAATTTCCTCCTCTCACCCTCCCTTGTCATCCAGTCCTTCATCTATCATTGTCGGTAATGGAGTTACGCTTCCCGTTACCTCCGTAGGACCCCACTCTTTTATCACACCGTGACGTCCTTTAATTCTTTCTAATGTTCTAGTTTCCCCTAACATTAATAAGAATTTAATTTCCGTTCGTCGGTTTACCACTGATAACAACTGTTCCATCGAGTTTTATCCTTTTGGCCTTTCTGTGAAGGACCTCCGGACACCTGGCGTGATCGCTAGGTGTAATAGCACGGAGATCTGTACCCATTCTTCTCGCCAAAGACCCACCACCACCACCACCACCGCCCTCACTTTGCTACCGCCGCACCACCACCCTATGGCACGCCATCTCGGTCCACGTCGGTCATGAGGCTTTGTCCAAGCTCATTAGTTCACATGCTATTTCGTGTAATAAGCACGATGACACTCATATTTTCCATGCCTGTCAGCTAGGCCGCCATGTGCGTCTTCCTTTTAGCATGTCAAATTACCGTGCATCTCGTGATGAGGATATGACACCTATGGATACGCCCTAAAAAGCTAAAGACAAAATGAGCTCGCTCCCACATTTTCATAGTGAAATTTTGTACAATTCACTTAGTTAGACATGTAATGCGTGTCACTATTTTATTGTAGGTACAAATGGGTCTCAAAGTGCAAGTCCACCGAGAGTTACGCCTTTTCGGTTCGTCGACAATGTGATACTCTATTGGGAAGGTCATAACTCATCCATCCGGAGTGCGATGGAGGTCAATGAGCGCTTGATTGAAAGACTATTTGATAGGCTTTCAAATAGATCTGGTCCACCTCAATATCACGTTGGCAAGACCTTCAAATTATCAAGACATTCTCGCTTACTTCGCACGAGCTACAACATTGTCATGGGCTTGTTATCCTTCATTGGGACCCCGCCCAATTGGAAGGATGCCCCAAGGACATGGAGAACATCTTAGGGAAGCTTTTGGACATTCTCCACCTTGGCCCCCACCTTAGGAGGTCAGCAAGGGCGTCCAAGCCAAGTTGGAGGCCCACTCCATGTCGAAGTTCGAGTCCATCTCGGGCTGCTAGACCGGTCGATGAGTAAAACGGACGCCCGGGTCTCATAACGAACTCCGTCCCGTGTCTCATACGGACTCCGTTTGGGATGATCCAAACATGGATGGAAAGATAATTTCATAAGCTAACTAATGGATTTTTTGAGGCCCGTTATTCCGCCGAAATCAACGGGGAATCGTCGAAACAATTTGACGCCCGAATGCCGTCGGGGCCGAAGTCGTCGTCTTTTTGGGCCGTTTGGGCCTTGTAACGTGCTAGGGTTGCTTACTCCATTATGTTTTGGGTTTTGCTATAGATGAAGCAAAACCTAAACCCTAATGGAGGCGACGGCTGCTGATTATGAAGCCAAAGGGGCGTCCAAGGACCCCTACCTAAAGCAAAACCCAAACCCTAATGGAGGCAACGGCTGCTGATTATAAAACCAAAGGGGCGTCCAAGGACCCCTACTCACGTCACTAAGCAACTCTAACACGCTACAAGGACCAAAAATGTTCTCAAAAGACGGCGACATACGGCGCCCTGATAGATTCTGGATGTCAACTTGTTTCGACGATTCCCGTTGATTACGACAGAACTTGGGCCTCAAAACAAATCCTTTAGTTAGCTTATGAAATTATCTTTCCATCCATGTATGGATCATCCAAAACAGAGTCCGTATGAGACCTGGGCGTCCGTTTTACTACTGACTGGTCCAGCAGCCCGAGATGGACTCGAAGTCGACGTGGAGTGGGCCTCCAACTTTGCTTGGACGTCCTTTCTGACCTCCTAAGGTGGAGGCCAAGGTGGAGGACGTCCAAAACCTTCCCTAAGATGTTCTCCATGTCCTTGGGGGCGTCCTTTCCAATTGGGCCACGGTCCCAAAAGAAGGATAACAAGCCCATGATGATGTTGTAGCCCGCGTAGTGGCAAGAGAATGTCTTGATAATTTGAAGGTCTTGCCGACGTGATATTGAGGTGGGACCAGATCTATTTGAAAGCCTATCAAATAGTCTTTCAATCAAGTGCTCATTGACCTCCATCGCACCCGGATGGATGAGTTATGACCTTCCCAATAGAGTACTATCATGCTGCCGACGAACCGAAAAGCGTAACTCTGGTGGACTTGCACTTTCGCACCCATTTGTACCTACAATAAAATAGTGACACGTACATGTGGAACCAAGTGAATTATACAAAATTTCACTATGAAACGTGGGAGCG
The DNA here is from genome assembly GCA_015847255.1 of Hyparrhenia diplandra. Lineage (NCBI taxonomy): Eukaryota > Viridiplantae > Streptophyta > Magnoliopsida > Poales > Poaceae > Hyparrhenia > Hyparrhenia diplandra. The sequence continues at coordinate 71,636 of JADLZK010006242.1, read as the reverse complement.
AGCTCACTTTGTCTTTAGCTTTTAGGGGCGTATCCATAGGTGTCATGTCCTCATCATCGGACGCTGTGGCCGGCAAGATATCTCCAGCCAGCCAGCGGTGCGCCGTCCGTTGGCCCGCGCCCGCCCCGTTCCTCTACAACACACATGGGGCACGGTTCAGTTCGCCGAACCCCCACAGCCCGGCGGGCGGGCATCATGGCGGTCACTATCGCCCACCGCAACAAGCCCTCACGATAGTGCCCCCAAAGCAGAAGGCCCCACTTCCGAGCACCGCACGGTGCGGGACCGGATACGGGGTTCCCTCGCAGCTCGGCCCTCCTCCAGGCTTCGGCTATGGGCAGCCGGCGCCTCCACCACACCAGCAACCAAGGAGCCCGATGCACGGTGGGTCTTTCGACACGTTGTCGCTCGCCAGCAACTTCAGCACCATGACGCTGACACCGCCCGGCCCGAGCGATTGGTATGTTGACTCTGGTGCTAGCACCCACATGGTCAACAATCCTGGTATAATTTCCTCCTCTCACCCTCCCTTGTCATCCAGTCCTTCATCTATCATTGTCGGTAATGGAGCTACGCTTCCCGTTACCTCCGTAGGATCCCACTCTTTTATCTCTATAATTATGACACCCAAACTGAATATATCCGCTTTCTTTGAGATTTCACCCTTGTTTATGTATTCTGGTGCCATATATCCCCTACAATAGACATCAAGAGTTTGAGACGCCGCAAGCATAATCAATACCATACTAAGAAAGCAAATTGTATTTGTTGTGGGGTGTAGCTTACGTGGTTCCGCGGCAATTTGAAGTAACAGTTTTGGATTTTTGTTCACCCAACAACCTTGACAAACCAAAATCCGCAATTTTTGGCTCCATTGTAGTATCCATTAATATATTTTGAGGTTTGAGGTCCCGATGAATAATATTGCGCTCATGAAGGTATTCCAAACCACTGCATATTCCCTTAAGTATCTTGTATCTCATGTCCCAGTCAAGACCTGAAGATTCATCTGTAGAATACATTTTATAGACATAGTTAATCTTGTTATACCATGCTTAGTAATAAGAGCAATGAAACACATTTTGTATGGTTGAGTGCACTAATAGTAACTAGTATAGTGCCCGTGCGTTGCTACGGTTTCATTTAAGAGATGCATTTAAAAATAATCGAATGATACAATCATTTTATAGTTTTTTTCTCACACAATTGTACAGAACCAACATCTCCCAGATGGCCATTGCCAATGCCAATACAGCTTCTTCCTGTAACATCCCATAACCATTGCGAAATTGATGAAAAAAATTTATCAATTCGATTAAGAGCAGTGCAGTATATCTGAATGAAGTGCAACCATATTACATCTTGGATATAACAAAAACAAATTACATAGTACAAGCTATTGGAAAAACACAAATTAATGACATGATTTTTTTAAGAATCAGGAGCTTGATCCTGTCAGAACAGTGACTCTTGATCCCTTTGCATTGACACCAACCTCAACTCAAGTCACATGTATTATGAGCTTCACATCATGAGATCCAAAGTTACCATCTGCAAAGTTTTTTGTGATCAAATGAGTTGAAGCAATCACAGAAAATCCGGAAGAAAACAAGAAATTGTTGGTATTACCTTTCTATTATGAGCACACATCATGAGCAATCACATCATGAGATCCAAAGTTACCATCTTTACATAATACAAAGTTTTTTTTTGTATTATGAGCTTCATATTCTTGAATTAAGCAAGGGATAAAATGCAATATCAACAGTGAAGATATGCAGTCTGCAGCAGAAGACGTATTTGCACCATACTTTCATGTACATTTGTAGCTTACTGTAGACTTTTGTTCCATATATTACCTGTAATCAAGAAACCACCCTTTTTAGAATTTGAAAGCCAAATTATAAGCAACACAACCTGATAACCTCGATGTCATACCAGCACTAACTTCATGCACATTGAGTTTTTTTTTGGAAGAAAACTCAGCTTATATAAAGCCACACAGAACGCGAACAAAGTAGCGGATTGCAGGTAACACATTGCAATTTCGACTAACGCAGTGCAAATTATAAAAAGCAATTCCAGGTTCCCAATATATTTGAGAGAGTTCACACCTGAAGCAACCCATGTAGATCGAGATGGAGGTTGTGGGAATCTCCTGCCATCCAGCAAAAGTTTCCTCACAAAGTGATCATATGCAACAAGCACAATCCACAGCTAATAAATAAAGAAATTAAAGCCAAGTCACGTGAAAAGCATGGTTGATAAACCATGAGTTACTGACCGAATTTACAGGGACTATCAATTTCTTTCACTCTGATGGAATACGCATCATCTGAATCCTTGCTGACCAATCAGACAGAAGTTTTGCTAGACTCATTCAATAGCATGCCAGCATCTCTGGAGCTTTAACATCCTGCAACACAAAAAGTTGGCATAACACAAGGATAATTAGTTTTTATTAACTGCCTGAGATTTACTTCCAAACAATTTATAGTTATTTTTATTAAAAATGTTTAGATAAAATCAGTGTCTGTCTGATTCTCTCATATGACATGCCAGCCTCACAATGTGAAAACAGGTAGCATTGTAGTGCGAAAGAAATGGTTGCAGCTAAAGACAAAGCACAATGGGGCTTATAATAGCTTTTCTCCATCTTGTAATCATCTAGGCGAGGCGACTGCGAGATAAGAGTTTTTTCATATGCATAACAGCATGCAGGATTTGGACTGAGATTAAGAAGAACCCACATCACTTGCCAAAACAAATAAAAGAGATCCTGCTGCAATAACGCAGGGAGCATCACCAATGTCCAGAACCAAAATAGCATCTATAATTTGTTGTACCGTTCTACAGGATATAATGTAAGGAAGGCATTTGTATAAATATTTTTTCTACTCCGTACATGTTAATTTTCGTAGCAGCATATTCTGGCTGGCACAAGCAAATTGTCGAGCATCTATAATAAGCATAAGCACCTAGTAGTAAGCAGCAATGGCAGAATATGCCATACCTTGTTAATGAAGTCAGCCGTGAGCCGTCCGACTTGGTCTGGTCCTTGCGCACCCGCTTGACAAGAAAAGCTCCTGACCATGTGAACATCCCAAACGATGCACAAATCTGGTGTTCGCACCACATCCTCAGTCATAGCATTGTCCTGAAAATATTGATACCACACTTTAAGCCTCTGGAAGGATATAATCAAGCTAAAAATTGGAAAAAAAAAAAAGAATCATGCTTAAAGACTATCGGCATGTCACTCATGGTCATCTAGACTGGCAACGCCTGAAGCCTTCATCTCCAGTTGCACCTTTTTCTGTCTCCATGCGAAAATGTATGCAACAGTATCACAGGGAATTCTTTTTGTTTTTCAATCCAATGTTTAATCAGTCTGAAAGAAGAGATCGATGATATATATTTAATCAGTCTAAGAAATAGAATAAGTATATATCTTGACAATGAGCCTTCCAGAGCCTGGGAGATCATGTACTCTGCACATGATAAAACACATCCAAAAATAGCAAAGCCTGGGAGAGTAAAATATTTTGTTTGATTTGATATCATCTCATAAAGCTATGATCCTATTTTAGAAGAAACACATCCAAAAATAGCAAAGTCTGGGAGAGTAAAATGTTTACCTTCTAAAAGTGTTGGTGTCAATCTGTAGCCACCCTAATATTCAGGCTTTGGAATTCAAGCTACTGCAGTTACAGAACACAGCCAATTCAAAAATTCAGTAGCTACAATTTTCTTCACATAATCAAATATTATCAAAGATTAAATCCGTAGTTAGCATTCAAAAAACACTAAACTAAACTCAACTATTTCCGACATCACAACAGGTGCATTGCCTACCAGAAAGCAGCAGCGCCAAGCTAATTAATCAGAATCAGGCCATTAAGAAAATGATTTGCCAATGAAACAATTAGTATAATGACAAGCTAATCGAATAAGAAAATGAAAATGCTCCCGTCTCTAGAAACAAACCTTTGTGCAGAGGTAGCACGAGCTGTGTGGTGTGGGGAGCTATGGCTGCGACGAATAGACGGATTGTTCTGCGGTGACGGTGGTGGATTTCCGCGGCGGCGGACATGGCGGCCAGGATTCTGGCGAGGTCGGAATTGCGAACCGCGGCCTTACTCTACGACGACGGCGTTTGCTAGCAAGTTAAGGAGGTAGTGGGTGATGTGGCGGAGCTGTTGGCGAGCTGGAGCGGCCGGTGGTGCTGCGGTGGGCGCGCTGGACGGCGGCGGCGCCGGCAATGGAGGCGGCGGCGCTCTGCTGCTGCTGTTGCTTGCTTAAGCGAGAAGGAAAGGAGGGGCAGAAGGCAGGAGCTAGGCAGGGAGGATTGGAGTGCGGAGGAAGGCAACGCGTTCGGTGCTTTACTTCAAGGCACAGGGACGGTGCGGCCTCAGACACCGGTTGTGCCGCCGCTCACCGCCGCCCCTGCAGGATGCGCTGCCGCCCGCCGAACCCGCTGGATGCGCCGCCGCTCGACGCCCCCGCCGGTTCCAACTTCCAACGCCGCTCGCGGGCCCTGCTGGAAGCGCCACCGCCCCACGACCCCGCCGGTTGCGCCGCCACCCTACGCAGCCGCCGGATGCGCCACCAGGTGCCGGTGCTAGGTTTCCCTCAGCTGAGTCCGGAGAGTCACGGGAGGGAGAAGGAGACTGGTCACGGGACTCGCGCGATGGCATCTCGGACTACGAGCCTCGCGCGCCCTCGGGTAATGAAGAGTCGCGGGCGTGGATGAGTGATGATGATGGTGGCGGTGGCAGATGAGGATTGATCCCAGCAATTTTGACCCTTCGATGTTGGTGGGTGAGTGAGAGAAGATGTTAGAGTAGATCTGGGCCATTCATTTAAAAATTTGATTAATTTTGGGGTACATTTTGTTCGGTGTATTTAGAGAAAATTAGGAGAGATAATGACTGTAGGGTACGTTTTGTTGTGTGGGCTTTAGAAAAGTTTTTTTGGTGCATTATATGTAGTAGAGATAGAGATAGTTACTAGCTCGTCCAAACAACAAAAGTTATTCTAGCTAGATAGTCAATTTAAGTTTGACCAAATTTATAAAGAAGACTCATATTTATAACACTAAATAGAAATACTATCAAGATATATTCTATGATGGATCTTGTCAAACTTATTTAGTACTTATTATAAATATTGAAGTAATATATATATTTTAGATTTTTTTTGTATATAATTCAAATTTAAGATGTTTTATCTCAAATTGGAATAACCTTTTTGTATGCAGGCCTTAATAAGCATATTTCAATGTTCTGCTGATTGTGGAATGTAAACTAGATAAAATGAAAACAAAAGGAGCTGATAAATTATGTCCCTGTACGTGTTTCTAAAATTTACCTGCAAGATGCTTATCAAGGCCTCCATTACACATATACTCGAAGCAAAGCACTCTTGTTTGTTCGTGAACCAAAATACCTTCCCCGTTCGGTTGCCTCATCATCATTGCCCCCCTTGATTCGGCACAACCTAGAAGCTGTACTACATTTTTGTGATTGATATCTTTAAGTGAAGAGGCTTCGTTCTCAAAGGATCGGTCACCAACCGCCAGAATTGTTTCATGAAACTTTTTGACGGCAATAACTGAACCGCAGGGGAGAATGCCCTTCACAGAATTGATGTTTGATCTGTTACTACTGCCAACATTCAAAGATTGATTGGAGCAGAGAAGAATCAGCCATACCTTGTAAACCACTCCATACCCACCCCTGCCGAGTTCTAGCTCATCGCAAAAATTACTTGTGATGGATCTCAAAACGTCTAGAGGTAGAGGAATTGCTTCTGCTGTTGGATGCAGCAGCTTGTTCTCGTACACCAGTATCTTCCTTTCAGTAGCTCTGCTGTCCATTCCTAAATACATGGAAACGCCTAGATTGTGTTATGTTACTTTAATTATTGCTGTTGTGAGCTGCACTAACATGTACAGTGAATTACTTGATCTGATGTGCAGCAGAACTAAGAAATATAGTGTGACTCGCAACACAAATATGTGGAAAACTAACTACTCAATACAGTATATTTGTTAGAGCACGTACCAGACCAGCTCAACTCAGCATACCTGCCAGCCAGGCAGATGATGAAACCGCTCGATCTGGGAAGAAACCAGAGGTGGCGATGGTAGAGCCTCACGAGCTCACAGCAATACATTGACCGACAGGACCGCCATGACAGATCAAAACCCTGCAAACAAAGAAGATGGAAAAAATACAGATTTAGAATGAAATACTACATCACAGCCCCCGTCCCTTCTCTCCCTCCCTTAGCAAAGAGATATATTTAGAATGGCGAGCCAAATTAAAAAGGAGACGAGTCTGAACTTTGAAGCCACAGTTTAGCTACTACATACATGATGGTAAGGGACTAAGGGCGTAAGGCTACTATAGTTACAGGGAGATCAGCAGAGGCACACAACGCTAAACACATATTATCCAAACCCACTTCTTGCAAACAGTTGTGCTAGTTGAGAACAAAAGAAACCATTTACAAGAAAGCATACCCACCAAGAAGCGGAACGAGCAGGCTTTGCAAGGTTTATATCAGTATTTCCAAACTATCGTCTTTTACGCTGAGGACCAAAAAAAAACTTATATCAGTATTTTTGCGGCTCGACATATTGTGTTATTTTATCGATTTTGTATAAATTTGTGATGGATGATGGATTAGAGAGTTTTTCTCGTGAAATAATTTCAAACTTTTTAAAAAATCAATTCAAATTTAATTAAATTTGACCCGATATTTCTGAAATTTTGCTTTTATCGACAGGGACCGAAAAATAGTCTGATATTACTATTGTGCGAGTTGTTGAAGATATGACTGGTGACTATAACTCACTTGAAAACTCCAAAGATCTTCAGAGAAGCACCGAATCCGAAGATGTGCGACCCTGACGCGTCTGCTAGCTGCTGCTGCGTGCGTTTGCACTGCATTGGGGAGAGAAACCACCATTAGCAAGTGAGTAAGAAGCGAAACGAATCTGATGCTGCTAGCTGTTGCATAGGAAAGTATCAGTACAAGCGCGGCCAGCTTACCTTACCAACCAAGAAGAGAAGCTAAACCAGCAGGATTTGGCGGTGCTTCGTGAAAGCAAGAAAAGAACCGCCACAAACTGGAGAGATTTCGCCGGCGGCGAAAACGATGGAGGAGAAGGTTGTTCGTTGTAGTGGTGGTGGACTTGGTGGTGAGGTCAAGAGGAGGTGAAAGCTGAGCGATGGGCAGTGAGCAGTGGGCGTGGGGGCACATACAGGACGGTCACGCGTGGGATCTACAGAGTAGCCTGCCTTTCTGCAGACGCGTCACGGAAATTATGATGAAATTGTGCTATTACGAATATGATAAGAACCGTTCATCGAGAAGTTCGACCGTTTCGTTCGTTCAAAAATAACGATCCATTTTGGCTAAAATGTTCGGGCAAGTCCAAAGTCCGAATTTCAACCTAAAACTCCCAAACCGGATAACTTTCGCCTTCCACCTTATGAAACCCATTCAATTTTCCTTATGCTGGTTTCTGGATGGTATTGATGTATGAACAATAACTTTTGTCATTTTTCTAAAACTTTTTTAGGAATCCAACTTCTGATCCGTGAGCGGTGGCGACTGGCGAGGTAGTCAATGCAATGAGCAGCGAGCAGTGGGGAATGCCAGTCTGCATCGGGCAAGCAGGCAAATGCATTTTACCATGGCGTGGGCCGTGGGGAACATAGAGGACGGTCAGCCTGCCTCTCGGCACACGGTGACAGAGTGCCACTGGTCACGGAAATTCCAAGGAAATTAAGTTGAAAATGATAAGAACCGTTCATACCAGGAGTTCAGAGGAAAATCAGAGGAAATGAAAACGTTGGAACGGGAAACGAGTAGCACGTTTGGAAAACAACCTTTCCTTTGCTCCGGAACACTGTGCCTCCTTCACGATTTCACAGGAAACAAAAAAAACTCCAGTCCGGTCTCTGGTTTCTGCTTCCTCTGCACTGCCACCAGAAAAACTACTACTACTATTTTATACTTTGATTATTTGTTTTGTGCTTGTACTTCTCCTCGGCTGCTTTTTCCCACGATTACGTTCCAAACACTCTTGCACATCATATTCCAATGTTTTTCTTTTCCTTTATTTTGCTAAGATGCTCGTATCACTTTTCTTTATGTTTCCCGTTCCTCTGTTTTATATTAGTTCCAAACAGGCCATCAACCGTTTGGTTCTTCAGAAATGACGGTCGATTTTGGGAGACAAGAAAGGTGCCAAACGTACGGGTTAGAATTATTGTGCACAGTGATCCCCAGTGTCAGATCACCATATGGCATCGACACCGCAGTCAGTGAGTGAGTGACCCCGTGTCCTCTCATAGCCCCCACACTCACTCTCAAGACCGTGGGAAAAAAAGATCGGTGAAAATGGTTATTCATAATCTGATAAAAATACGTTTCAGTGGATTATCAGTGGGAGCAATAATGCATCATGGCAAACAAGCAGGCACATCCCTGCGTCAACGGTCGTCAACTGCAGGACGACGTACGGTCAGCATGTGGCATCGACAGAGTTGTCAGTTTTTCCAAGTTTTTCCACTCTCTCCCATCACATCATATTAAATACGTCAAAAGATATACTCCCTCCGTCTCGAAAAGACCGTCGTCGTCGATTGTGCGTGCCACAACTTTGACTTCGATTTGTAGAAAATACGTACAAGATTTAAATCTCCAAATAAATTTGTTAAAAAACTAGATCAAAAGATCTTTCCAATGATACTAATTATGTAATATAAATATTAATCCTATTTTAATATATAATTGCCGGCAGATGTTTCTCGGGAAGCGAAAACGACATCTATTTTGGGACGGAGGGAGTATGTTCGAGTATAAAATGTAGGTAAAAAAAGTAACTACACAGTTATGTTGTACATCACGAGGCGAATATTTTTAGCCTAGTTAGTTCATGATTGGACAATATTTACCACAAACAAACGAACCGTCTTCACGGAGTTAGAACGTTACTTTTGCTAGTTTTTAGCAAAGTATGCCCTACACAAGTTAGGAGACATAATGTGCAGCTCGGATCAAACGTTAGCCGGCCCCTTAAGCAAACATACGCGTCGAATTATTGCCTGACCCTAGCTGATGCCAACTAACAATGTTCATATACTGAGTATGCCTGTTCATGGTCGGACCCCTAATGTACTAGCCGTATACGAGAAAGAGCCATGTGGCATTCATAAAAAGAGTCGGTTGCCTAGTACTATAAGTAGACACACTCTTAAGAATCATGTAATTTTTCATACAACAAATCTGAATTTTGAGGGTAAAAAAATGTTGCAAAGGATATGGTAAATAGCCAGGCATCTTGAAAAATTTCGACTTCCAATGACATATTAATAAGAAGAAAACAAAAGCACTGAATCAACATGAACTTGTGTCTCAAATCAAACTAAAAAGGAGGCAATATTTCTATCCACTGATCTACATTCTGGGATTTACGTCGAATTTGCTTAGTGAAGTCTCATTGCTGTCTATAATGTGTGTCTACACAATATAATGGTTGCCGCAACATTGTTCTGGTTGTTGCTGGCTCAGTGTGAGAATGTGCAGATACTCTCACACGCCACATATATAGGACTTATTGTCTGACTCTTGAGTTGTGAGTAAACAATACAATGTAATGTACACACAAGTTTTATATATCGAACCTCTGCAAAAACTGGATGTTGGCTTCAGGAAGACACATTTACTCCAATATTCTGACATGAACTCCAATATAATTCCACATGAGATGTATCATATCATGCACATTGCTCCGTATGGCAACCAGACCACACTGTCCCCCGGAATTACAGAAGGCGGTGGTGCTGGCATTGGCACCAGCCGAGCTTCGATGCCGAGCTCGGCGCCCCACGCATCGCCTCCCCAAGAAGCGAGCCGTGTTGTGCGCGTCATCGGACGCACCTCGTGGGCAACCCTCCCACTCCATCCCTGCCATCCCGACGCATACGCCGTCGGGCGCCGGCTTGCTGCCACGGAATGCCGCCACAACGGGGATTCGAGGTTGATCCACCGATCGAAGTATGGAGGCCGCCAATCCCCTTGAGCCGGCACTCGGCTCCAAAGATGCTCCGGCGGTCCCAGTTCCCCATATTACCACGACGAAGCAAAAGCGAGTAGATTTCTCTGTCCCCATCTTTTGTAGCCATGCACCATGCTTCCGAAGCGCCACGGCCGAGCTCCACACCGCATCCACATCTTTTTGCCGGATGCCGTTGAGGTCCCCTCAGATGAGTCCGTCGGTTTTGGGGTCTTTGTAGTGGTCGGACATAGGTGTGGAATGTGGACTCTAACTGGTCAGTGGCACCGTGAACGAGCACGATGAGAACTCGATGATCTCTTGTGGGTTAATCTGCTTGCCCTTCTTACAAGTCGCGTTAAAATCTACTACCACAAAATAGTCCAAATTTTTGCTTGTTTGGTCATCGTGGAAACGGCATTGAAATAATTGTCTCCATTTTCTCTTTTTATTTCTTCCCATGTGTAATAGCCACTGCATTGGGCATTCACATATTCCTGCTGACATTTCAAATCCCTTTTCTCGCATAACCGATGGCCTGAAAATGGTAGATAAAAATGTTAGCAAGGATTAGATATGTACATTGTTGATTTTAAGGAGAAGTTAACATGTCTAATATGTTGACAGAATTGAAAAGCTGTTATGTCCTAACTATTCTGTGAAAGGAATCACCAAACTTCTCTCAAACAGACTCCAGTTAATTATCCTAGATCTCATACATGCAAACCAATATGGGTTTATCAAAGGGAGAACTTTACAGGATTGCCTTGCATGGGCATTCCAATTGTCATCATTCTAGAAAAGAGATCATCATATTGAAACTAGATTTTGAGAAAGCCTTTGATAAGATAGAGCATCAATTCATTATAGAGGTACTCAAGCACAAAGGGTTCTCCAACAAATCGGTCAATTGGGTTAATAACATTCTGTCAAATGGAAGCTCATCAGTTATTCTAAATGGAATTCCCGGAAAAGGATTCAAGTGCAAGAGAGGTGTAAGACAGGGGGATCCACTCTCCCCCTCCTTTTTGTATTAGCAAATGATTTGCTCCGGACTATGATAAACAAGAATTGGCAAGAAGGGTTGCCGGATCATCCACTGGACAACAACTTCCAAGGTGACTACCCTATTGTTCAATATGCGAGATGACACTCTTTTGGTTCTACCTGGAAATGAAACCACATTGATCAATCTCAAAGAAACACTCAAGGTGTTCTCTGAATCCTCTGGATTGCATGTTAACTTCACTAAATCCAGCCTAGTACCAATAAATATGGATAATGACGGAGCTAATGCCCTAGCAGCAATTTTTGGTTGTCAGGTGGCATCTATGCCATTCACATACCTGGGGCTGCCCCTTGGAACAACAAAACCATCTGTAAATGATTATGCTCCCCTCATTAGTAGGATTGAGAGAAGATTGTCAGGCATAAGTAAACTCTTGTCCTACAATGGTAGACTGATCCTAGTAAACTCAGTTTTTTCTGCTCTTCCAACATTTTACATGTGTACACTAAAGTTCCCCCCACAGGTTGTGAAACAAGTTGATCATTACGGGAAAAACTGCCTTTGGAGCAAAGGAGAAGCTGATAGAAGGGGTAGATGTCTGGTGGCCTGGGAAGAAGTGAGAAAACCAAAAGATCGGGGAGGACTGGGTATTATAGACTTGGAAAGCCAAAATAATGCCCTACTCCTTAAATATCTTGACAAATTCTATAACAAAGCAGATATCCCCTGGGTCTCTCTTACTTGGAACACCTTGTATTCAAATGAAGAGAAACCACCCCATGCTAGGACTCCAAGTGGCTCATTCTGGTGGAAAGACATAATGAAACTAGCTGGTAAATATCAGGAAATGGCTAAATGTACTCCCCACAGAGGCAATACTGTCCAACTTTGGATAGATTTATGGATAGATCAACCTCTAAAGGACAAGTTTCCCCAACTCTTCTCTTTTAGCAGGAAACCAAAATGCTCAATTAGATTCTTTTTAAATCAGAGCCTTGAGCGGTCATTTTAGCCCTACCTTGTCCCCGATAGCCAATGACCAACTACAAGAACTCAATCATATATTAGAAACCGTAAATCTAGATGAAAGCATAAATGATTCTTGGCATTACATATGGGGGAACATCAAGTACATCGAGAAGAAAGCATACAAGGTCATGATTGGATCTGAGCCAACATCACCTCTTTACAAGTGGGTATGGGGAGCAAGCAACCTTGGAAACCAAAAATTTTTCTTCTGGCTGCTTATCAGAGACAGACTTAATACTAGAAACATGCTTAAAAGAAAAAACATGGCCCCTGCCTAGCTATGATTATGTTCTCTGTGATCAGCACCTTGAAGAGTCCTATTTCCATCTATTCTTCAAATTGCCGATTCAAGAAAAGCTTGTTGGGAATCTCTGAACATCTCATGGGATAACACCGTGTGTCCCTGTGAATATGTTTCTCAAGGCAAGACATGATTTCCACAATGTCATCTTCAGAGAGATTGTGATCTGTGCCTGTTGGTCAATCTAGAAAATAAGAAACAAGATCATTTTTGACAATGGCGTAAATGAGTTTGATGAATGGAAAAGAACCTTCATTGAAGAGTTTGGCTTGGTGTGTATCAAAGCCAAAGGTGTCAAAAAGGCTAGATTAGAATTATGGAGAGATAGCTATGTATAGTCTTTCTTACTTTATTTTTTTGTTGGGCTTTGTAGCCTTGTAACATAACCTTTGTACCCATTCTTTCATTTAATTAAAAAAAAAAAAGAGAGGGCCGGGACTCCCCGATCGGGTTGGTCAAAAAAAAAAGTTGTTATGTCTATGAGCATCGTCGATCCTGTTTCTCGGGGCTGCGGATGCGGGGATCGCTGGCCGGCCGCTGGACCAAGTGGAGGGTCCTCTTCTCTGTTCCCCGCCTTCAGATGATGGACGCCGAGCATGTCCATCAACGGGCCACCGTGATGGGGCACCCTTAGCTTCGAGGCGGTTTAAGCCCGGCGCTTCAGAGTCTCGGGGCGCCCAAACCTCTGCATGGGAAATTACGTAAGCTGCGGGAGCTCAAAGATGCCTACTACGTACTCGCACTCGTGGTTGGTTGACGCCCACTGGCCGAGGGAGATTGAGATGGAGGACAGGGACATCGTCGACTGCACCGAGAAAGCTTTTGGGTCACGGTGTAGCGGTGATGGTGAACAAAGATGTCGGTGCCCCGCCTAGGTCGTTTTGGATCGTCGCACGCGTGCGTCGTGCGCGTAGTGCGGCATCGTCCGACCGAGCACTTTGCTTTCGATCTGGCTGCAAGAACCTCCTCCCGAGTCCTGACCGATGATGGCTTAACCGTTGTGGAGTTGAAGGTTAATACAAAGAAAGAGGTCTTAAGAAGTGGAATTAATTTTTAGTCTTCGTGTCAATCGATCTTTTGTTGAGTCACGACTATCTGTTCTCATTGCATTTCTCGTATAGGGAGATTCTCAAATACCAAAGGCAAGTTCCATGCGAAAGCCACTTTCCCGACTATGTGCACAACTTTAGTCTTTAAGCTTTGATTGAAACTCATACATGTGCTCAAAGTATGAACCTTTACCTGAAGAGTATTTACGAATTAACTAATATTCCCTCAATTCGGACTTGAGATGCGGGGACCGCCTAGTGCCTAGTAGTGTTTGAGGCATCATCACTTTAGCAATTAACTCAGTCTAGCCCAATAGTTCACCATAGGTTCGGATGTTTATACGCCCACGGCTCACTTATAAGGTCTCTGAAGTATGAACCTTTACTTGAATCATGTTAGCAATTAACTCAGTCTAGCCCAACACTTCACCATAGGTTCGGACGTTCATACGCTCGCAGCCCACTTATAAGGTCTCTGAACTATGAACCTTTACTTGAAGAGTATTTCTAAATTAACTAATATTCCCTCAATTCAGACTTGAGATACAGAACTTTCTAGTAGTGTTTGAGGCGCCATCATGTTAGCAATTAACTCAATCTAACCCAACACTTCACCATAGGTTCAGAAGTTTTCAGACTTGAGATACAGAACTTTCTAGTAGTGTTTGAGGCGCCATCATGTTAGCAATTAACTCAATCTAACCCAACACTTTACTTATAAGGTTGAAGTATGAACCTTTACTTGAAGAGTATTTCTGAATTAACTAATATTCCTCAATTCAGACTTGAGACTGAATTAACTAACATTCCTCAATTCAGACTTGAGATGCAGGACTGCCTAGTAGTGTTTGAGGCGCCATCATGTTAGCAATTAACTCAGCCTAGCCCAACACTTCACCATAGGTTCGTACGTTCATACACTCATGGCCCACTTATAAGACAAGTGCTCACTTCGTCCCAAAACCCCGGACTGATGGGAGAGGGATAATCTCCCTTATAAGGTTGTCATGGCCCCCTTACCTAGGTAAGGTGGTACTTAACCTGAGGTGCCTTGACATCCCACCCCAATAAGGGGAACCGAGCTTTGATACCAATTGTTAGCAATTAACTTAGTCTAGCTCAACACTTCACCAAAGGTTCGGACGTTCATCCGCTCGCGACCCACTTATAAGGCAAGAGCCCACTTCCTCCTAAAAGCCCGAACTTATGGGAGAGAGATACTCTCCCCTTATAAGGTGGTTATGGCCCCTTGCCTAGGCAAGGTGGTACTAAACCTGAGGTGTTCTAACACATCAGCTGCCAAGTGTCTGTTTGAGGCGCCATAGTGAAAAAATCCAATGATGTTTTAGGACAAAAAAAAAAAAAAATATACATCTATGAGAGAATACACAAGATAAACCAAAATTTAAATTTACTAAAAGGGCAAATGACCTATACGATTTGTAAGAGATTTGGACAACAACTTTATCAAAAATATCATTCTAGCTCATCATGGTAAAGAAAAAGAAGAGAGGAAGATGACAAAGTTTAAGCCAAAAGTTACTTTCAACTAAAAATATCCAAATATTATTAGAATAAAGCTAGAATTTCTTTTACTACGGTGAGCAGAAAATTGGAAGGCTCACAAAAAGTAATCAGATGACTAGAAAGGAACATGCACCCGGAGGCACCAGATGCCTGGTGGGACCATAGGCACTATATGCCTACTAAATCGGTCAGAGAAGCATCACCAACGTTGACAAGTGCACCATCACTACCATTCGGTGCTCGCAGCCTCAGGTGGATGCTGTGTGCGAGGTCTACCCGTGCAAGCTGCAGGCCTTCCCCACCAAGTACCTCAGCGCATTGTGCGTGCACCAAAGGACCTTGGTGGTCTAGGTATTCCAGACCTCAGGATCCTTGGCTATGCCCTACGCCTCCTGTGGGAATGGCTCAAAAGGACAAAGCCTGACTCAGCCTGGGTGTCGTCCAACTCTGAATGGCGGGTCACCACCATGTTCGACTGCTCCTTCTACATGGAAGTCGGCGATGGCAACTCTACTCGCTTTTGGATAGATTGGTAGCTGCCTGACGGCCCCATCCGCATCTTTGCCCCGAACATGTTCAAGGCCGTCGGTCGAAGGAGGCCAGGCCTAGGGCGCACTGTGAGAGAGGCACTGTCCGACAACCTTTGGGTCCACGACGTCACCGGGGCATGTACTGTCCCTGTGCTCTTCGAGTGTGCTGCTCTCTGGGATTTGTTGGAAGGCGTGAAGTTGCGCCCCTCAGTGCCCGATCGCTTCGTTTGGCGTTGGACGTGTGTTCGGTGTACAAAACGTTCTTCACCGAGGACATGGCATGTGGAAACAAAGGGAGTCGTGAAAGCGTCGCATGGGAGGCCGTATGACAGCGGTAGGTGCGAGGGCATGACGATAGTGATGGTGGGGGCGAGGACAGGGCAGCGGTGGTGGCAGGGCCGTTTGAGGGCGAGGGCGGGGCGAGGGCGAGGGAGAGAGCAGGGCGATGGCAACGGCAAGGGCGAGGGGCAATTACCAAAGTATCCTTAAACGAATAAAATTAAGTAAAGATAATATTTTGCGTATGCACCAAGAGGCACCCTGAGCCACCCTAAAAGAGCTCTAAAAGCTCTTAACGAATATTATACTAGTTAGGGGAGCTTTCCTTTTTGCTCTGCCCCCCCCGTCGCTTTCCTCTGGAGGCGACTCGGGCGGCGCCGCCAGATTCTCGGCCTTCGGGCACATCCCTCACGCTCCCTCGGCTCGGCCACCGCCAGAGCTCGACACCGTGGTTCTGGCGGACGGGAGGGACGGCGGCGGTCGGGCGTCCTCCTCCTTCCTCTCGCGTCGTCGCCCTCTCCCGTTGGTGCTACGTGCGGATGCACAGCCCCATCCGGCGGTGGTTGGTGCTTTGCTTTTCTGCGTTGGGGATGGACGGATCCGCGTGCTCGGCGGCCGGATCCGCCGTCGGTGGCCCGATCTGGGCGGCGGCCTAGTTGGCCTCCTGTTGACACCTGTTATAGCATAGAATTAATAGTCAACTAAACATGGAAAAAGGGTTTAAAAATGAATATCAATAGAGTATAGGGGTTTTACTGACATAATTCCACGAGTTTTGGTATTACGTGACTTTCCAGGACTTGATAGATAATTGCAGAGAATAATGGAGAAAGTTCCGGAATATATACAAGACATACGATGACAAGACTTGACCGTGAAGTAACTTCGACCGAAAAGTGGACTAAAACATTCTAGAAGGTACCGAGAGGACACCGTAAGCAACAGGATCTTTGGTGGCATGCCACCACGGCGGCGCCCGGTGCCAACTAGGCCGGCCGCCAGGCTGGGGCCACATGTCAGCCTCAGCTTTGTATGTCGGTTTACCACCGACCTTGAGGTTGTATCTACACCGTTGCCAAGGTCGGTTTGATCCAATGGTCATCGTTCATCGCCAAGGACTATATAAGCGACCCTGTGCTCGACCCCAAGGCTTATCTCTCTCATTATCTTTCATTAGTATTCCACAGCAAAAGTTAGGGTTTCAATTAGAAGAGAGATCCCTCTAGTTGTCTAGTTGTCTAGTTGTCTAGTTCATCTAGTTCAACTAGTTCATCTAGTTGTAACTAGATCAAGGAGAGGGAAGAGGAGAGAGTTGAAGAGCGAGACTTGTCGGATCTTCATCAACATTGTAATCTTGCGAAGAACTAGTTCATCTTCAACGAATCTCCGGTTCTTCATTTATTAATTCTAAGCTCTCTCTATTTATTTTCATTTAGCATTTACTTCTACTTTATTTATTAAGATTCCTGCTTGTATCAAGTGCTCTAGTCTTTGCAACACTAGAGTAGTAATTTTTAGATTAGGCGTGGTGCTTAGTCTAGTGGTTACCTAGAATTGCACCCAATCCCACGGATAGTTTGTGGTAGCCCTAGGTGGTGACAGCCCTGACGGCCAACGTATTCCACCATGTTCGGATTAGTGTTTGTAGGACCGTAGTCGGAGCTTCCTAGCCCCCTTCTCATCCCATTCTGTGTCTAGTGTTCGATGTCCCATAATAAATAAATCTTGAAGTATCTTTGATTCCTAGATCTATTAGAGAAGCCTTAGAAACTTTCTCTCTCTCCCCACAAACCCATAGTTATCTTTAGACAACTTATTATCTTGATTAGTGCACTTCACGTTCCCCATGGAAATCGATACCTTGGAATACTCCCAGGTGAAAGCTACATCGGTATCCGTGCGCTTGCGGATTTTTCTGTGTGCATTAATTTATACCAACAAGCTTTCTGGCGCTATTGGCATTTGTTAAGTGCTAAAAGAATATGAAGGATTCTGCAAGCGCCGCAGAACACATACCATTGTAGCTTTTCCCTAGGATGAGTATTCTAGAGTATCGTATCCACAGGGAAGCTTTAGCTAGAGATTCTAATAAGTCACAATCATGCATCCATGAACTTAGCAAACCACTAGACTATAGTGAGGGGGTAATTGTTAAAGGATAATTAATATCAAAGCATAAAATAATAATCTACCTAAGGTGTCAAAGAATAATTAAACTAATCAAGAGGTCAAAGAAAGAGATCAAGGTTCCTGGGTATCTCTATTACTTAGGTTCTATGTTAGCAATTATACTAATGCACTTTGGAGCAGCGGATCTGTCCCATCTCTCGAGAAAGACTGGGAAGAAGGTAGATAGGAGAAGGCTGCCAAAAGCTCTACGAAAACACCAATCCGAACGTGGTGGACTACAATGGCCTTACAGAGCAGTCACCCCTGGGGCTACCACAACTATCCGTGGGATTGGGTGCAATCTCAGGTAACCTATAGCCTAGACACCAAGTCTACACTATTGATTACAACTCTAGCTACCATGAATAACTAGAGCCCTCAATACGAGCGAAGATCCCATGCAATAATATAATAACTATACTGTGGATACGGGATCACCGAAGTACTCTGTACTACAGAAGAACCCCACAAGGGAGAAACTCTAGTCCTACTAGGTTTCCCCACTTGTAATCCTAGTAGAACTCTCATGTAATCCTACTAGGAACCCTCACTTTGTAACCGACTAGGACTCCTGCCCCAGGGCTATATAATGGAGGGCAAGGCTCCCTAGATCGGCAAGGCTTGATCACAACGGCTCAGACCTCCGGGTCTGAACTCCAAAGCGCAGGGCGCCATATATTCCACCACAACTGGACGTAGGGTGCCATCCTGGCACGCCGAACCAGTATAAATCGTTGTCTCTCTGCGTTTACCATCGAGTTCCTACGTTCGCTGACCACCCCTCTAGAACAAAACCCCGCCTCGGGTAACCCCGTGACGGGGCTGACGGTGTTAAAACATCGACAGCTGGCGCGCCAGGTAGGGGAGGAAATTCCCTCGGCGCTTGCGTTCGAGAGCTCGACGGACCTCAAGATCAAGACTCGCTGCAGCGCTCGTCTACTTTATTCGACGACGCATTGCGGCTCTCGTCGGCCCCGGTCAGCAACTCATCGTAAATCACGGTGGACCTCAAGATCGGACGAGACGACTTTCTCGACGGGATCAGATCGATTCTGTACGAGGAATTTTTTCTTCACCAACAACGGCATCGTCCCAGCTGAGCCCGACTACGATGCGGACAAAGCTCGGTACAAGATCCTGAATCTATGACGACTCCGATGTGCGGGCAAGAGAAGACCTGCACGAGTGCTACTCGAACACGCAACAGGGGTTCGAGTATGACTTGGATACGACAACCGAGGGCCATGAGCATATACGGAGCACGTACAGGAAACAAGCTCGACGTACACACGTACAAGCTACATAAAGAGGGCCACTTACGGACAAGCAAACAAGGCATACGTATATATCAGTATATACGTATATGCAAGCAAGCAAAACGTCTATCACCATGACGTATCAATGATGCAAGCAACCAAGCAAGACTAGCGTATATACATATATACATGCACAAATGCGCCGATAAAGCATCATGCAAGATTGTTTCGGCTGCTCTGATTTCCGCATGAAGATTGACTCTGCCATCAAGAAGACAAAATCGAATCAAGTTCGGAGAAGACATCCAGTTCAGAGCATACCGAGTCCAACTCTGAATCCACTTGGACTCAGATAAAACAAGCAGCAGTTCCGATTTGAATACTACTCGGAACACGGCGGCATTGTCTAACAAGCAAGAAGGCAAGCCGGATACTCATTGATTTAGCCAGCGTGCAAAGGCTGCATCGACAGCTACTTGGCCTCCAGCTTGCAATCAAGCTCTCATCAAGAAGAAAATACAAGGAGGGCCTACGTCAAAACAAAAAGACGCCTATCCAAGAAGGGCCTCAGCAGATAGCAGCTGAAGAGATAATCAAGGCCAAGACCATCGTGCGCGTACAAGCACATACAAGACTACGTCGAAGACTCGACAACTGCTCCAAGATGAGCAACTACCTCCGAGCTTCTCAAAGAAGGGAAGAAGGCTTGCACAGACAACGTCTGCACAACCGAAAATCAGCTTTCGGACGGCTCAACGATACAGAGAGCAGCAATATGAGGAGTCAATCAAGACAACGTCGCAAAGTTCAAGAAAGAGCTCGGCGACAACTAAAGAGGAGCGTTACTCCAGCACCAAGTTTCGGAGAAGAAACAGCTGAATCAAGTTTCAGAACTGAAAGTGCTCCCAGAAGATTCGAGAATGAAAGAACGGCAGGAAACTATGACAAGTTTCCTTTGCTTTGCTGGAACGGCTACAGAAGGTCAAGCTACCCGCCAAGTTCAAGCCGTCAAATCACTCAAAATACGATGGAAAAACAGAGCCCAGACAATGGCTCGAATCTACTCACAATCCATTGAGCTAGCGGGAGGAGATGATGACGCTAAAGCTGTTTTCTTTCCCATGGCGTTGGAGGCCATGCCGCTCCAATGGTTCGACAAGCTCGAAGAAGGGTCGATAAGATACTGGGAAGACTTGCGTAAGGCTTTTTTCGACAACTTCGCGGGGAATCATAACTCGCTCAATCACTCGGGCAGAACTCAAAGGACTCAAGCGAGAAGCCCGGAGAGACTCGGAGGGATTTCTATCGAAGATTCGAGAAATGAGAGCTCAAGTTCATGATATCACGGAGCGAGAAGTGAATGAAGCCTTCTCAAACGGAATCTATGCAAAATGGCAGTTCCAGGACTTTCTCGGAGAAAACCCGAAGACAAGCGAGCAGCTAAAAGCGGTATCGTTGAGAAGATGATCAAATCGGAAGAAAGAACCCAAGAAAGGTTTCCGCAAGAAAGAAGTCAAGGCAACTCGAGAGAATCAAAGAAGCAATTCTCGAAAAAGAAAGAGAGGCCTGGACAACACAATGGCGGTAGCGCACAAGCCAAGAGAAGAAAGCATGATGTGTCCATTTCACCCACATGGCAAACATACCCAAGGACAATGCTTCACGCTACGAAAAAGACATGTATAAAGGCTACATGATCAAGACATTGAAGAAGTCTTATTCAAGAGGTCATCACTCCATCAGTTTGGGACCTTATGCAAGGACATGAATCCAATAAAAGTCTTGGGGACTTCGGTATGAAAATGAGCCCGACTCCCCAAGCACGATGAGCCCTATGAGGCTATACCGGGTTTAGCAAAAATAACCCGATCTCTTTCTACAAGGGCATGGAATACATGGACGCGTGTACTCCATAACCCAAGCGGGCGTTTCGTAATAGAAACCTGCAACCAGTGCGTTTCGTAATAGAACACTGGATCTAAAAAGTGGGGCGTTTTGTAATAGAAACCCACAAGCGGGGCGTTTCGTAATAGAAACCCATAAGCGGGCGTTTAAGTAATAGAAACACACAAAAGCGGGCGTTCGTAATAGAAACCCGCAACCGGTCGCGTTTAAGTAATAGAACACTTTGGATCTAAAAAGTGGGGCGTTTAGTAATAGAAACCCCACAAGCGGGGCGTTCGTAATAGAAACCATAAGCGGGCGTTTAAAGTAATAGAAACCCGCAAAGTAGGGCGCGTTTCGTAATAGAAACCTGCAGCCGGTCGCGTTTCATAATAGAACACTAGATCTAAAAAATTGGGCGTTTCATAATAGAAACCCACAAGCGGGGTGTTTCGTAATAGAAACCCGCAGCGCGATGCGTTTCGTAATAGAAACCCGCAACCGCCAAGTGCGTTTCGTAATAGAACACCGGATCTACAAAAGGAACCCAGAGGGAAATAACTCGCATCTACCTATACTAGCAAGTCTAAGAAAGACAACGCTAGAGGCCTAAAAGGAGAAACCTAACGGCCAGGAGCAAGCCTCCAACCATCGCGACAGGTCTTGAGAAAAGACAAGTCGCATGTCGAGGAAAAACAACCACGACAAATCGAGCACGCCTCCAAACTACTTCAGCAAGTCCAAAAGAGACAAGCCGACAAAGACCGAGCAAAAACAACTCGCACCCGTGAGCACGCCTCAAACTACTTCAGCAAGTCCAAAAGAGACAAGCCGACAAAGACCGAGCAAAAACAACTCGCACCCGAGCACGCCTCCAAACTACTTCACAAGTCTAAAAGAGACAAAGCCGACAAAGACCAGAGTAAAACAACTCGGCACCCGTGAGCACGCCTCCAAACTACTTCAAGCAAGTCTAAGAGAAGACGAGCTGACAAGACCGGAGTAAAACAACTCTGGCACTCAGGAGCAAGACTCCAACCTACTTCAGCAAGTCCTCAAGAAGACTAGCTGACACGTTAAGAAAACAACCCTGATGATCTGGAGCAAGACTCTAACCTACTTCAGCAAGTCTACAAGAAAACTAGTTGACACGTCGGGAGAAAACAACCCCGACAATGCGGAGCAAGACTCCAACCTACTCAAATAAGATCCTACGAGAGAAGACAAAGCCGTGCCTAAAGAAGAACTCTAAAGGCGCAATATCGGCACTCAGTTCCACTCGGCAACATTGAGAGGAAGATACTTCAAGTCACCGAAGAAACAACCCCGGGCGACCAAGGGCAAGACTCCACTTCAAAGACTTCGAAGCATCAAGAAAAGGTTTCAAGAAACAAGCCTCTTCAACATGCACTTTCGGCAGTTTTCAAGAAGAAGAGCTTGCCGGAAGCCAGAGGAAAAAGAACTCTCGACGACAACAAGGAGCAAGCCTCTGCTACTGACAAAGATTCGGAAAAGAACTCCGAACTGGAAGAGTATCTACGCAAGGTTCTAAAGAAAAACTCAAGCCCATAGAGATCGGGAGAAGAGGAACTCTACCAACTGGGATCGAGAAAAAAGAACCCTACCAGCAGGGATCAGGAGAAAAAGAACTCCAACTACCTTCGGGGGCTCCATCTTACAGAAGAAAAAGAACCCTACCAGCAGGGATCAGGAGAAAAAGAACTCCAACTACCCTCGGGGGCTCGATCTTCTGAAGAAAAAGAACCCTACCAGCAGGGATCAGGAGAAAAAGAACTCAACCAGAAAGCCGTAGGTTCGACCCCTAAAAAAGATCCTTACTAGTGGGGATCAGAAGGAAAAGAACCCTACCAGCACACATCAAGTTTGGGTGCTATCAAGATGCTCCATATTGTTCGGGTCAGGGTGCTGACTTTGGGCAGTGCGTCGGGGCCTTGATGAGGACTTATTTCTTGAACCTGCTACAAGACTTCTACGGCATCTTCCAGCAGGCTCGGGGGTTGCATGATACCTGGGAGGAGAATTTTTCAAAAAGAACTCTGTTCCTAAGCAGAAGGTCGTAGGTTTGACAAGAACTCGAAGATGGAGGAGAAGAACTCAAAGACCTTCCAACTCTTTGTGCCAAAAAGCAAGAAGCTCGGGGGCTACACCCTATGGGTGCACTTTTTTCAAAAGCACACGCCGTCCGAAGAACTCGAACGGAAAGAACCGAAGACGGAGCTCCGGGATGAGAAGAACTTGAAGACGGAGGAGAAGAACTCAAAGACCTTCCAGCTCTTTGTGCCAAAAAGCAAGAAGCTCGGGGGCTACACCCTACGGGTGCACTTTTTTCAAAAAGTGCACACCATACGATGACCTCAAGACCATATCAAGGCTTCATCCGAGAAGAGCAAGACAGCTCTCACGACTCAACCTTGAGATGCTCGGGGGCTTGTGGATACGGGATCACCGAAGTACTACGTACTCTGAAGAACCCCACAAGGGAGAAACTCTAGTCCTACTAGGTTTTCCCACTTGTAATCCTAGTAGAACTCTCATGTAATCCTACTAGGAACCCTCACTTTGTAACCGACTAGGACTCCTGCCCCCAGGACTATATAATGGAGGGCAGGGCTCCCTAGATCGGCAAGGCTTGATCACAACGGCTCAGACCTCTGGGTCTGAACTCCAAAGCGCAGGGCGCCATATATTCCACCACAACTGGACGTAGGGTGCCATCCTGGCACGCCGAACCAGTATAAATCGTTGTCTCTCTGCGTTTACCATCGAGTTCCTACGTTCGTTGACCACCCCTCTAGAACAAAACCCCGCCTCGGGTAACCCCGTGACGGGGCTGACGGTGTTAAAACATCGACATATACTTAACCACATATATGAAAATCATAGAAGTAAATAGAGAAGATAAATATATGAATCAAAAGTCTTCCAAAGATAAGATATGAAACATACCAAACTCTGTAGACATCTCCAGAACCAAAGTATAGTTCAGCTCTCTTTTACTCTTGATTAGATCTAAGTTAGATCTAATCTAGTTCTAATTACATGGCTAATCTATGACTAATCTATTTCTAATCTCTACTTCTAATTCACTAATCCCAGAGAGAGGTTATCCTTACATTGGGACACCTCTACAACTGAAAGACTAATGATTAGAATGAGAATAGAATGAGTTAGGGTTTCACCCTGGGGTCAGGGGGTCTTCTTATATAGGCCTTGGCGATGAATGATAGCCCTTGGATCAAACCGACCTTGGCAATGGTGTAGATACAACCTCAAGGTCGGTTACAAACCGACCTATTTAAGATGGACCTGATTAGCAATCGTAGTCCCGGCGGTCGAAATTGCAATTTAGGCGGCCGCCCGGGCCGTTGTGGCCCAACCATGTCACCTTCCTTCTGGTGTCTTCTAGAATGTTTTAGTCCACTTTTCGGGTCAAGTTGCTTCACGGTCAAGTCTTGTCATCATATGTCTTGTATCTTACGGAACTTTTCCATTATTCTCTGCATTTACCTGTTAAGTCCCTGGAAATACATAAATCACCAAAACTCGTGGAATTATGTTAGTTAAAGCCCCAAGACTTATGTTGATATTTATTTTAAGCCCGTATTCATGTTTAATTGACTAGTAATTTTATGCTACAACAAAGCGCCAACATTCTTGTCGGAACGGTAGTCGCGTGCTAATCTTGAAACAAGTTCGTCTATTTTATTTTTTTCCTTTTACCACTATCCCTTCCACATGGATTTCACTCCAATCTATAAATTCTTTGCTCCAAAGGGCGACTTGTTGGAGCCTCCACCATCATCATCACACCTCATTCTTACAGATGGCTATGAGCTTCATACTGCTCTTATAGCCAAAGTGCAAGAGCAATCCTTCTCTGTTTAGCGTATGAAGATCCATACGCACACCTTAAAGAATTCGAGCGCTTGTGTTCTTGTCGGAGTATTCTGGCATGACTCAAGAGACCATTAAATGGAAGTTATTTCCGTTCTCCCTTAAGGGAAGAGCGAAAAAAGTGGTATGCTCATTCTGTAAGAAGCGTAAATGGAAATTGGGATGAACTTCTAGAAAAATTTTGTCGTGCTTTCTTCCCACTTTATAAAATTGCAAACCTTAGACTTGAAGTGCTTACATTTAAATAAAAAGAGAAGGAGACTCTAGGAGCGACACAGGCTAGATTCACAAGCCTTACCAATTCCGGCCCAAACCTTTCCTTACCGGACCATGTCCCGTACTATCATTTTTACCTTGGCCTTAATAAGGAAGCTGTTCTGCATCTAGACATCGCTTCAGGTGGTTCATTCTCACATAAAATTGCTAGTGAGGGGAAAGCCATTCTTGAGAGAATCCTTGAAAACACTCCTTACACTGGCATATATGATGAATTCCCTGAAGAAGAAGTCGAACCAAGCCCCGAACCAATAGAGGAGGAACATGCAACCAAATTGGAACCTCTAGTTGACACTTCTAATATTTTGGTTGTTGAAACATCTCCGATAAGGGAACACAAAGCCAATTAGAGGATGATGAACCATCACCTTTAGAGCTTCCCTTTGAATTCGAGGAAGATATCTTTGAAGAGTATGGAAACACCTTGAATTTTCCTATCCAAGCGAGACCTCTAGTAAAGGCCACTCCACATGATCCACTAGAAGAATCTGTTAGCATAGAACACCTTAAAAGCCTTTCAACAATTATGAGTTATGAATGGCTAACCGAAGCGAGTTATCACCCGAGATTGCTCGAGTCACCTCCCCTTCAACCATTCTTCTATGCCAAATTAGAGGGTCCGCTTGAAAAGTCCACTACAATCCTTCTGTCGGGATAAACATTATTTCAAAAAGAGTTAGGCGATATTCTTTATCCGACACGTCCTTAACTCCATCACAAAAACTTTTACAAGGCCCATCAGGATTTATTCTTGAAAGCCATGGAGTTTTAAGGGCTATTCCTGTTAGAATCAACAACTCGAAGTTATGTTTAGATTTTCATATTTATGACATCTCGAAAGTTGATCTCTTGATTGGTAGACCAATCATGAGACTTTTACAGAAGAACCATTGCGAGGTCACTTAGACTTCAAGGTTGGGAATTCCACCATGACTATTCCTCTTGATCGATCTATTAATACGATAGTGGAATCCGCACTCAACAAGACCCTATTGAGGAGGTCTTAATGGCATCTCTACAAGAGATGGCCCAACCATCCTTCGACGTTGAACACTTCGTTGAAGAAGAAGAAGAGTTGGTAGAACCCATTGAGCTAGACGAAAACGAAACAACTTACACCTCCTCCAATAGAATTAAAACCACTTCCTCTGGCTTAAAATATGTCTTCCTTCATAATAATCGAGAAACTCCTCCCATTATTAGTGACAAGCTTTCTAAAGAAGAGAGAGCAGATAAACTTGTCACTGGAAAGACATAAAAGAGCCATAGGATACTCACTTGGAGACCTCATAGGGATTAGCCCCCAAACTCGCATGCGCATCGTATCCCTATTGATCCGGATGCATCACCTTCTCGGGAACCACAACGTAGACTTAACCAGAGCTATGCGAGAAGTTGTTAATAAAGAAGTCCTTAAGCTCCTACACGCCGGATTATTTATCCCGTGCCACATAGCGAGTGGGTTAGCCCCGTCCAAGTTGTGCCAAAAAAGGGAGGAATGACGGTGCGTTAGGAATGAGAAGAATGAACTTATTCCTCAACGAACCATCACTTTAGGTGGCACATGTGCATTGATTACGAAAACTCAACAAGGCTACAAAGAAAGATCACTTTCCGTTACCTTTCATTGATGAAATGTTGCAAAGACTTGCAAATCATTCTTTCTATTGTTTCCTTGATGGTTATTCTCGTTATCATCAAATTCAATCCATCCTGTGACCAAAGTAAGACCACTTTTACATGCCCGTATGGAACTTATGCATACCGGCGAATGTCGTTAGGATTATGCAATGCTCCAGCTTCTTTCCAACGGTGCATGATGTCTATTTTCTATACGATATGATCGAGCAAATCATGGAAGTATTCATGGATGATTTCACTATCTATGGAAAAACTTTTCGATGATTGTTTGGAGAATTTAGATAAAGTCTTACAAAGGTGTGAAGAAATTTCCTTAGTCCTGAATTGGGAGAAATGTCATTTTATGGTTCAGGAAGGAATAGTACTTGGACACAAGGTGTCCAAACATGGGATAGAGGTGGATAGAGCAAAGATTGAAGTTATTGAACAACTTCCACCTCCCACAAATGTTAAAGGAGTCCTAAGCTTCTTGGGACATGCGAGGGTTCTATAGGCGCTTTATCAAAGATTTTTCTCAAATCGCTAGACCCACGACTAGTTTCTTAGCTAAAGATGCACCTTTCATCTTTAGTAATGAGTGCCTTGAATCTTTTCAAATCCTTAAAAGAGCACTCACTTCAGCTCCAATTATTCAACCTCCCCGATTTTAATCTTCCTTTTGAGATCATGTGTGATGCTAGCGATTTTGCGGTTGGAGCCGTTTTAGGCCAAAACCAAGGATAAGAAGGATTATGCCATATCCTATGCTAGCAAAACCTTTCCTGCGGAGCACAACTCAATTATTATACCACCGAAAAAAGAGTTGTTGGTCTTTGTCTTTGCCATAGACAAGTTTAGATCTTATTTAGTGGGGCGAAGGTAATAGTTTACACGAGACCATGCTTTTTTTAAGTACCTCCTCACTAAGAAAGATGCTAAGCCTCGGCTACTTCGATGGATTCTTCTACTCCAAGAGTTTGACATAGAAATCCGAGATAAAAAGGAGTAAAGAATTTGGTAGCCGATCACTTGTCTAGGATTCCATACAAGGAGACATATGAGCTACCCATCAATGATTATCTAAGGGATGACACCTTGCTCATGATAACACACTCCGATCCATGGTATGCAAACATCATGAACTTTATAGTAACAGGCTATGTCCCACCCGGTGAAGACAAAAGAAAACTAGTCTATGAGAGTCGTCATCACCTATGGGATGAGCCTTATCTTTTTTCGAGTTTGCGCCCGATGGGTTGTTGAGAAGATGTGTTCCTATGGTGAGGCTACCCAAATTATGGAAAGATGTCATGCCTCACCATATGGAGGACATTATGGAGCATTCGGGACACATGCTAAGATCTGGCAAAGTGTTTTTTTACGCCAACGATGTATGCGAGATACAAAGGAATTTGTCGAAGATGCCACGTATGCCAAAAGCATGGAAACATAAATACACGGAATGCAATGCCTCTCATAAACAATCTCCAAATTGAACTATTTGATGTTTGGGGGATTTATTATATGGGGCCATTCCTCAAGTCCGGAAATTGTGAATACATCTTGGTGGTCAGAGACTATGTATCCAAATGGGTAGAAGCAATGCCATGTCGAACGCAGTGATTCAAAACATGCAAAGAGAATGTTCCATGAAATCATATTTCCTCGTTTTGGTACACCCCGGATGGTCATAAGCGATGGAGGATCCCATTTCATCGATAAAGTCTTTCGAAAGTATTTAGCGGATCATGGGATTCGCCATAACGTTGCAACACCATACCATCGTCAAACTAGTGGTCGAGTAAAAACATCTAACAAACAAATCAAGAATATTCTACAAAAGACGTGGATGAAATGGGGGAAGACATGGAAGGAC
Source organism: Hyparrhenia diplandra (assembly GCA_015847255.1). Classification (NCBI taxonomy): domain Eukaryota; kingdom Viridiplantae; phylum Streptophyta; class Magnoliopsida; order Poales; family Poaceae; genus Hyparrhenia; species Hyparrhenia diplandra. The sequence goes on along the minus strand of JADLZK010006242.1, from coordinate 42,844 downwards.
CAGCTTCCGGATGCACTTGTGGGCTTACCGAACCCGCATATAAGACACCTATAGGCATGTCACCTTATCAACTTGTATATGGGAAAACATGCCATTTGCCCGTTGAATTGGAGTTCAAGGCTCATTGGGCGATCAAGAGATGGAACATGGATCTCCATCTAGCCGGTTATCCGAGCTAGAAGAATGGAGAGAAAAGGCTTATCACAACTCCAAGATCTACAAAGAGAGAACAAAAAGATAGCATGATAAGAGAATCAAGTACAAAGAGTTCAAGCACGGAGACAAAGTTCTACTATTCAATTCAAGAGTAAAGCTCTTTGGACATGGTAAGTTGTGAAGTAAGTGGGATGGACCATATAATGTCATCGACACGTCAACACATGGAGCCATCACCATCCAAGATGATACAGTAACACGTTCAAGGTAAATGGACAACGTTTGAAAGTTTACTTTGAGCCACGCATCAACATGGTTGAGGAGCTAGATATAATTGAGTTTATATGATTATTATGTTAGAACACTCTAGACAACTAATGCTTAAATGCCTAACCTTTAATCAGGTTCCACGAGTTTTGTTGTCTATTTGAGTGTTGCAGGGATTCATGGGAGAAAGACATGATAGCATGACACCCTAATCGTCAGTGTCTACCTCAACTTCCAATCATCAACATCTCGACATGTCAATCTAGCTTGGGGGAGAGCACCCCGATTATCACGATAAGTATCTCTTTACTATATATTATTAGGTTATATATCTTTTGCTTTGTTTGATAAGAGTCTAGTGTTTAAAAGAGTCTTAGTTAAAGTGTGAGAATAAATGATCTAGAGGAGTTTTCACCGGTTTGCTTTTGCTCAAATAAAATGAACCTTAAGTATGGAAATGATGAATAGTTGCTCTGCCGTAATTCCTTACTGCACCCTAGTTTTCAACCTTGAATTCTCCCAAGTTTCGGATAAAATTGTTTTGACACATGATTTATTTTGAATTTGAAAACTTGTGGGTAGCAAATGCTTGATCTAAGTTTAGGTAATTGACATATATGATATATGAAAAGTTGAGCTGCTATTTATCTTGTTCCTAATGATACTAGAGTCTGGAGAATTTTCTTTAAAAAATTAAAATTGCTACATGATGAGTTCCTGTGTGATAGAGTGTTCTTACCATATACTTCTTACAACATACACTCCACTCATATATGCTATTTCTATCTTGGAAGTATGTATCTATCATATTCCACAAAAAGCCCATCATTGCTATAATGCTCATAGTTCTTGTTACTTGTCTCTCCAAAAAAAAAAAAAATGAGGCTTGGGTTGTATTCAAAAAAAAAAAAGGGGAGATGAAAAATGGACAAGTGTCCCTACGGCGAGTAGAGCCTACCTCCTTAAGAGATGAAAAATGAACAAGTGTTCGAGGGCGAGTAGAGCCCACATCTCTAAAAATAAAAGAGAAGAGATGAAAAATAAACAAGTGTTAGAGGGCGAGTAGAGCCCACATCTCTAAAATAATAAAAGAGAGAAAAAAAGGGACAAAAGTCCGAGGGTGAGTAGGACCCACCTCTCTATAAAAAAAGAAGAAGAAAAGAAAAGAGAGTATACAACCCAGTTCCTCTACAACGTATCCAAAGGAGAGATAGTTTCAAGGAGCAAAAGTAAAATGGGGCTTCACATTTACCACCATCATATTTACACCATATGCCACTTTCACAATATATGACCCTCACAAAACTCTCATACATACAGGAATCTCACGAGTTTTATTTTGAAAATCTTGCAAAAAACTCCAGGACAATAGTTGATCTAAGAGCTTGAGACATAGTGTTTGACTTGATTGTTCTATCTTTCAATTGCTCAAGACTCAAGTGAAGGCTATAAGCCCCATGATAGAGAAGTTTAAGTTAAAATAATAATAATAATAAATAAATAAAATTATATATATATATATAATTCTGAGGAGAATTCTTGTTTGAAAGCATGTGTACTTATGAGGCATGAAAGTATTGTAGCAACTCCCCGATCCATTGCTAAGTTTGGTTTTGCTAGGGACTAGCAAAGGGTAAGCTTTGGGGGAGTTTGTTGACACTGTTATAGCATAGAATTAATAGTCAACTAAACATGGAAAAAGGGTTTAAAAATGAATATCAATAGAGTATAGGGGTTTTAATTGACATAATTCCACGAGTTTTGGTATTACGTGACTTTCCGGGGACTTGATAGATAATTCTGAGAGAATAATGGAGAAAGTTCCGGAATATACAAGACATACGATGACAAGACTTGACCGTGAAGTAACTCGACCCGAAAAAGTGGACTAAAACATTCTAGAAGGTACTAGAGGACACCGGAAGAAGCGGGATCTTTGGGTGGCATGCCACCGGCCGCCCGGTGCCAACTAGGCCGCGCGCCGGGCTGGGGCCACATATCGGCCTCGGCTTTGTATGTCGGTTTACCACCGACCTTGAGGTTGTATCTACACCGTTGCCAAGGTCGGTTTGATCTAATGGTAATCGTTCATCGCCAAGGACTATATAAGCAGCCCCAGGCTCGACCCCAAGGCTTATCTCTCTCATTATTTTTCATTAGTATTCCACAGAGAAAAAGTTAGGGTTTCAATTAGAAAAGAGATCCCTCTAGTTGTCTAGTTGTCTAGTTCATCTAGTTCAACTAGTTCATCTAGTTGTAACTAGATCAAGGAGAGGGAAGAGGAGAGAGTTGAAGAGCCAGACTTGTCGGATCTTCATCAACATTGTAATCTTGCAGCAACTAGTTCATCTTCAATGAATCTCCAGGTTCTTCATTTATTAATTCTAAGCTCTCTATTTATTTTCATTTAGCATTTACTTCTACTTTATTTATTAAGATTCCCGCTTGTATCAAGTGCTCTAGTCTTTGCAACACTAGAGTAGTAATCTTTAGATTAGGCGTGGTGCTTAGTCTAGTGGTTACCGGAATTGCACCCAATCCCACCTGATAGTTCGTGGTAGCCCTGTGGGTGACAACCACGGCGGCGACGTATTCCATCACGTTCGGATTGGTGTTTGTAGGACCGTGGTCGAGCTTCCTAGCCCCCTTCTCATCCCATTCTCGTGGCTAGTGTTACGATGTCCCATAATAAATAAATCTTGAAGTATCTTTGATTCCTAGATCTATTAGAGAAGCCTTAGAAACTTTCTCTCTCTCTCACAAACCCATAGTTATCTTTGGACAACTTATTATCTTGATTAGTGCACTTCACGTTCCCGTGGAAATCGATACCTTGGAATACTCCCGGTGAAAGCTACATCGGTATTACATGAAACTGCGGATTTTTCTCGTGATGCGTTAATTTATACCAACAAGCTTTTCTGCGGATTTTTACGTGCGCGTTAATTTATACCAACACCTCCCCACTTTTCTTCCTGACTACTTTCAAGCCGGAGGTCCTTTCGTCGGCGATCGGGCAGGCTGCAGGGACCTCTCTTCGCTAGTGCCTCGTGACTCCGGCGGCGGATCCGGTCCCACAGGGTTGGATCTGCTTGGCGTCGCGGGGCGGCGATGGAGGGAAGCCGCGGCGGCTGCGTTTCGTCCGGTTGGCGGTTGAGGTGGGCGGCGATGGCGAGGGGGTCGGTGTTGATGCTCACTAACTCATATTTTTATGCATCAACAATTCATGGAAAAGGACTAAAATATAATTAGATAACCTTATTAGGGGTTTCTACTAATGATTTCCATGAGTTTTGGTAAAGTTGTGATTTGCGAGGACTTAACGAGAAAAAGCAGCCCGAAATGACGTGGCATACGACCGGCGTAACGCATAACGCAATCCAACTCCAAAACAAGTCTAGAAGGCTCCCGATTACTCGGCGTGAACCAAACTTGACACCGAAGAAAACATCATCTAGAAGACTCCGGAAGCCACGGCGCATCGCGGGGCCCAAAGTGGAGCCCACCCTGGGCGATCGGCCCAATAATGGGGCCGACGATCGGCCTGCGTGGCCGCCAAGTTGCCCTTTTCGAACGTTCCTCCACCGCCTCTAAGGCGCAATCTAATCCGGTCGTTTGATGTCGGTTTGATCCGAGGCGTCGTTAAGCACGAAGATTAGTACCACATTGCTGCTTTGAAAGCGAAGAGACATAAGAAGACCCATATATATAGACCCCCTAGGCCCCCTGTCTCAATCAATCTGATCGAAGCCTCAAGTCATCATCAAGAAGGAGATCAAGAAGAAGCCTAGACAGGAGTAGAAGAGGAGACACCAAGAGATAGGACAGCTAATTCATAGCTCTAAATCTAGAGCCTAGTTTAGATAGAAAGTCGAGTTTAGAGAAGAGAGAGCATCTCTCCCCTTACGGATCTCAGAAGTTACACTATGGATCAATATTATTATTGTTCTCATACACCTTTGTGCTATTTCATTACTATGTATGCAATTAGTCTACTTATACTTTATTCTAGTCATAGCATATTTGATATGATCATTATTCATGATAATTCAACGCGCTTATTCGTAGAGCTCCTAGTATATTACAAACCGTGTGCTAGGTAGTAGAGAGTATGTAAGCATGGTGCTTAGATATAATTTACTTGGATTCACCTTATATGCTTGGTCGTGTGGTAGATCGTAGTGGTGGCAGCACTATTGAGTCCTTTGCAATCCATCCCCGTGTATAAGACTAGTCGATAATGGTTCTTGGGATTATCTTGTTTTAGTTCTGATTTTCTTAAGTAATCTTCGGGTGCACATTCTTATTTATGGTTTTGATATATATATGATCTTATGCTATGCTGTCTAAACATTTTGTAGATTCTTTGTATGCTACCTAAGAACTGTCCCTTTGTCATAAATCCAATCCTAATCTTACTAGGAATTAATCTTATGCTATGCTCACCACGTGCACCTCTACTACTGTCTCAATACCTTATCATTATTAATATTATTATTGGCTCACCTTGTTTAAGTATATGCTAAATACTACAAAATCTCATTAGTATTCTATCAACGTCTTTAATCATTTGAACTTGCCTATCATATCTTCCTCGTGGATTCGATATTTAAAACCCTTCCGGGTGAAATGCTCACTTTGGACATCCGTGCGCTTGCGGATCTATTTCTCTGTAAGCTAACAAATACCAACAAGCATTTTACGGCGCCGTTGCGGGAAGATTTTGATAGCTACTCTTTTGATTATTGATAGATGAATATTAAGTGTGGATTTTGCTACTTAGCACCTACCTTAAAAAAAGAATTACCCGTGTATTGTCTATTAGTCTATCTTATGCGGGGTAATTGATTAAAATTTCGAAGCGACCTACGGTAAGAGAATCCAAAGTACCTGAACTTCATGAACCATTAACATTGGAACCACCTTTAAGTCGTCGTCACAAGAATTCAAATCACATCTTCAAGTGACGGATAAAGAAAGGTTTAACAACTCACAAATTCTATTTGTGAGTGAAGGTAAGTATAATTGAACGTGAGACGGTCTTGCTCGTGGACTTTAAAATATTAGTCTCACCATGATCATACCCCTTCATCTCTATAATACCTTTATGCTACCTCTGTTTTGCTATAGTATGCTTAAGTTTTTGAAGTATCTTCATACACCTTAGACATGATGCTTAGTTTAATTTGTTTTCATGGCTCAAGTTAAACATGGTGTTTAGTTTGATTCACGAAACCGCAAGGTGTGTTGATTTCATTTCTAAAGGCTTTTAAAATAAACGTGGTGTTTAGATTAAATTGCCTTCTTAAATTGAGTTGGATATTATATCTAGGTTGATTTTTGGACTAATAGTATACTTTAGTAGATTCTGGTCATCTCTCGTTAGACTAACCCCTGCGAAAAATTATCAAATCCAATTTGAGAAAAGAAATTAGCTTACGCAAGGTATGTGACCGAACTCCAACAACTTCTGCGCAAAAAGAAGACTCAACTCACTCCTTATGAAAGGACCTAACCCGTAAAGTGCCTAAATACTCAATTTGTCTTTTGTCGCAAAGTTACCTTTGTCGCAAACCACGCTTTAGTGCAGCCGCTTCATAAAAAAAAAAAAAATATAATAATAAAAACAAAACAAATATATATAATGCGTGCTAAGATTTTAAAGAACCATCATTTTGTTAGCACAAATAAATCATATGGACAACAACCCTTTTTTTCAATATCATTGCTATCCTTGGTTTATATGTCCACTAATACATTTGCGAGGAAAGAATGCATGGTGGGCACGTTCATGGACCTACCTCACTACCACTTCCACTCCAAAACGCAGGAGTACCAAGCCGGGGAGGTCGATGAGAAGCGGATCAAACGTCAAAGACTTGCTTGCTCTCATCACCTACACCTAGGAACGCTCCAATCAATGACGGGCCAAGATAAAGAGAAGTCACAATAATGCCCCAAGACCATGGAGGACAAGGTTGTCACCAAGCCCAAGTGACACGAGTTCGAGCTTGGGGAGGAAGACCAATTCCACTAGAAGATGATCCCAAAGGCTCTCCCTCCTCTCGGACTCCCACACGTTCCGACTTCGGGAAAAATGAAGGGAAGATGATATGAGGAAAAAGAGGACAAGACGCTCAACTACCACACATGCCACGAAAAACCACCATGAGGTGTTCACGACATTGCCATGATCCTACAATAAAGGTAACATCTTAAGGTAAGTGTCCTAATCAATAAAGCTTTACTCTAATCATGGCATGCTTACTAAGGAGTTAAATATGTTAGCTCACAACCTTACTTAGATTAATCTGAATAGCTCAACATGTTAGCTCTTAGTTGTTCTTACCCCCTGTCTCTCTAGTTTTCTCTACTTTAGTTTATGATGTTATAAATGCCACATTCATACCCGTCGATACGGTCTTATCACCTTTGTCACAAATAGATGAAACACATTATGCTACCATGGTTATATGTGCTCAAGGTTAGAGTAGAATGAATACAATTTTGGTTACATTTGGTGTTTTCCCACCCGCCAGAGCCCATACACTGATCTCTACCTTGACTTTGTGAGCGAGACACACTTTGCGCCAATTATGGAGGAGTTGCCACTTCTCCAAATCTCTACTAGTTAATGTCACTGCCTACAACATGCACAATAAGCAAGGAACATGAGTGATGTCGTCCTCGGGATCACAATCCCGAGAGACGACGACTTCAAGATCACAAAGCACTCAATAAGCAAACCTAAGAAGAACAAGACGCGGAGAAATCACAAGTTGGATCACGGGGTGACGGACAAGGAAGACATTAAGAAGATTCAAGAAAAGTCCACCCGGCTCCACCAACCAAACACGCCGAACCGGCCACTCGAAAAGGTCTCCACCCGAGAAGAAAACAAGCTTGGAGGAAGAAAGAAGACACACCTACCAAGGGAGACAACAAGAGTACACCTTTGAAAGACCTACCACCACCGTGCATCAGCGATTGATCGGACACCGTCGGCTACCTCATCTATGCCACTCATCGAGATCATCAAAGGCACCGCACGCACCGCGACATCGACAAAATTCCATAGATGACAACACGCCACAAGAGTAAGTACTCGAAACTCTCGCCGAGAGGTAACTTCGGTATTTATCTGCATATTTAATTTTACGCATAGCATATTTCAATTAGCATGTTTCCTTTAAGCATATTTATTTTTTCTAAAATCTGCATTAGAAAATCATAAAATTATGTTTCTTTGCATTTGCATTAGTTCATTAAAAGCCCCATGCAAGCACTCCTTTTTGTGGCGGCATAAAAATAAAAAATACAAAAATATGTGAGCACATGAAGGCTCACCACATAATCCTAAATTTGTTCCTTCCGGCTATGTGCTTGAAATTAATATTTGCGGGGAGAACATTTAAGGAAAACCGAGAGATGAACAAGTTTCAGGGCGAATAAAAAAAGACTACTTCAAAATCCAGCTTGGGGAGAGAGCACCCTCAGTTATCACGATAAGTATTATTATCCTATCTATTTTAAATATTAGCTAGCTAGTATATTTGCTTAGAGTAATGAGTCTTAAATAAAAGTATTAGTGTTAAGAGTCCAATAAATGTTAGATGCTTGCGAGTTAGCTCTCTTTCTTTAATTATGATCTTGATGATATATGCTAAGGAAATGATGAATAGTTGCTCATATAATTCTTCCTAAAAGTACTTACATTTCGGACTTAGATTCTCCTAGAGCTTTAAATGCTTAATTTGCTCTAAACCCAACACACAATGGGAAGCACATGCTTAATCTGAGTCTTAAGCGTTGAAGGATAAAAAAAAAAATACATGAAAAGTTGAGGCTGCATTTATCATATTCCTAGAGATACGATTCTGGTTTTTATCTTTGAAAATTATAAAACATTACATGATGAGATCCTTAGTTATGACCCTTAAGAGTCTATCATCCGCATCAAGATCATCCCACTCCACCAAATACTATTTGCTTCTAACCAATGCGCATCCCCATACTCCATCAAGCCATTAGCCATAATTATAAAAATAAATTCTAGCAATTTTGGATATGTCTCTCTCAACGTTTTTATTAGATTAAGGGCTACATTCAAAAAAAAGGAAAAGAAAAGAAAGAAAAGAAAAATAAATTTAGAGAAAAAGTGAGACGAGAGAGGGAGAGTAACGGACAAAAAGTCATACTAGGCGAGAAGGGCCTACCTCCCTAATAATAAAAATATATTTAGAGATGAATAATGGACACGTGTCCGAGGGTGAGTAGGGCCCACATCTCTAAGGAGAGAGAAAAATGGACAAAGTCGGGGCAAAGCCCACCTCTCCAAGAATGGACGGCCAGTCTTAGCAATTTTTTTAAAAGAGATATAGTCAAAGAAGCTTGAAAAAAAATATAAAAAAAAAAATACTAGAAAAGGCTAAAGGCTAATTACTACCTTTCATCCTCATCCATTCGTCACTATCATCCCACTATGTATGTTCCACCACATGTATCTCCACTAAATACCATCTACTTAAGAGGGTCATACATAGGATCTCTGAGTTTCTTTTGAAAAATATTGCAAAACCCCAGGATGATAGTTGATCAAAGAACTTGAGACATGGTACTTAACTTGATTGTTTTATCCCGCTTATGATTCATGAAAAGGCTACGCCCCATGGTAAAAAATTATGAGAGAGCAATACGGTTAAGAGAAGAATTTATTTCGATAAACCACGATTATACGAGGTATGAAAGCGAAGTAGCAACTCCTGATCCTACTATAGCATATAGCTTTGCTAGGGACTAGCAAGAGGTAAGCTTGGGGGAGTTTGTTGATGCTCACTAACTCATATTTTTATGCATCAACAATTCATGAAAAAGGACTAAAATATAATTAGATAACCTTATTAGGGGTTTCTACTAATGATTTCCATGAGTTTTGGTAAAGTTGTGATTTGCGGGGACTTAACGGAAAAAAATAGCGAAAATGACGTGGCAAGCGGCCAGGCGTAGCATAGCGCAATCCAACTCCAAAACAAGTCTAGAAGGCTCCGGATTACTCGGCGTGAACCAAACTTGACACCCGAAGAAAACATCATCTAGAAGACTCCGGAAGCCACGGCGCATCACCGGGGCCGAGTGGAGCCCACCACCACCAGGCCGATCGGCCCAATAATGGGGCGATCGGCCCTGCGTGGCCCCTGCCAAGTTGCCCTGTTTCGAAGCGTTCCTCCACCGCCTCTAAGACGCAATCTAATCCGGTCGTTTGATGTCGGTTTGATCCGAGGGCGTCGTTAAGCCACGAAGATTAGTACCACATTGCTGCTTGAAGAAATTTGAAGAGACATAAGAAGACCCATATATATAGACCCTAGGCCCCCACGTCTCAATCAATCGATCACGAAGCCTCAAGTCATCATCAAGAAGGAGATCAAGAAGAAGCCAAGACAGGAGTAGAAGAGGAGACACCAAGAGATAGGATAGCTAATTCATAGCTCTAAATCTAGAGCCTAGTTTAGATAGAAAGTCGAGTTTAGAGAAGAGAGAGCATCTGCTCCGGTTACGGATCACGTAAGTTACACTATGGATCAATATTATTATTGTTCTCATACACCTTTGTGCTATTTCATTACTATGTATGCAATTAGTCTACTTATACTTTATTCTAGTCATAGCATATTTGATATGATCATTATTCATGATAATTCAAAGCAGCTTATTAAGTAGAGCTCCTAGTATATTACAATTTGTGTGCTAGGTAGTAGAGAGTATGTAAGCATGGTGCTTAGATATAATTTACTTGCGGATTCACCTTATATGCTTAGGGTCGTGAGGTAGATCGTAGTGGTGACAAAGACTATTGAGTCCTTTGCAATCCATCCCCGTGTATAAGACTAGTCGATAATGGTTCTTGGGATTATCTTGTTTCGTTCTGATTTTCTTAAGTAATCTTCGGGTGCACATTCTTATTTATGGTTTTGATATATATATGATCTTATGCTATGCTGTCTAAACATTTTGTAGATTCTTTGTATGCTACCTAAGAAGCTGTCCCTTTGTCATAAATCAATCCTAATCTTACTAGGAATTAATCTTATGCTATGCTCACCACGTGCACCTCTACTGTCTCAATACCTTATCATTATTAATATTATTATTGGCTCACCTTGTTTAAGTATATGCTAAATACTACAAAATCTCATTAGTATTCTATCAACGTCTTTAATCATTTGAACGCCTATCATATCTTCCTCGTGGATTCGATATTTAAAACCCTTCCCGGGTGAAATGCTCACTTTGGACATCCGTGCGCTTGCGGATCTATTTCTCTGTAAGCTAACAAATACCAACGGTCGGCTCGTCGGCGAAGGTGGAAACAGCGGTGGAGGCGGGTTGCGCGGCCCTCTCTGGTTGGGCGTGGATCCGGCTTGGTTGGTGGGTGCTTGCAGCTCTGTGGAGTTGGGGTGCAGCGGTCGTGCTTCTCTTTGGGGTGGCGGCAGCGACGTTAGTTGGTTGGTATTGGCGGTGGTGGTAGGTGGCGGTGGCGATTGGTGGTGTGGACCCGGTGGCGCGGTTAGCCTGATTTGGCGATTCGCGGCAATTTGGGGTGGTGGAGTGGGCTGCTGCGGTGGGCGTGGTCGGCTTGGCTGCGGCCGAGGCGGCCGGTGACACGGGGGGCTGTTGGTATTTGCTAAGCCTACAGGAATATTATGATGGATAATCCGCGGCGCCGCGGATCTTGGTGAGCACTTCACGGGGGTGATGGGTTTTTAAATATCGAATCCACAGGGGAGAACGTAGAGAAGGGGTTCTTGAGATTTACTACTGATCCATGAGTGGTTTAATAAAACTAGATAGATAATAAAGATAAGGAGTTCTAGTAGGAAGGTCTTGTTCTCACTTCAAATAAATCATTTGCACATTGTTCTTAAGAGGGGTTGTCATGAAGAAACTCTTAATAAAGGGATTCTACGCTAACAACGCTTGGGGGTCTCCTCACGATTTCTATAAACGGGGCAGGCGTAACAAAGGACTCAATAGTCTTTGTCACCACTACGATCAGCCTTAACAAGTGTCTTCACCCCGGCCTATAGAAGGTATTAAGTAATAAGCTAGTCAATCTAAGCACCAGCTTACATTAATCTAACAACTTTAATTCAAGAGCGGCGGGAATCAAAGTAATCTTATCAAAGAAATACGAACCTTAAGAACAATAGAGACAATATCACTTACTTAAATGGAATTCGAACAATCCACAAGATCTCGAGTCGTGCTCAATGGCATCGGCTCGGGGGAGGCGATGATGGAGGCGCCAACTCGAAGGAGGAAGAAGATGGAGGCGCCCGACGACTCGGGCCTTCCTTCTACTCCGCCTCAACCGCTCTCTAATTCTCTCAACTTGCAAAACTACTCTCAATCTAATTCTAATCTAGAGCTTCTATCTCTTGTCGTCGTGGATGATCTGATTGAATTGAAGATTGAACTGAGATTGATTGAAGCCAGGGGCCTGGGGGCTGCTTATATAGCGGGAGGAGGTACCCGGGGTTTGACCTAGATACATCTCGTGCTCCCACCGACACCATCGGATCAAACCCGACATTAAGCGGGCGGATTAGATTGCGTCTTAGAGGCGGTTGAAGATCATTCAGGCGAGGGGGCGACTTGGGGGCCAAGCGGGCCGATCGGCTGATTATTGAGCGATCGGCCCGGGGTGGGTTCCACTGCGGGCCCACGATGCGTCGTGGCTTACGGAGTCTTCTAGATGATGTTTTCTTGATTGCCAAGTTTACGTTCACGTCGGGTGTATTCGAGCCTTCTAGTCTTGCTTGGAGTTGGATTGCGTTCACAGTTACAATCGTTTTCTGTTAAGTCCACGCAAATCACAACTTTACAAAACTCATGGAAATCATTAGTATAAACCCCTAATAAGGTTATCTAATTATATTTTAGTCCTTTTCCATGTTTAATTGGTAATTAAAAATATCGTTAACAAGTGTCAACAAACTCCCCATACTTAGGCTTTTACTGGAGTCCTCGATAAAAGGATGGTCTAAGCATGGATCATGATTACACTTCCGTGGTCATATCCGTACTCGGGATCTCACGAGCATGAAAACGGTTAGAAACAGATCACCTTTATTCTTGAATCAAGTCTCTTGGAGAGATTTTGCATAGGTTTTGAAAAGAACACATAGCTATGCTTACTCCTTTGTGATGCTCTCAAGTCTCTCAAAGTATATTATATCCTCACATTATTATTTATATTAAGCGGAGCTCAAGAACATGTAGCACACTTACTTTGTATTTATTCTTTGAGTCAATTGTGGATCCATTGAGATAAATGTCATAAGTCATAGATCAAGATGTGCAAGTGAATCAAGATTATTATTACCCTTTGCTCTTTCTAGTTGAAAATCTTTTATCTCCCTTTTTGAAACATTTACATTTCTTTTTCTCTCTTTTTTTTTTTCGAGAGAGGTAACCCTAATTTGTAGAGAGGTGGGTTCTACTCACCCTCGGACACATGTCCATTTTACTCTCTTATTTATTAGAGAAGTGGGCCCTACTCACCCTCGGACACTTGTCCATTTTTACTCTCTTATTTATTAGAGAAGTGGGCCCTACTCACCCTCGGACACTTGTCCATTATTCTTCTCTTTATATTTTTGCCTTTTTTTCTTTTTAGAGAGGGGTTTCTTAGGCCCAGAGCACTTGCTCATTTTCTCCTCTCTCTCACTTTTCTCTCCACTCTTTAGAATTTTTTTCAACATTTGGCTTTTTTCATAGTTTGTATCTTTTTCATAATTTAGAATTATGGGAGATAAAGATTAAAACTTTTTAGAGCATGGATATTTTAGTGAAAGCAAAGTTAATTGATCTTGATCTTAGACTTTAGACAAATTTCAACATGGGTCGTGGTTTTGACAAAGCTCAACACAAGAAAGTAACAATTAATTATATATATTTAGTGATTGCTATGGCTCTACCGGGATAATTCATTTATCACACAAAGGAGAAACATAACTAATGATTTTAATATTTTGAAATAAATAACTCTCCAAAGACAAGATAAAAGAAAGAAGATCTTATTCTAACTTTATTCTTTCTCATGTTTTAAGCAATTAAAGCATCCCAATAAGTGACAGATATATGTAGGAATTTAATCATGCAAAACTTTGTTCGGGACATCTTTTTCATATTGGAAAACATATCATAACGAGAAAAGATTTATTTTAATTCGAAACGGAAAATAAATTACGAAAATTAAAGAGTTTTTAGGAAGCGAACCGAACGGTGGATCGAGACTGGGCCCGAGTGGGCCCAGGGCGGCCGGCCGATCGGCCGGGTTTTGGGGCGCGGCGGTATGGCCCCGGTCGTGCGCGGGCAGCGGCTCGCCGTAAGTCTTGGTCGATGGTTCCAATTTAATTCGATTTTTCCTGATTTCCGTCGCGAAAGTTTACGTTTTTTACTAAGGTAGAGCCACGGATTTTCCCCCATACTTATTTTACATTTATCTTGCATACAAAGCATGGTGGAGACAAAAACATATCCGAGAAAAATATAGAAAAATAATTGACTCAACTTGTGGATTACTTTATTGATAAAGAGAGCACTTTATTACATAAATCCGAATTTCCTAATATTCTTAAACTAACTAATCTTAACTAATCCAAGCTAAACGATTTTAATTGAACTAAATTTAAGACTCTGTGCTCTCTAGCTATGGTGCTTACATAGGGCCCTTGCCCTTCTTAGTCTTTCGACTAGTACCCTCTTCCCGATTTTTTACGCTTCTTCTTTCCTTCATTCTCTAAGAGATGAAGGACGGAATTAGTGAGGCTAGTGTTGACACGATGGATCTCCTTGCATGTTGCTTTGCAAGGGCTGCAACTTCCAAGGCGAGGTCAGCTACGGTTTTTGGTTCTTCTTTTTTTAAGGGGCATGCTTTGGTGGCCTGCGATAGCGAGAACCCTCTTGATCCGGGATTCCTTAGCGGATTCCGTCGATGGTGGTACGGCATGGAGGTGTGTAGTATACTTGTGCATCCTCGTGTTGCCGTTAAGCGTCCGTCTTGAATCGCGTGTGAGACGCTTCGCCCTCCTTTCGGTTCTTTAACCTCCATGTAGCCGGGAACATGGATCGGTTTCTTCAATGCGGCCAGCGGCGGCGATCGCAAAGGCTGTGCGTACATGATCTCGCTTGCGTCCCTTGCGGTGGTGGTGGCGTAGAGGGACGACGCAGGTGGAGCATATGGAAGGGGGTATGATCCGGCGGTATGACGGCTTGATTTGCTTGTTGAAAGGAACAACTTGCTTGGCTTTTTCATTGAAGGGGACAAGCTTTGTTTTTCGAGACATTCTTCTTTGGTTTTGAGATTAGATGAGAAAAAGAGTTGGTCTACCCTCGATTATATATGAGCCGGGAATTTTTGGGGCGAGGAGAACGGGATTGCGGCGTGAAAATAGATCCGAAGGTAGTTTTTCCCGGACTAAACCTGCGCAGGAGACCGCGTGAGACAAGACAGGTCGTGAGAGGGGGAGGCGTGGTCCGATCGGCTGTTATTGGGGCGTCGGCCCGCCACGCAATCGCCCTCGTGGCACGCCCCGTCGTGGCGTGCTCTAACTCTTTATTGTTATCCCAAAATCCCGGCGTTGGCCCGTTAATCGTGAAAATTAATATTTTTTTGGGTAATTCAAGAATTCAATAACATCTAATTCTTCTAATTCTTTATTGGGCTCTAAAAATATTTTGAGGCGATGACCATTTACCTTAAATAGCGTACCTTCGTCGTCTTGAAGAGTGACGGCTCCGTGTGATGATGAGCTCACCACCTTGTACGGTCCTTCCCACTTGCTTATCGTAGTTTTCCATGTCCGAAGAGTCGCCACTGAATTAAAAAGTAATACCCGATCGCTTGGGTGGAATTCCTTCTTCTTGATTCTTTTGTCGTGCCATCTCTTGGTTCTTTCTTTGTAGATCTTGGCACTGTGGTACGCCTTCTCTCTCCATTCTTCCAAAATTCGGATAGTTGCATTCTTCGTTTTGTTCCTGGCTTCATCAAGGTCCATATTCCACCTCTTGATTGCCCAAAGAGCTTTGAACTCTAGCTCAACGGGTAAGTGACATGTCTTCCCGTAGACCAAATTTGGTAGGGGACATTCGATGGGAGTCTTGTAAGCTGTCCCAAGCCCGAGAGCTTCGGGTAGCCTATCTTTCCACTTAGTTCCCATTTGGTCAACCGTCTTTTGTAGGATGTTCTTGATTTGCTTGTTTGACGTTTTACGCTTGACCACTTGTCTGCGGGTGATAAGGTGTAGCGGCGTTGTCTTTGGATCCCATGAGTTGAGAGGTATTTCTCAAAGTTCTTGTCGATGAAGTGGGACCCTCCGTCACTTATCACTAGCCTTGGTGTACCGAATCTTGGGAATATTATTTCTTCAAACATCTTGATGGAGCTCTTGTGGTCGCTAGCCTTGCATGGCATAGCCTCAACCCATTTGGAAACATAGTCAATCGCCACCAAGATGTACTCATAGGGTCCGGATTTTGGGAATGGCCCCATGTAGTCAATTCCCCGGACATCAAAGAGCTCGATTTGAAGATTTGTCGTTAGTGGCATGGCATCTCTAGAATTGATATTGCCATGCCTCGACAGCGCCGCACCTCCGTCATGAACTCCCGTGTGTCTTGATACATGGTTGGCCAGAAAAATCCGCTCTGTCAGATCTTTGCGTGTGTACGGAATGCTCCATAATGACCTCCATATGGTGATGAGTGGCACTTCTTGATAATCTGTAGTCCTTCTTACCGCCGGTACACACCTCCCCGAGTAGGCCGTCGGCGCTTACTCGGAAGAGGTATGGCTCATCCCATAGGTGATGACGACTCTCATAAATGAGCTTTTTTATCACCCTGTCGTACATATCCTGCAACCATAAAATTAACAATATCTGCATACCAGGGGTCGGATCGAGATCCGATATAGAGCATGTCATCCCTCATAGAGTCATTAATGGGTAATTCTTGGGATTTATTAAATTGCATTCTAGACAAATGATCGGCAAATGAATTTTCTACTCCTTTCTTATCTTTAATTTCTAGATCAAATTCTTGGAGCAAAGAAAATCCATCGTATTAATCTTGGTTTAGCATCTTTCTTAGTGAGCAAATATTTAAGAGCAGAATGATCAGTGTAAACAATAACTTTTGCTCCTACCAAGTAAGATCTAAACTTGTCGATAGCATAAACAACAGCTAGTAACTCTTTTTCAGTTGTAGCATAATTAAGTTGAGGTCCAGTTAAAGTTTTACTAGCATAGGCAATGGCATGATGTTTCTTGTCTTTTGTTTGTCCCAAAACAGCCCCCACAAAGATAATCACTTGCATCACACATAATTTCAAAAGGTAAAGACCAATCGGGGGGGTTGAATAATGGGTGCGAAAATAAGAGCATTTTTCGAGTTTCAAAAGATTTAAGACAAGCATCATCAAAATCAAAAGGAACATCCTTAGCTAACAAGTTTGTAAGAGGTCTAGCAATATGAGAAAAATTCTTTATGAACCTTCTATAAAAAACCAGCATGGCCAAGAAAACTTCTTATTCCTTTAACATTCACGGTGGAGGTAGTTGTTCAATTACTTCTATTTTAGCTCGGTCTACCTCTATTCCTCTTTCAGAAACTAGATGGCCTAGCACTATTCCTTCTCTAACCATAAAATGACATTTTTCCCAATTAAGGACTAAGTGCTTTTCTTCACATCTTTGCAAAACCTTATCTAAGTTTTCTAGACAATCATCAAAAGTTTTTCCATAAACAGAAAAATCATCCATAAAAACTTCCATAATCTCTTCAATCATATCAGAAAATATAGACATCATGCATCTTTGAAAAGAAGCCGGAGCATTACATAATCCAAAAGACATTCTACGATATGCATAAGTTCCATATGGACATGTAAAAGTGGTTTTGCTTTTGATCACTGGGATGGATTGGGATTTGGTGATATCCCGAATATCCATCGAGAAAACAAAAGAAAGAGTGGTTTGCCAATCGTTCTAACATTTCATCAATGAAAGGCAGTGGAAAGTGATCTTTCTTTGTGGCTTTATTTAATTTTCTATAATCTATGCACATACGCCAACCCGGTGGCGGTTCTCACGAGGAATTAATTCATTCTTATCATTTTTAACTACTTGTCATGCCTCCTTTTTTAGGCACAACTTGCACGGGGGCTCACCCACTCACTATGTGGCACAGGATATATAATCCCGGCGTGAAGAAGTTTTAGAACTTCTTTCTTTTACGACATTTTTTATCGCATTATTAAGTCTTCGTTGAGGCTCTCTAGATGGGGGAACATCAGGATCTGTAGGTATACGATGTGTGCTAAGGGCAGGACTGATGCCCTTTAAATCTTGGAGTGAGTAGCCAAAGGCTGAACGATGTTGTTCTAAGACAGTAATTAACCTATAAGTCTCTTCACGAGTGAGTTTATCATTAATGATCACGCGGGAGACTCGGGATCATTATGCGAAAAGGCATATCTAAGACCAGTGGTAAAGGTTTAAGTTCAATGGGAGGTCTCGAGGTTTCCTCGAATTCATCGAGAGGTTCGGATTCGGTTGGATTTTCTTCCTCTTCCTCGATGAAGAATTGATTTACATCTTCTTGATTGGATTCTACGAAATGTTCTATAGATGCTTCTTTCACCTCTTCCATTGGAGTCCAGTTGCGGACTGGTTCGGTCTTAGTATGGATTGAATGTGCGAAGTGTAAGGGAAATTTATTTCTGCCTAGACAAATGTCTAGTTTTTCCGTGTGTCCTTCTTTAAGGAGTCTTTCTAATGGATGGCCTATTAAAAGGTCAAACTCCTTAATGTCGAAGATATAAAAGCTCAAAGTTGATTAACATGTCATTTACGAATAGGTAGAGTGTAAAGAATTCCTGAACTTTGGACAATTTGCCCAGAGGAGTGCTTTAATAACTTAGTAGTAGGAGATAATGGCATATTCTTGCTAAATTGCTCAAAAAAGTTTAAAGCCATTATATTAACTCCTACGATTGGGTTATAAAGTGCATCATAGGTGATTGCATTAATTATGCATTGAATTGGTACGAAAGGTGATTCCAAACGGATCACATCGGAAGAAAGTTCTGATTCTTCTAACCACTCTGCACTCATGATGGATGCGAGCTCCTTAGTGTGTTGTTTTGAGAAATATTGCTCGATGCGATCAATTTCTTCTTGTGAAGAAAATTTGCGTTTTCGAGGTTTCTTCTCTTTATGATAATTCAAGGTGTTTCCAAAATCGGAAAATAAATCATCCTCGATATCATTCATAAAATCAGGAAAAGAATGTTTTTCCTTTGATGTTTCTATAGCTACAGGTTGAGATGATTCTGGCATAGGTTCGGGTGTAGCCATTTCTGGAATTTCTTCTTCTAAAGATTTCTCTTCTACTGGATCATCATTGGTGCTGGCTAGAATGTTGTCTAAGATGGTTCTAGCTTCACTAGATGTAAGATGGATGAAAGATCCATGTGAAGAGGTATTCAAATAGGCTCTAGATTCTTTATTAAGACCAATATAGAAATGTTGAAGTAAAACGTGGTCTTGAAGGCCTAGATCTGGTCCGGATTTGCAAAGAAGTTCAAAAAACGTTCCTGGGATGAACTCAATGAATCACTATCCTCCTGTTTGAAAGATAGGATCTGGGTTCTAAGGCTGACTACTTTAGAAACGGGGTAGAAATCCAGGCAGAAATCTGCACGGAGAGTTCCCCAATCGCCTTTCTTCTTCTCCTTGGTTCTATCATACCATTGGCGGGCTTTTCCTTTCAGTGTGAATGGAAAGAGCTTCCAACGGATAGTCTCATCGGACATACCCTCTATATGAAGGCAGTCACATGTTTGCTCAAATTGTTGGAGATGATGATAAGGGTCTTAGCCTTCTATTCCTAAGAAAGTGTTGGTTTGGACCATCTCTATTAACTGCGGGCAGTAGCTCATAGGCCTCGGATAGAATTGGCTTGGATGATGGTATAGGCCTAAGGCTTTGCTCATAGGTGCCGAAAAAAATCTTTAATGGATGTAGTATTCATGATAACGAAAAGGATAAAAATTTAAACTAAAAAGAAAAAAAAGATAAAAGTATACTCAAGAAATCTCTAAACCGTTCTCCCCGGAACGGCGCCGAAATGCTTGTTGGTATTTGCTAAGCCTCACAGGAATATTATGATGGATAATCCGCAAAAAGCGCCGGGATACCGGTGAGCAATTCACCCGGGGTGATGGGTTTTTAAATATCGAATCCACAGGGAGAACGTAGAGAAGGGGTTCTTGAGATTTACTACTGATCCCAGAGTGGTTTAATAAAACTAGATAGATAATAAAGATAAGGAGTTCTAGTAGGAAGGTCTTGTTCTCACTTCAAATAAATCATTTGCACATTGTTCTTAAGAGGGGTTGTCATGAAGAAACTCTTAATAAAGGGATTCTACGCTAACAACGCAGGGTCTCCTACGATTTCTATAAACGGGGGCAGGCGTAACAAAGGACTCAATAGTGCTGTCACCACTACGATCATTTTAACAAGTGTCTTCACCCGGCCTATAGAAGGTATTAAGTAATAAGCTAGTCAATCTAAGCACCATGCTTGCATTAATCTAACAACTTTAATTCAAGAGCGACAGAATCAAAGTAATCTTATCAAAGAAATACGAACCTTAAGAACAATAGAGACAATATCACTTACTTAAATGGAATTCGAACAATCCACAAGATCTCGAGTCGTGCTCCAATGGCATCGCTCCTGGGAGACGATGATGGAGGCGCCAACTCCGTAGGAGGAAAGAAGATGGAGGCACCGACACTCGGGCCTTCCTTCTACTCCGCCTCAACCGCTCTCTAATTCTCTCAACTTGCAAAACTACTCTCAATCTAATTCTAATCTAGAGCTTCTATCTCTTGTCGTCGTCGATGATCTGATTGAATTGAAGATTGAACTGAGATTGATTGAAGCCAGGGGCCTGGGGCTGCTTATATAGCCGGAGGAGGTACCCGGGGTTTGACCTAGATACATCTCGTGCTCCCACCGACACCATCGGATCAAACCGACATTAAACGGGCGGATTAGATTGCGTCTTAGAGGCGGTTGAAGATCATTCAGAAGCGAGGGACGACTTGGGGGCCAAGCCGACCGATCGGCCGATTATTAGCCGATCGGCCCAGGTGGGTTCCACTCGGGCCCCGCGATGCGCCGTGGCTTCGGAGTCTTCTAGATGATGTTTTCTTCGTTGCCAAGTTTCGTTCACGCCGGGTGTATTCCGAGCCTTATAGTCTTGCTTCGAGTTGGATTGCGTTCTAACTGGTCGTTTTCCCCGTTAAGTCCCCGCAAATCACAACTTTACCAAAACTCATGGAAATCATTAGTATAAACCCCTAATAAGGTTATCTAATTATATTTTAGTCCTTTTCCATGTTTAATTGGTAATTAAAAATATACGTTAACAAGTGTCAACAGGGGCCCTGACGCGTGCGGCCGCGGCCCGCACACGTGGACGGCGGTGGCGGCGGTGGTGGTGGTCCGCAAGGTGCGGCGCGGCGACTCTTGGCCACGGGAGGCCCCGTGCGGGATGCCCTCAATTGCCGACCGTTCGCCATGGTGGTCGGGTGACGACGTCGGCCGATCTTAGCAAGGCGGCGGCGCGTGGGGCGGCGGTGAGTTGGTGGTGCTCCCCCTTCTTCGCCGGTTTGCGGTTTTCGCGCTTCCTGCGGTGGCGGGCCGGGTGGCCGTGTATGTTCTCGCGGTGTCGTGGCGGCATTGTAGTGATGTACCGAATGTAATGTAACCTTCTAAATTACAGCCCACATGCACTTATCATTGTCATTAAGACATCCGATCTTAATGCACGAGTTCCCAATAATCTAGAAAGTGCTATTAATCTTCCGAACAGATCTCATTAACAAGTCACTCCGGTATTAAAATATTTTATTCAAAATACATCGAGTAAACAGCGGAAGGATTACATAACCATAATTTTACAAACCATTTGTTCAAAAAAACTAACTTAAGTAGTAATATTACAACCCGAGTTTATTGAAGTAACATTAAACATATTTACACGCACAACCCCGCCCCAAGGGTTCACCTTTATTCTTCATCCTCTTCTTGTAACACCGTCATGCAAAGCGGGACCAAAACAAGCCCCTGCTCATGACCTACTCCCGCAACAAGGGTCAATCTAACCCTCGAGTACGGAGTACTCAACAAGACTTAACCGACAAAGAAATAGAAGAAGACTTAGGAATGTAGGTTTTAGGGAATCAAGGTAAGGCTTAGCAAGAATCAAGAATTCTTTTGCGTAAAAAGCTTACTAAAAGTGAATCCTTACTTTCAATATTTTTAAATCATATTAGTAGCTCATATACTCTAGGTTATCCTACTCTAGAGCAAACATTTCTTTCATAAGCTAACTTTCTTTTCTCATAACCATATTCCATCAATTACTACGAAGACGGTGCGAGGATCAAGTCTCCTTTTCTCGTGGAGCAAACGCCGATTCGAACCGCTTAAAACCCAGTCTGGGATACCTCACCACACGACATATGTAGAACTTAAACTTGCATATGTCAACCCTCACTGAACCGTCCCAAAAACGGGACCGGTCCTACGCCACCCGAGTACCGTACACCTCCAATCCGACTTTAACCCACGAGGGTAACATGTACTCCCGCCATCTCTCCACTCCTAGTGCGCGTTGTATGCGTTCCCGATTTGGCTCACCTCCGAGATCTTGGGCTTACTCGCATATGTGGCCGATTATAGCAAACTCTTGATCCAAGGGCCAATCAACGAAAAGGTCCTTAACCGACACGAGACGGAACAAGCACGACCCAGCAACCCCGTTTGCCAGAATCCACCAAAGACACAACCCGTGTCCCGGCCCTCGTCTCAAGTTAAACTCTACACCTCATTCTTCTTCCAAAAGGTACCATATTCATAAATAAAACATTTTGATGAAAAAGCTTAACTAATTAAGCGTGGCTAAGCATCACTAAGCATTTTCGAATAAAACAAAGTTAACAAGGATGATATTGCAATAAACAAGGATGGTAATGCAGCAAATTAGGTTATCTCTCAACTCCTAATTACTTAATGCAATATATCATAAACATAAGTTTAAAAGCTTTGTAAAATACAAGGAAGGGTTTAAATGTAACCGGGGCTTGCCTTCGTTGACGATGGGACTCCGGGTCAACACCACAATTATAGAAATCCTCTCCAACGTAACAACCCTCCTCGGCAAGAACGGATCGGCTTTAACAATCTCGGTCTCGCTCACTACACGAAAAATAATGTATGCTTCAACATGATGGAATTTAAATGTGATGCTTAACTAATACATGAAATGATAACAACTTGAATACAACTTTCCTTCACGATAAAGTTGCAACCCAACAAAACCAACTTGTTGAACTACTCTAAAAGATATCATCACCATTGCCTAAGGAGTTCTCAAGGACCATTTGTTTGTGGTATGATCTAAGTTTCACAAAACAACCCCCAAAGTCACACAAAACCTAAATTATTTGACACTAAACAATTTATAAATCACATAAAATAATAGGGCTTAAGATAGAAAATAATTTAAACATTTCAAAAACGACTCCAAACTTTTTATACAAGTAGGACACATCATAAAACAGTACCAAATAAATTTTTATGATTTTTGAATAAATATTTTATTTTCTAAAAATCATGGAAGATGCATTTTTCAATTAAAGATTGTAATTTTTAAACATGCAAGAACTACTCAAAATCTAGGTTTCAAAATTTTCGTATGTAAATATACTCATAAGAAGACTCTACAAAAATTTTAGAATTTTTGAAGCTATTTTCAATTTCTATGAATTTTACAAAACCAAGCACTATTCATACATAAAATAAAAGATAAAACAAACTTTAAAAGAAAACGGCCATTGGGCCGATCCCGGCCCTAAGGCCCCAAAGCGCCAGCCAGCCGGCCCACTTCCTTCCGCCCGCGCCGGGCAGCCGGGCCCTGGTCGCCCGCCACCACGGGCGGCGCCCGGCTGATCGGCCAAGTCACCGGCGCACGACCTCGGCCCGGCCGAGACGACCTAGCTCTGGCGCTCCCCACAGCCCGCGCTTCACAAGGCACCCCAAACCTAAACCCTAACGCACGCGGCACCCTTTTGCCGGCGACCATGGCGACGTGCGGCGCGACGGGGCGGGCGAGACGCCGCCCGGAGCGTTTCCCCTACGACGATGAGCATGGCAACAAAGTTCGGATGCTAGGGCGACCTTTTACCCTACTTAATCGACACCAGCCGGGTGTCTATTGGATCGGCTACGAACGGGGCGGCGCGACAAGGCAAATCCGCCCGGCGGCCGGGCGTTCCGTGTGGCTACTGGGGTGCTAAACGATCGAATCGGGCGACACCCTCGTGACCAGGATCTCGAAAGATGACGGTGCTCACGTTGGTTTGGATGGAGACGGGCGGAGGGTGATCGGCGACGGTGGCGGCGGCAATGTCGGCGCCGACCGGCCCGGCAAAGATGGCGCCCGGCGCGTCGGGGGCACGACCGCGAAAAACGGACGTTTACGACCACGATCAGGACCACGAGGCGACTCTAAATATCAAGACGGTTTAGCACGAGGCTCACCGAGATGACCTGACGACGGCGAGGTGGCGCGCGGCGGCGCGGATGCCGACGGTGGAGAAGACGACGGCGAAGCGGCACAAGCGAT
This sequence comes from Hyparrhenia diplandra, assembly GCA_015847255.1. Taxonomy (NCBI): domain Eukaryota; kingdom Viridiplantae; phylum Streptophyta; class Magnoliopsida; order Poales; family Poaceae; genus Hyparrhenia; species Hyparrhenia diplandra. The sequence continues at coordinate 18,652 of JADLZK010006242.1, read as the reverse complement.
GCGGGATGGCTCGCTGGCGACTCAAACGACTCGCAAGAAAGTTGTGAAGCTTGTGACGTGACTAATTTGAGTGGAGGGAGCTCGATGACGACGGCAATGGCGCTGGCAACGATGGTCGTCGGTGGTGGCCTAAAAAAAAGACCCACGGGCGAGGCTCGACGTTTTATAGGGCAAGAGAGGGCTAGACAGGTGGATGGCGACGCCCTGAAGGTGGGCAGGTGGCCAGCAACACGCAGCCGGGCTCGCAAGACGCCGAGGCGTCCACGGCGGCCGGCGGCGGGAAGGGCATGGGCAACCATGCCGTTCTTCGTAGCACTCAAAACCCCAATCTTCGAATTTGATCAAATTCTACCAAAATTTGAACTATACTTGAAAAGCTCCAAAAAGTAACTTGGCCTAATTTTTCAAGATCTACAATTTTCACAATTGGAAGATTTTCAAATTTGGCCTCTAAATATGACTTTTTGAAATGGGGTCAAAAAGGGACAAATTTGAATTCAAAATTACTTTCAAATTTATTTAAAAAAACTTCAAAAACTTTGTACATATCTTTTGTACATCAAAACAAGATCTACAACTTTGCTTTTGGAAGTTTTTGCAAATTTTGCTTAGATTTTGAATTATGGAAAAGGGGGTAAAGAAGGGTTAGAAAATTAGGGTTTTCGAAATTCAAATCAAAGTTGAATTTGATCAAATTTCATACTACCCCACTATAACTATGAAAACATTCATCCACACCAAAAATTTGGATCAAACATATGTGATCAAAACAAAAACACCCCAACCCCTAAGCACAACATTTTTCTAAAATATAAACTTATTTTAAATTGAATGCATTTCAAATTTTCCTAAACATGCATGCTTTGCGATGATCATGATGACATGACAAAATTTTAGTTGATTAAAACCAGGGGTGTTACAGCCTTTCCCCTAAAAAGAAATCTCGTCCCGAGATTTAAAAGCTCGTTAAGTAATAGCGGCAAAGGAAATGTGTCAAGCAAACACATCTCAAACTTGTTCATGAAACAAGTAGGGGTTTACATAATATACACTACGAGGATTACAAAAGATAAGTTACAACTTCTAGTGGATCTACAACACCTAAATAGTGGCAAAGAACTTCGGGGAAATGTTCTTGTAGATACTCCTCTGTCTCTCATTGGTATTTCTAATGTCACTAACTAGTAATGGCATCTAGAAAGAATATCGATGATGTTGCTTCGTATAAAACTTAAAAGAAATATTCATTGCAGTTCATAGCATATCCGAAAAAGGTTGTCATCCCTATAGTTAAACTACTAATATGCAAGGAATATAATATTCGTACTATGCCTTGATAACTTCTTAATAAGTAAATAAACAATTATAACTGGGTATCCGCAAGCGCACGATATAATAATATATACCATTGTAGCATTTTAACCGGGAGTAATAACCGTGTCTTGAATTTATATTCTACCACGGAAAGAAGTCTATTATCTTGAATTAACTAAGCATAGATCTTAATCTAACCATCTCTCATGTGCAAGACATCAGCATTAATCTCATCAATTACTTAAGCAAGGATCAAAGTTCATAATAAAGATAATGATAAAGTTCTAGATAAAACAGATTTGACCAAAAATCACGTTGGTTGGCGAGAAAGTGTCTAACAATGGACGATAGCAATTCATAGGCTAGCTAGCATTAGAAACTCCAATATGTAACTCTAAACTAAATGTTAGGATCTACCTAATTATGCAATACAAATAACAATCATTGAAGAAAGACTAATTAAATCCGGACATGAGGACGTAATCCGTGAAGACTAAGGCGAAACTTAGAACAACCCGAAATCTAACATCCGCTAGGCCTACATACGGGGTGGATTGCAAAGGACTCAATGGTGCCGCCACCACCACGATCTACCACACGGACCCGGCACATAGGGTGCAAAACGCAGTAAATAAGATCTAATCACCATGATTACATCGTCTCTACCACTCACCTTCCGATCTAGATGATGAGCTATACGAATCCATGCATGAACATAAATTGAAGAATTCAACTATGCTAAATGTGTAATTAAAGTAAATACTAGAACAAATAATCTCGAATATAAACATGATCAAGATATTCATATTAAGCATGTGTCCAGGACTTGAAAACTACTTACAATGAAGAACTTACAAGAACGAGGCCTGATCTTGAGCTGGCCTCTCCGACGATCCGGAGCGGATTTCTCCCTTCCTACTAGTTCTAATCTTGATTGCTACTCTTCCGAAAGCGATGTTTCTCTAGCGTTGAATATGACTTGGTATTTTAATTAGAAATATCTTTGTTATAGAACTTGATGCTCTAAGAAGGGGGTCTAGGGGTCCTAATATATCGGTCTTCGCCCGTCTCTCCATCTTCATCGAGGCGATGTGGTATTAACCTTGAATCAATCCCGCACTTCTACCGTTGCCCTCGGATCAAACCGACTCAAATCAACCGGTTTAGATCGAGTCTTAGAGGCGGTGAAGGAAGCTTCCCGAAAGCGGAAGCGTAGACGGCTGGCTGGCAGGCCGATCGGCCCCATTATTGGGCCGATGATCGCCTGTGGGGGCTCCCCTCCGGGTCCCGTCGTGCGTCGCCGCGTGTTCTCGGGAGTCTTCTAGATGATGTATTTCTTGGTTCCGGTTAGTTCACGTCGGGATTAATCCGAAGCCTTCTAGACTTGTTTCGAGTTGGATTGCGTTATGCTACGCCGGCCGTATGCCCACGTCATCTCTGGCGATTTTTCTCTCGTTAAGTCCCCTCGCAAATCACAACTTTACCAAAACTGATGGAATTATGTTAGTGACACCCTATTCTAGGTTGTTATTATTATTTATACCCCTTTCTCATGTTTAATTAATTAAAAATTTTATATGATAACAAGTGTCAACAAACTCCCCAAGCTTACCCTTTGCTAGTCCCTAGCAAAGCTACATGCTATAGTAGGATCGGGGAGTTGCTACTACGCTTTCATACCTCAAAAGTACCGTGTTTTTAAAAAATAAATTCTCCTCTTAACCAGATTACTCTTACCTGTTTACCATGGGGCGTAGCCTTGTCATGAATCATAAGCAAGATAAAACAATCAAGTTAAGTACCATGTCTCAAATTCTTTGATCAACTATCATCCTGGGTTTTGCAATATTTTTCAAAAGAAAACTTCGGAGATCCTATGTATGACCCCTTAAGTAGATGGTACGTAGTGGAGTTACACAAGTGGTAGGACATACATAGTGGGATGATAGTGGTGAAGTGGATGAGGATGAAAGGTAGTAAATAGCCTTTAGCCTTTTTTCTTCTCAAGCATCTCTAGTCTATATCCCTCTTTCTAAAAATTGCTAGGATCCAGGCTGTCCATTCTTGGAGAGGTGGGCTTTTCCCCTGAACTTGTGTCCATTTTTTCTCTCTCCTTAGAGATGTGGGCCCTGCTCACCCTTGGACACGTGTCCGTTATTCATCTCTAAATTTATTTTTTATTATTTAGGGAGGTAGGCCCTTCTCGCCTAGTATGACTTTTGTCCGTTACTCTCCCTCTCTCGTCTCACTTTTTCTAGATATTTATTTTTCTTCTTCTTTTTTTTTTTTTTTTTTTTTTTTTTTTCGAATGTAGCCCAGCCTATATAAAAAACATTGAGAGAGACATATCTAAAGATTGCAAGAGCTTTACTAATTATTTTTATGGCTAACGGCTAAGTGAAATATGGGGATGCGTACTTCCGAGTTAGAAGCAAACAGATTGGTGGAGTGGGATGATCTTGATGGAATACTCTTAAGGGTCATAACTAAGGACTCATCATGTAATTTTATAATTTTTAAAGATAAAAACCAGGAGTCAAGTATCTCTAAGAATATGATAAACAGTAGCTCAACTTTTCATGCACTATTATCTTTTAATGCTAAGACTCGGATCAAGCATGTGCTTCTCACACAGTGTTGGGTTTAGAGCAAATTAAACATTTAAAGCTTCGGGAGAATCTAAGTCCAAAGTGTAAGTACTTTTAAGAGGTATTAAGGCGAGCAACTATTCATCATTTCCTTAGCACATATTATCAAGATCATAATTAATAGGAAGAAAGTAGTCTAACAAGTTCTAGCACTTTATTTATTTGACTCTTTTAACACTAAGATTCTTTAACTAAGACACATTAAATAAGACTCATTAACTCTAAGCAAATATAACTAGCTAAAATTTAAAGACATAGGGTAGTAATACTTATCATGATAAATGGGGGTGCTCTCCCCAAGCTAGATCTTGAAGTAGTCCTTTTCGTTCATCCTTGAATCGCTCCTCTTTCGGGGTCTCCTTTTTAATGTTCTCCCCCTTGTTAATATTAATTTCGCATATACCCGAAGGAACAAATTCTAGGATGTTAATGTGAGCCTTCATGTGCTCACGTCTTTTTGGATTTTTATATAAAAGGTGTGGACCTTCATGTGCCCACATATTTTTGGAATTTTCTATGCAATAGGGATGATAATGCAAAAACATATGAATGCAATATTTTTATATTTTTATATATTTTTATGCCACCACAGCAAAGGTGTGCTTGCATGGGGCTTAAGAGATCGATGCACATGCAAAACATATTTTTTTGGGATTTTTCTAATGCAGGTTTAGGAAAAAAAAAATAAATATGCTAAAGTAAACATGCTAATTGAAATATGCTGTGTGCGTAAAATTAAAGATGCAAATAAATACCGAAGTTACCTCTCTACGAGAGTTTAGAGAGCACTTACTCCCATGGCGTGGTGTCGTCTATGGGCCCCCGTATAAATGTTGTATCGGTATGGTTCCTTCAATGATCTCGTAGGTGGGCGTAGACGGCGTAGCCGCAAGTCGATTGTTCATTTGTTGATGCCGGGCGCCGGTTGGGTCTCCGAAGGTGTACTCTTGTTGCTCTTCTTAGCGGCTTCTTTCTTCTTCCAAGATTGCTTCTTTGGTGGAGACCTCTCCTGTAGTTGGTGCATCATTCAAGATTGGTAGGAGCCGAGTGTACTTTTCTTGGATGTCTTTTTCTATCCTCTCAATGTGCTCCATCTTTGAGTCCAAATTTTCCTTTGTAGTCTTTGGAGACGCTTCGCTCTTGGTCCTTCTTCTGGGCCGTTCATAGTTAGTATAAGTATTAAAGAAGCAACAAGCACCTTTTACCTTGAATATGGAACCGGATTTCGCCCGGCCCCGATGTAAATGATTGCTCTTGTAGTATTCAGAACGGCCTTCCAAGTATTATGGGAGGATCTTGTTCTTCGTCTCCCGTGTCCATGACTAAGAAGTCGGAGGAGGACATAGCCGTCTTTGATCTTGACCGTACATTTTCGACCATACCTTCCGAATCGGTGTTTTGATCCGCCACCGCAGTAGTACATAGGTGGAACACAAAGGCAGATTACCATAGATTAATTTATACGTTACCTTTGACATTAGGTTGATGCCCCATCCTCGTGTCGCAGACGGTTGTATAGAAGTTCCATTGATTAATGGAGCGTTGAATTGCCGGAACTCGTGGTCGCCTAGCTTCTCTACTGGGTGGTTGATTGCGCCGAGTCTTGCGTCTTTGAGTTGACTTGATTGATCATCAAGACTCGTTCTACGTGTGGTCGAGGTTGACGGTTCTTCTTGTTCTTGCTTCTTCTTTTTATCCTCTTCTCGGCATACCGGTAATGCGTGTATTTCAGTGGTACGGTAGTGGTACGGTTGGAGCAGGGAGCTAAGGTCTTGTGTTTGCGCTTGAATCTCTCCCTCTGCCCATTAACTGTGAAGACGATCTTCGCGGTGTCGGGCGTAGATGATTGCCTTAGTGGTAGCCGGAAAGGGCGCCCCAGAATGATCGGGCGTTCTTACCTTTACCCATATCCGTGACCACGAAGTCGGTGGCCACGGGCCATAGCTTACCGATGTAAAGGCATACGTCCTCTAGAATACCCTCGTGGTAGCATAACGATTGATCCGCAAGTTGTAGGCACATGATTGTGTATACTAATTCTGAATCTGGCTCAAGGTTTACCTTAGGCATGATGTTGACACTTGAGCCGAAGTCGATGAGTGCGTCGTAGGTGCGGGCGCCTATGTTGATGGTGACGACCGGTCTTCCCGGATCTTCTTTCTTAGCGGGCATTCCCCGCCGACACAATTGAATTTCTTGTCCGAGTAGGTGGTCCGCATACCGCATAGTAAATATCGACAAGATTTGCAGATTCTAATTCTTCCTATTTGACCCTTAATCTTACCCGGTTAGGCATAGGAGCGTATAAAGCCACCGATAATTGTGATTCTATCATTTTATTAAAGCTATGCTGGTTCTTTATTGCGTAAGAAAAGCTTTCCATTTTAGTACTAATAGTTTCTAGCATTTTATCATTGGAAGCTAACTTCTTAGACAGATTATCCATAAGTCTATCTTGGTTTTGTACTAACTCTCTTAAAGGTGGGAAATTATTGAAAGAGTTATTACCTTGATAGTTACCTCAATAGTTACCTTGGTAGTTGGGTCTCTGTTGATTCCATTGTTGATTCGGAGGACGATACTTGGTTGTTGTTATTGTTGATGTAGTTCACGTCCTCTTCTAGCTCGGGGACGTTGGTCGCCCGAGTGTCCGATGTTGCCACATTCTTCACATGTCATGCGGGAATCGAAGAGTTGCATGACTTCCTTCTTCTCGAGCTTTGTCTTCAAGCTTCTTCATAATTAAATCCATTTTGGCCGAGATTAAAGATATCTACCTCTTTTCAGTTGGTGCATTCCTCTCTCTTTCTTTCTTCGGGGTTGACGGTCCTCATTCCAAGCTTGGTTTGATGCCATCTTTTCCACAAGGTCGGTAGCTTGGTTCGGTGTAAGTGATAGGAAAGCACCTCCAAAGGCCCGGCGTCCATGGTCTCACGGGTGTTGTTGTTAAGCCCGTGGTAGAAGGTCCGCATGAGTAACCGTTCTCCATTCCATGGTGTGGGCGTTCTCGTGATGTAGTCTTGAAAGCGTTCCCACGCCTGCGAACAGATTCGTCGTGTTCTTCGCCGAAAGCTTGAGATTTTCCCTCGTAAGGCGTTGGTTTTGCCTATAGGGAAGAATTTTGCCAGAAGGCGGAGAGCAAAGTGCCCAAGTAGTGAGTTTGTCTTTGTTGGCGTAGAACCCTTTGCTTACGGCTCGTCCCAAGAGTGAGAATGGGAAGAGACGAAGTAGGATTGCATCACTTGAGACATCTTTTGATAGTGAAGGTGCCACAAATCTCTAAGAAGTGTTGTAGGTGAGCATTGGCATCTTCATGAGCTTTTCCACAGAAATTGGCTAGCTTGTACCATGTTGATGAGTGCAGGCTTGAGCTCAAAAGCTTTGTCTCCTACATCGATTGTCGGTCCAAAGGCGGATGTTGGCCGTAGTCGGTCGCGTAGTATTCGCGAAGGGTCTTGTTTGCCATGTCTTCAAAAATCGGTGCTAAGCTACGCACGGTGGAGGAGTCTTCCGAGGTAGTGTTCTTGGGTTGAGATTTCAACTTGGATCTTGCCTCCTTCAAAAGTTTTTCTGGATCGGATGGAAGTTTTCGGGAAGATTCCTTTTCATACATTACCCCGCAAAAGATAGGAAGAATAATAACAAGGGTATACTTGTTTAAGCAATTGATAAAATTAATCGATGCGTATGAGAGATGCATGCATGTTAATCCTATATGTTTTTATTTTATTGGGCTATAGACTTTCTTTTCCCAAGAATCGGCGCCAAAAATGCTTGTTGGTATTTCTAATGTCACTAACTAGTAATGGCATCTAGAAAGAATATCGATGTTGCTTCGTATAAAACTTAAAAAAGAAATATTCATTGCGCTTCATAGCATATCCGAAAAGGTTGTCATCCCTATAGTTAAACTACTAATATGCAAGGAATATAATATTCGCACTATGCCTTGATAACTTCTTAATAAGTAAATAAACAATTATAATCGGGTATCCGCAGTTTACGAGATATGAATATATACCATTGTAGCATTTTAACCGGAGTAATAACCAGGTCTTGAATTTATATTCTACCACGGGAAAAGAAGTCTATTATCTTGAATTAACTAAGCATAGATCTTAATCTAACCATCTCTCATGTGCAAGACATCAGCATTAATCTCATCAATTACTTAAGCAAGGATCAAAGTTCATAATAAAGATAATGATAAAGTTCTAGATAAAACAGATTTGACCAAAAATCACGTTGGTTGGCGAGAAAGTGTCTAACAATGGATCGATAGCAATTCATAGGCTAGCTAGCATTAGAAACTCCAATATGTAACTCTAAACTAAATGTTAGGATCTACCTAATTATGCAATACAAATAACAATCATTGAAGAAAGACTAATTAAATCCGGACATGAGGACAGAAATCCGTGAAGACTAAGGCCTAAACTTAGAACAACCCGAAATCTAACATCCGCTAGGCCTACATACGGGGGGTGGATTGCAAAAGGACTCAATGGTGTTTGTCACCACCACGATCTACCACACGACCCGGCACATAGGGTGCAAACGCAGGTAAATAAGATCTAATCACCATGATTACATCGTCTCTACCACTCACCTTCCGATCTAGATGATGAGCGCTATACTGAATCCATGCATGAACATAACAAGATAATTCAACTATGCTAAATGTGTAATTAAAGTAAATACTAGAACAAATAATCTCGAATATAAACATGATCAAGATATTCATATTAAGCATGTGTCCGGGACTTGAAAACTACTTACAATGAAGAACTTACAAGAACGAGGCCCGATCTTGAGTCAGCCTCCGACGATCCGGAGCGGATTTCTCCCTTCCTACTAGTTCTAATCTTGATTGCTACTCTTCCGAAAGCGATGTTTCTCTAGCGTTGAATATGACTTGGTATTTTAATTAGAAATATCTTTGTTATAGAACTTGATGCTCTAAGAAGGGGGTCTAGGGGTCCTAATATATCGGTCTTCGTCTGTCTCTCCATCTTCATCGAGGCGTGTGGTATTAACCTTGAATCAATCCCCGCACTTCTACCGTTGCCCTCGGATCAAACCGACTCAAATCAACCGGTTTAGATCGAGTCTTAGAGGCGGTGAAGGAAGCTTCCCGCAGAGCAGGCGAGACGGCGGCTGGCGGGCCGATCGGCCCCATTATTGGGCCGATCGGCCCGGGGGGCTCCCTCCTCCTGGTCCCGTCGTCGCGTCAAGCGTGTTCTAGAGTCTTCTAGATGATGTATTTCTTGGTTCCGGTTAGTTCACGTCGGGATTAATCCGAAGCCTTCTAGACTTGTTTCGAGTTGGATTGCGTTATGCTACGCCGGCCGTATGCCACGCCATCTCTGCTGATTTTCTCTCATTAAGTCCCCGCAAATCACAACTTTACCAAAACTGATGGAATTATGTTAGTGACACCCTATTCTAGGTTGTTATTATTATTTATACCCCTTTCTCATGTTTAATTAATTAAAAATTTTATATGATAACAAGTGTCAACAGTCTCCCACGTAGCTTCTTCTTCGAATGTTGACTCCATTGAATTTTATACCACTTGAGTGTTCTTCTTCGAGTAATTCGGGCTTTCGATCTATAACTCGAATAGGGTATTCGAATAAGTCGATCGGGTTCTAGTTCTACTCCTTCAAACTCCGTTACATGATCGGGTACTCGAAGGCACTTCTTTAATTGTAATATATGAAAGACATTGTGCACGCGGTGAGAGTTGTTCGGCAACCTCAAACGATATGCTACTTTCCCACATTTTTCTATGATCCGGAATGGTCCAATATAACGAGGTGCTAACTTGCCTTTAACTCCAAAACGCCTTACTCCCTTCATTGGTGATACCTTAAGGTATACATAATCATTCACTTGGAAGATTAAAGGATTACGCCTTTTGTCAGCATAACTCTTTTTGCGTGATCGAGCCGCCTTCATATTTGCTTGTATAACTTTCGAACCGTTTCTTACGCTTCTTTAACCATGTCTACTCCAAAATACCACCTTTCACCGGGCTCGGACCAATTCGGTGGAGTTCTACATCCGCGACCATATAACGCTTCAAATGGTGCCATCTTGATACTCTCTTGATAACTCGTTGTTATAAGAGAATTACGCCAAAGGTAAACATTCATCCCATTTTTCTCGAATAGGTGAGAACACAAGCTCGTAACATATCTTCTAGAATTTGATTAACTCTTTTTCGGTCCGTCCCGTAGTCTGTGGGTGATAAGCTGAACTATGAACAAGCTTGGTTCCCAATGACTCTTGTAAATGGTCCCGAAATTTGTCCATAAACAACCTACCTCTGTCTAAGACAATAACCTTTGGTGCACCATGCAGACTGAAAATTCGTTGCAAATAAAGTTGTGCATAAGCTGGAGCCCTATAATCGGTCTTCACGGGAAGGAAATGAGCCAATTTAGTGAGACGATCCACGATAACCCAAATGGAATCAAAACCTCTCGACGTCCTGGGTAGACCAGTTATAAAGTCCATACTAATTTCTTCCTATTTCCATGACGGAATAGGTAAAGGATTCAAGCGTCTGTAGACTTCATGTGCCGCGGCTTTCACTTTCGCGACAAGTATCACACTTAGCAACATAACGAGCAACTTCTATTTTCATCTTGGTCCACGGAATCTCTCGTTTTAAGTCCCGATACATCTTGTTACTTCTGGATGAATAGAATATCTTGTTAGGTGTGCTTCATCGAGGATTTGTTGACGTAACTTCGGGGAACCTTTGGTACTACCGGGCGATTCTTGAACCACAACACATCGACTTCATCAATTCTAAAATAAGTGGGTTTCCCATTCCTAACCTTCTCCTTGATATGACCTATACCCTTGTTTTCTTTACTCGGGCGTGTAATAATCGGTCTCTAAGAGTTGATTCAACGGTGAGATTATCTAAAGTCCCCTGTTCAACAATTTCTATATTCAGACTTCTCTAGTTCTTGGCATAGAGTCTGGTTTCTCAAACTTACTGTAAGACAATTACAATAAACTTTATGCGTCGAGGGCATCAGCAACCACATTTGCCTTTCCAGGATGGTAATGTATTTCTAGATCATAATCTTTGATTAACTCCAACCATCTTCGTTGTCGCATATTCAACTCAGACTGAGTGAATATATACTTCAAACTCTTATGGTGCGTATAGACATGACAAGTGTTACCCAGAGATAGTGGCGCCAAATCTTCAAAGCATGGACAAGCGCCGCTAACTCCAAATCATGAGTTGGATAATGTTCTTCATGACGCTTGAGTTGCCGAGAAGCATAGGCAATAACTCTTCTTTTCTTGCATCAATACACATCCTAGACCAATCCCAGAAGCATCACAATAAACATCAAACGGCTTCTCAATATCCGGCTGAGCTAGAATCAAAAGCGTAGTTAATAACTTTTTTTTAGAGTTTGAAAAGCTTCCTCACACTCGGATGACCGGTCAAACTTAGTTTGAGTCTTCAACAACTTCAAGAATAGGCTTGGCTACCTTAGAAAAATCCGGAATGAAACGGCGATAATAGCCACCATTCCGAGAAAAACTGCGAACTTCATGCACGATTGGTTGGTGGATTCCAATTGAGGATATCTTTGACTTTACTTGGATCAACAAAGAACTCCATCACCGTCAACACATGACCCAAAAATTGTACTTCCTCTAACCAAAACTCACACTTACTGAACTTGGCATATAACTCATGGTCTCTAAGACGTTTCAGAACAATTCGAAGGTGCTCAGCATGCTCTTCTTTGTTCTTGGAATATATCAATATATCATCAATGAATACCACTACAAACTTGTCAAGTTCAGGCATGAATACCGAATTCATCAGATACATGAAATGAGCTGGAGCATTGGTTAGTCCAAAAGACATCACCAAATACTCATATAGACCGTATCCGGTAGTAAAAGCGTCTTTTGCAATATCTTACGGCTTAATCTTTATCCGATGGTACCCCGATCTCAAATCAATCTTTGAAAAGACTTTAGCTCCGGCAAGTTGATCAAAAAGTAGATCAATGCGGGCAAAGGATATTTGTTTTTAATCGTCACTTCATTCGGTGGGCGATAATCAACACACATCCTCAAAGTGTGGTCCTTCTTTTTCACAAAGATTGCAGGGACACCCCAAGGTGATGAACCGGGTTGAATAAAACCTTTTTCTAACAATTCTTGCAATTGGGTTTTTAGCTCTGCTAACTCTTTAGGCGGCATTCTGTATGCTCTCCGGATATTGGGGCTGTTCAGGCTTCAAATCTATTATGAACTCAACATCTCTCGTCTGGCGGCGGACCGGGTAAATCTTCTGGAAATACATCTGAAATTCACGGACCAATTTGGGATGTCCTTTACTTCCTTGACTAAAAGTAGCACAAACTCTCTCAACAAATCCTCTTAGGAATAGGAAGTTGAATAAGAAGTTGTGAACTGCTATCGGTATATGTTTACCTTTATTGTTCTATTCAACACATCGATGACAGCCCCATCTTGATACATCCAATTCATACCGAGGATCACATCTATATCCCGATTCTTTAAAAACTATCATATTAGTGGGAAAATCATGCACGCTTAACCTTATAGGTACATGTTGTACCATTTCTCTAGTACACATACGTCCCCGGTGAATGTATATGTAAATCTTCTTTTATTTCCCCAATTAATATTTCATGCTTCACAACAAATGTTCTATTGATAAAGGTATGTGATGCACGAGTAATCAAATAATGTAGCTAGCGGGGTGATTGGCAACGAGAAACATACCCATCATAACGGGCTCTCCTGCAGGTATGTCATCAACACTAGTGTAGAATACCCGTCCAGTCTTCTTTTCAATCTTTCCTTTCTGAGCATTCTGATTATTATTCTTGTTCTGCTGTTGCGGCTGACTTCCAGAAGCTACCTGATAACCTGGGTTATACCTTCGAGGATTGGGGCATTCTCGAGAATAATGACCAGGTTTGCCACAATTATAACAAATGGGAGTGTGACCTTGTGGAGTAGGGTTACGAATGACAGGGGCATTCGACTGACGTGGGTAAGGAAGAGCTGCAGCAGGTCGGACAAATGACTGCTGCCTAGGCTTTGAACCGTGGTGGGGCGATAAGGAGGGCCGAAAATGATTAACGGGATGGTAAATCACTCTCGACGTTTTGAATTACCACGAGAATATCCGTAGGGTACATTCTTCTTTTCTTTTCTTCCTTTTGCTCATATTCCATAAGGACACGATTGTTTTCCTTACAAGATATTGCCATGTTTACCACATCATGATAAGAATCCGCATCACGGATATTCATCATAGCATGAAGCTTTGGATGGAGGCCTCGGATGAACCACTCCTTTTTCATCGAATTCACATGTCTTTGTGGCATACCGTGACGAATGATTAAACTTGCCAACATATTTTGAGTACCGAGTCTTCTCCTTGCTTTAAAGCTAAGAACTCATCTAGCTTCTTGGCCATAACTCCTTTTGGAATGAAATGAGCACGAAAAGCATACATAAATTCATCCCAAGTGATTTGATGCCCAAACAGTTGCTCGGCTTTGAAGTTATTCCACCAAGCTCCGGCGTATTCGAAAGCTGTTGTGCAGCAAAGAGGGGCTTCTGATGATCTGTACAAGTCATTAACTCAAACTTTTGCTCCATAGCACGAAGCCAATCATTTGCCTCTAACACTCATCGGCTCTACTAAAGATTGGAGGTTTTGTGCCAGTGAAGTCTGGATAAGAAGTTTCATCTTCCTCATCATGTCGGCCCTTGTTGCCACGACGATTGTTATTCTGATTTTGTTGGGCCATTTCTCGTACCAACCGAGAATTTTCTGTGGTAGCCTGAAGCAACATACGAGAATTTTCTGCAGAAGTCTGAACTAAGGCCGCAATAGCCTCGGCCAAATTGGCTGGAACTGGTGGAGGATCGGGCATAGCGGCCCATGAACTACTAGCATTTGATTGAGGCATCCGTTACAAACAAACCGACTTTATTCATTAGCTCCCTTACAACTTCTTAAAAGCTACAATAAAAACAAGCCAAACAGGGGTACTTATTTATTTTACAATCTGTACTAGAGACAGGGCCATCCAACCCACTAAGTTTTTTCATACTATTACTATGTTACATATCTTACAACATCCTTTCATCCGCTCAAGCATCATTCTCACTGTCCTGGTAGTGCTCTATCTCCTCTGGTTCTTCTTCTTCTTCACCCTCACTAAGTGGTGCTATCTCCTCATGTCCCGCTTCTTCCTCATTCTCATTTTCAACAACACCTCCATCATCCTCAACATCTCCATACTGGTGGTTCTGATGGATGGCTTCATGTAAATTTGCATTGTAAGCTTCCAAACCTTGCACCTGAACTTCTAGGGCATGAATACGATGTATGGCTAGTATCATATCTTGCCTTTCTAACTCCCTCTCGTGGAGTACATTAAATAGAACTTGATGACAATCTTCATAGTCTAGATCACGACGTTCCACTTCACCTTGCGGATCACCAATCTGTAGGTATTATCCTCATTGACTCTAGTGACTTCGTTAACTCTTCAAAGGAGCCTTCCTACTTCAGCTTGGAGATCAACAATCAGAAGTACCTTCTTCTCTAGCTCGTTTGCTTCTCGCCAACTCTCGGTAAGCCTTTGTATCTCACCGATAAATCGGGCCTACTAGTCTTTGCTGCTAGCACCATCATGTCTTGGAGCAAGTTGGTGTCGAGGAACTCCTTTGGGTCCTGTCTTCTTTGTTGGGGTCAGCTTAGTACGGGCCATCCTATAGATAGGAAAGATTGAATTAAAGGATGAATCAAGGAGATTATCGAGGTTAGCAAGCATAGGATTGATATACCTAACCCAAACCATAATTAAGGGAAAGTGATTAACAAGTTAATTAAGCATGATGCATGAATCGAACTTATGAAATTATGCGTAACAGAACTTATTATATAGGGCAATATAACATGTTACTCCATAACACAACCTTTGAATTATCAGAAAGATTTTCGCAAAATGATTTAAGATAAGCTATAAGCAATTTGGACCAAATTAAGAGTTTAAATTAATTTGACTCAAATCATTTTGAAGTTTTATAAAACAATACTACAGTAACTGTTAATGATCATTGCTCTGTACCACTGTAATGAACCTTCTAAATTACAGGCCCACATGCACTTATCATTGTCATTAAGACCTCGATCTTAATGCACGAGTTCCCAATAATCTAGAAAGTGCTATTAATCTTCCTAACAGGATCTCATTAACAAGTCACTCCAAATTACAACATTTTTATTCAAAATACATCAGAGTAAACAGCGAAAAGGATTACATAACCATAATTTTATAAACCATTTGTTCAAAAACTAACTTAAGTAGTAATATTACAAACCCTGAGTTTATTGGAGTAACATTAAACATATTTACACGCACAACCCCTGCCCAAGGGTTCACCTTTACTCTTTATCCTCTTCTTGTAACACCGTCATGCGGAAGGACCAAAACAAGCCTGCTCATGACCTACTCACCGCAACAAGGGTCAACGAACCCCGAAAGCGGGAGTACTCAACAAGACTTAACCGACAAAGAAACAAAGAAGACTTAGGAATGCGGGTTTTTAGGGAATCAAGGTAAGGCTTAGCAAGAATCAAGAATTCTTTTGCGAGAAAAGCTTACTAAAAGTGAATCCTTACTTTCAATATTTTTAAATCATATTAGTAGCTCATATACTCTAGGTTATCCTACTCTAGAGCAAACATTTCTTTCATAAGCTAACTTTCTTTTCTCATAACCATATCCCATCAATTACTACGAAGACGGTGCGAGGATCAAGTCTCCTTTTCTCGTGGAGCAAACGCCGATCGAACCGCTTAAAACCCAAATTGGGGATACCTCACCACACGACATATGTAGAACTTAAACTTGCATATGTCAACCCTCACTCAAACCGTCCAAAAACGGGACCGCGTTCTACGCCACCCGAGAGTACCGTACACCTCCAATCCCGGGACTTTAACCCACGAGGGTAACATGTACTCCCACCATCTCTCCACTCCCAAGTCTTGGATTTTGTACGTTCCCGATTTGGCTCACCTCCGAGATCTTGAGCTTACTCGTATATGTGGCCAGTATAGCAAACTCTTGATCCAAGGGCCAATCAACGAAAGGTCCTTAACCGACACAGACGGAACAAGCACGACCAGGCAACCCTATCGACGTAACCACCAAAAAGACACAACCCGTGTCCCGTCCCGGTCTCAAGTTAAACTCTACACCTCATTCTTCTTCCAAAATGGTACCATATTCATAAATAAAACATTTTGATGAAAAAGCTTAACTAATTAAGCGGGGGCTAAGCATCACTAAGCATTTTCGAATAAAACAGGGTTAACAAGGATGATATTGCAATAAACAAGGATGGTAATGCAGCAATTAGGTTATCTCTCAACTCCTAATTACTTAATGCAATATATCATAAACATAAGTTTAAAAGCTTTGTAAAATACAAGGAAGGGTTTAAATGTAACCGGGGTTTGCCTTCGTTGACGGCCTGCGGGACTCGGGGTCAACACCACAATTATAGAAATCCTCTCCAACAGAACAACCCCTCCTCAAAGAATTTGGATCAGCTTTAACAATCTCGGTCTCGTTCACTACACGAAAAATAATGTATGCTTCAACATGATGGAATTTAAATATGATGCTTAACTAATACATGAAATGATAACAACTTGAATACAACTTTCCTTCACGATAAAGTTGCAACCCAACAAAACCAACTTGTTGAACTACTCTAAAAGATATCATCACCATTGCCTAAGGAGTTCTCAAGGACCATTTGTTTGTGGTATGATCTAAGTTTCACAAAACAACCCCCAAAGTCACACAAAACCTAAATTATTTGACACTAAACAATTTATAAATCACATAAAATAATAGGGCTTAAGATAGAAAATAATTTAAACATTTCAAAACGACTCCAAACTTTTTATACAAGTAGGACACATCATAAAACAGTACCAAATAAATTTTTATGATTTTTGAATAAATATTTTATTTTCTAAAAATCATGGAAGATGCATTTTTCAATTAAAGATTGTAATTTTTAAACATGCAAGAACTACTCAAAATCTAGGTTTCAAAATTTTCATATGTAAATATACTCATAAGAAGACTCTACAAAAATTTTTAGAATTTTTGAAGCTATTTTCAATTTCTATGAATTTTACAAAACCAAGCACTATTCATACATAAAATAAAAGATAAAACAAACTTTAAAAAGAAAACGGCCATTGGGCCGATTCGCCCGGCCATCCAAAGCGCCAGCCGGCCCACTTCCCGCCTGCCAGCGGCAGGGCCGGGTTCGGTGGTCGCCCCCCGCGACCCGGGCGGCGCGCCCTTTGACCGGCCGTTTCGCCCGGCGACGATTTCGCCGGCGACGAGACCAGCTCTGGCACCCCCACAGCCCCCGCTTCACAAGGCACCCCAAACCTAAACCTAACGCACCGCAGCACCCTTGCCGGGCGACCATGGCGGATGTGGCGGCGCGACGGGGCGAGACGCCGCCGGGCGTTTCCGGCGACGATGAGCATGGCAACAGGTTCAGCATGCTCGGGCGACCCCTTTTACCCTACTTAATCGACACTAGCCGGGTCTCTGAGTGGACGCGGCTATGCGCCGCTGTGGCGCCGGGCAAGGCAAATCGCCCGGACGGCCGTTCCGGTGGCTGGCTAGCGCACTAAACGACGAATCGGACGACACCCCTCGCGACCAGGATCTCGTAAGATGACGGTGCTCACGTTGGTTTGGATGGAGACGAGGCGAGGTGATCGACGACGGTGGCAGTGGGTAATGTCGGCGCCGATCGGCCGGGGAAGGATGGCGCTCCGGGGCACGTCACGATCGCGAAAACGACATGCCGACCCACGATCGTGACCACCAGGCGACTCTAAATATCAAGACGGTTTAGCACGAGGCTCACCGAGATGACCCGACGACGGCGAGGTGACGCTACGGCGCGCGCGATGCCGACGGTGGAGAAGACGACCTGCGCTGAGCGCGCACAAGCGACGCGGATGGTCGCCAGCACTCAAAACCCCAATCTTCTGAATTTGATCAAATTCTACCAAAATTTGAACTGTACTTGAAAAACTCCAAAAGTAACTTGGCCTAATTTTTCAAGATCTACAATTTTCACAATTGGAAGATTTTCAAATTCGGCCTCTAAATATGACTTTTTGAAATGGGGTCAAAAGGGACAAATTTGAATTCAAAATTACTTTCAAATTTAATTAAAAACTTCAAAAACTTTGTACATATCTTTTGTATATCAAAACAAGATCTACAACTTTGCTTTTTGGAAGTTTTTGCAAATTTTGCTTAGATTTTGAATTATGGAAAAGGGGGTAAAGAAGGGTTAGAAAATTAGGGTTTTCGAAATTCAAATCAAAGTTGAATTTGATCAAATTTCATACTACCCCACTATAACTATGAAAACATTCATCCACACCAAAAATTTGGATCAAACATATGTGATCAAAATAAAAAACACCCCAACCCCTAAGCACAACATTTTTCTAAAATATAAACTTATTTTAAATTGAAAGCATTTCAAATTTTCCTAAACATGCATGCTTTGATGATCATGATGACATGACAAAA